>JAYKKI010000129.1:2705000-3082500 GCA_039881145.1 Druceiella hillmani | reverse complement strand
GAAAGATTCCATTGAATTTGAAAAATAATACTAAACCGAAAATAACACGAATACGATAATAAAATAATTTTATTTGTCTCACAAAAATAGCTTTAGTCTCACACTACATCGAATGATTCAAAAGAATACTCAATGAATAACAGAAATACACATGCAACATTTTGCCTTCGAACTAAATTACTCGCAACGCAAGCAACAATAATTGGAGAAAATGAAGTGTATGGTATTTAACACATTAATGCATACGTACTAAATGCGCTAACGAGGAATTATAGAATAAGTCATATCAACACGCGATGACGGAGACAGAAGACATTTTATTGACGTCACGAACCTTTTGAGGTATCCGTTGAGCCGATTCTTCCGTTCATCTCCGACAAAAGTCAGTTGTATTGACCGTCGATTAATAGCAAATGAAATTTGGTTGAAACATTGTGCATTAATCGGAGTCACAAATATTTTGGGCACTATAGTTATAAATAATTAAAAGAAATATTTATTGGAAAATAACTTTTGTATTCCACTAAATGTTAAAATAACTAAACAAATACAGCACCTTCATTTTATTTATGAATCATTAGTAAAAATACGAAAAAATTTGAATTTATTTTGGCGCACATTAACAAACAATTAGTTAGTCGTTTAGAGCTAGCTGCTTGTTATGCGATGTAAACAAATTAGATTCTGGAATAAACGGTATAAAGGGTTCAAGTGGCCTTATTTGGTTATATTATAAAGAAATTAATAAGTTAGAAAATGATCTTCAACAACCCTGGACACAAGATGTTTTATTAAAAAATATATTTTAAAAGTAAAATTCTCTTCTGAGCCTAAAAAATAAACATAAATAGCAGAAAGCCGATCAGAAATGTAGACGATAAATAAGTAACTACACTACTTCATTTAGAATTTATTTAAATTTTCTCCTTTAGTTCCCTATGACCAAAATTATCACGGTATTATTTCTTTTGTTTCAGAGAATTTTGGCAGAGAAATGAGACACATGTTCCTTTTTATTTTTTAGTTCCAATTTTAAAGTTAAATACTTATATTAATAAATACAAAATTTAGTAAAGTTAGCTTTTTATTATTTATACCTGTAAACATAATTTATATATTCCTGAATGGAATATTAAAGAATAATAAATTTCTCTTACGAAAGATAGTTGGAACACATAGCAATTATTGTTATCAATATTAGAATGGTCAAATGAAAAATTAAAAACAAACACAAAATAAGTAGGTTATATCTAATATTAAACTACAAACTTTTTACTTAATAAAATAACTTTGACACGGAAACCTTGATACGAAGTGATGTGAACTACTTGTGACTGAAATATTGTAAAGTTTCCAACAAAGTAAAGGAAGGTGTTAAATACAATTGACTCTTTCTTTAAGGTTTTTGTAAAGTTTGTGGAATTCTTAGTAAGAGGATTCCGTGTATATATATATATATATATATATATATATATATATATATATATATATATATATGGTGGTAGAAGTTATTGGAAAATTTTATATATATATATATATATATATATATATATATATATATATATATATATATATATACATACATATATATATATATATATACACTTTAGATTTTAATAATGAATAAGTATTGCCTACTACATGTTTCATATTTAAAAAAAATCTGTTATGTGATATACTTACAAATAAACGATTTTAGGATTCCTCCTGTACTTTTACTAAGTATTTGATTAGATATTATTATTTTTAACCTAAGTATTTGATATTAAATTAAACTCGATACCTCCAAGCGTTCTTGAAAAAAAAGGTCTTGACCGGCAGACAGACGTACAACGAATTAATCCTTTAGGGGTTCCTTTTTCTTTTCAAGGTACAGAATCCCAAAAATTATTAACACATATTTCATAGATTTCACTGTGTTTTTTACTAAGTTTGTTATTTATGTTATTCGTAATTTATCTCACTTTTGATTACAGCAAGTTTATAACGGAAGATTTCGGTAAACTTTTGTCAAAAGAGTTTGGCATTCGGGCATTATAAATATACGTAAACCGGTATAAAAAGTATTCTGCAAATGATTGTAGCTAACCCTGTTTATATAACTTCTGTTAACCATATACTCGTATTTGGTACGTTTATACTAGAATTATTAAAATCTATGCTGTGTCAAAATTGTCTTTAGAATTTATTTTTAACCATATTTCTTATTTAACTTCATAGTTATCTTAATTATTTGATTACAGGAAACTCGTAAATTTGTGCTGAAATAAGTTTTGGGAAATTTCTACATGTATTTATGTATATATATATATATATATATATATATATATATATATACATATATATATATATATATATATATATATATATATATATATATATATACATTATGCGCAAATGTAGAACACAAACTTTATCATGGCTAAGGCACGATAATGAAAAAATATATGCGTATAAAAGAGTTTTCAACCAATTTATCTTAAGTAATATGACGATTAGTCGATTTTCGGATATGGAAGCAAATTGTATACTTTTTGTAGTTGTGCAGGTTTAACTGATTCCATTATTCCGTGGCGTATATAACAACTGATTCTTTACAAAATGCATGTCCTGAAATGGAGAGGAATATTATCAAGACGGAATAATCGCAAAATTGACTATGAATTCATAGTCGAGAAACACGTTGTGGTTAATTTTTTTTGGGCTGCCTATGGTGTGATGTATGATGTATCTAGTTTTGAGTAGCAAAATTTTAAACTTTCGTTCCTAAAAATCTGGAACCAAGCAACGAATCATTATCAAATTTCACGTACGTATATTTTGTGTAACGAAATAATATATATGCTATGATTTAGCCGGGGCTACGCGTACATAGTATATTAACAATACGAAACATTTTTGAATTTTTCATACCCAAAACACTTCTAAACGGTAAAAGAGGTACTCACAATATATATAGTAATAGGTGACACGAATATAGTTTACTGTTCAAACTAACATAATGCTCAATCTTAAACAGAACAGTAACGTTATTCTTGTAGGATGGAACTGTGTTTTATTCAATATCAAAATAATAAAACTGCGATATATAGATAAATATCGTAGCGATATAAAGTTTATATCAAAGGTTTAACATTATTTATAGATAGATGTTACGATAGTGTCCCCGGAAATACATGCATGGTATAAGACAAGAATAATGATTATACTAATTTTTAAGCTACGTCACTTCAGGGTAAACTGTGAATATAAAGAGATTATACGATATTTTTTCTGTTCTATTATCAGTTCTATTATCATGCTCTAGAATTTTCCTACATTTTCTTTTCAAAGATGAAAATCTAAATAAAATATTTCAAATACATATAAATCTGTACATGTATCTACGTACACTTTCAAACGTGAAAGGTAAATACGACGTTACATTTTTACTTCACCTCAATACAGATGATCGAACTACTTTTCTTGTGCGATAGAACTGAGCAAGGCTATAAATTTGAAAAAAGAATACTTGTATTGAAAAAGTTCGTGCGTAAAACCGGTGTAACGAGTTTGTGCTCAATCAACTGTTTTTGCGCGCCGGCGACGTAATATACAACTTCAGTTTAGGTAGAAGTTATTGGGTAATTTTTATTTTCTGTATTAATCTTTTCATTCGACTTCGACATCCACAAACGTCTGGTATATTTAATTTATGAGAAGATTTCCTATTTGTCTACTCAGCAGGTACATAGGCAATTATATAGTCAATGACCTTAATTTAAAATTAAGTTCGCTGACTATATAATTGCCTAAAAACTAATTTGAAATATTGATATGTATTTACACTTTCCGAGTAAATCGTGAATTTTATTGTTTTGTCGAAGTATTAATAATTTTCAAAGTAGAATATTTCGCCCAAATTTTCAATATATGTATCAAATTGAAACAAATGCTTTTATAAATTTGCGAGTACAAAATCTGAAAGGTTCGTACAAATATTCACAAATATTTTAGTAATTTAAATGGTAAGTAATAAAAATAAATATGTAAAAAAATAAGACAATTACTTTGATATAATAATAAAATCAAAGCTTTGAATTATTATTAGTACTATTAGAAAAGTCCATAATACTATTATAAAAGAAAATTTTTTATTTAATCATATATATTTTTTTCTTAGAGTTGAAGAAACATTATAGTTTTCACAACTTTGTGTTTGAATAAAAGTTAAGAGACAATTAAATTCGATAACATTGAACACATAACGTTCATACATTTCATGACGTTTATTCTAACTCATTCTAAACACGTAACTCTTTGGTGCAACCTTAATGAAATAGACAAACCGTTATAAATGTGGCGCAAAAATCGATATAAATATGGTGCTTTGAAGGATGTTGAAATAACTCTCTTCTTCACCAAAATATAGAAGCATCCAGGTACAGAAAATATCAAAATAAACATTGCGATGGACTTGTCACGTTTGATGTACATAACAAATAACACACGTTTAATGAAATGTTCTGTAAAACAAGTAAAGTAAATGTACAATAACGACAAACAAACGCACATAGCAGTAAAATAAAAGAACACACAACTAAATGCAAGTAGGTGATACATTTTTTTACTTTGTTAAGTTACTAATATTACACAAATTTGCAAAAACAAACCGCAATCCTATGATAATGATATTTTTTGCTCTTATTTCACGATTTATCTATCCGATATCGACTGATAAAACATTCAATTTTAACTTTTTTCAAAATTGTCAGCTGGTGCAAAAAAATTGCGACCTGATGACAGATTACAATTTACCATTAAGTAATAAAAAAGGCGCAAAAACATTAAGTCTGTTTGTGAACATCGATTGAATTTTTCATTTTAACATAGACAATGAAACAACGTTTCAATTTTATTTCAACGCTCATTTAAAAGTTAATATCCAATTCAAAGGCCGTAGGAAACTGTAAAGATGTTTCTGAATTTTACGGGTATTGAAATGTTAACCGCAATATGTACGTTACGTTTTATCCCTTGAGATACGGAATTCTAGATTTAGTAAGTAGAAAATTACATCAAACGTACGTAAATCAATTTTATTTCCTGGTTGTTACTTTTACTAACAACAAATATTTTTAATTTTAATGTGATAATTTTATAGAAAAATATTACCCTTGTTTTTTTTTACATATGAAAAGATTTCAGTTGCGTACTTAAATATATATATATATATGTATATACATATACATATATATGTGTATATATATGTGTATATATATATATATATATATATACACGTATATACCTAAGTTCCATGTAATCCTTTAATCCTAACTTAACGTACACACAGTTGTTCATATTGGCTACAATTTGCTGTGCATTGTTTAGAACAGTTTGTAAATATTCCTAAGAGGATGCTGCTATAGTGCCCCATTTAATTAGTTATATTAAAGTAACAAACCCAACCGTTAGCCCTAAGGATTGTGGCCGGTTCAACATTAACCTACGTATGTATATATTTATACAAGCAAATCTGTATATACGACAAACTTTGTTCCGCAAAATTTCACAGCATAAATAATTAAATACTTGTTGGATTAAAAATGAGATGAAAAAAGGTGTTCGGAATATTTTCATTATAACTTTTAATTCGTCTACTTTAACCTCATTTGTACCCTAAGGAGTTAGTATTAATTATGAAGAAAGAAAGTTGTTCAAGATTATTTGTATTCTTTTACTTCGTAGCAGTTACTGTGCTACGCGGAGAGACAGACTCTCCGGGAGTTTAAAAGGGTGAAAAATATTTTTTGGCCTTTAAAAACTATGTAAAATCAAATAATACTTTTCCAATATTATAAGCTTAGTAGAATTTTTTTGTCACTAACTGTTAGCAGATATTATTAAAAATATGCATTGGCATAATTAACTTAGTTGTGAATCCATATTTTGTCGGAGGTTACATGCGTTGCCAAAGTCATAGTTTATGTGGCCTACTTGAGGACGCTGGTAAACACTGGTAAAGGTAAATCTAAGTTAACGCTGTGAGATATTTATTCGTATTCTATCTAAGAATATTGTATGACATTAACGTGTATTTCTTACGCTCAGTTTAATAATTTTTTTTTTATATTTACACTCATTTTGAGTCACAGTGTTGGTGCCAGAGGTTTAAGTAATATAAGAAGGACGGTTGTAATCATGTAACTTATAAACATATTGAATATTTTATGATTTTAAGCTACATAAAAGTGTCACTACTTTACTAGTTCTATGTTAATTTTTGTCATTTCATAATAATTCCTCAATAGAGATATCTTTATTCGAACTTAAATTTATTTTGGGGGTACAGACCTTCAGAACATAGATGTTAAGATCATCTAGTGATGAACTTAACATCTATGTTCTGTGAAATTATATTAATATTTAAGTACTGAATTAAATTTATAATCAATCATTAACTCACATGGAAATGACATTTATTGTTCTTGGCTATGTTACAAACTTCTTTACTTAGAGTATACCAGCAAAGTTTAAGTAAAGCCGTTTATTCGCTTTCCTGACATAGACAACATGGCAGCTATTTAAATAAAAAGTCTGTTTACTTCAGATATCTTACCTTTCCGAAAAAGACGCACTCATTTTATAACATAATTTTTTTTCTGTCATTGTATGTATCTGAGTGGTACAGTTTTGCACCCTCAAGTTCTGAACCGCGCTACTGAATACTTCATCCTTAACACGAAACAATTTGCTGCCATTTTGGCATCCGCAAAACTCAGTTCTTGCGAATACTTGGACTTTTATAGGTACCGTTTCGGACAGGTGCAAACTTTGTTCATATGTAGTAAAAGAGTTTATATCAGTGTATTTACCAAGTTTCATATAAATTGTAGATTTATATGGCTCTGTATATGTATTGCAACAGTAACTGTGGTTAAACTGTATACTCACCGATTCATGATTTTATATTTTCTTTTTATTCCTATGGCTAAATAAACTTTCTGTAATTTTGGCTTATATTACTATATCTAATGCATCGATCGTATATATATAGTCTATTATACTTGTTACATCTTGTTACATACTAGGATTTATAACTGCGATAGCTATTTGATATTAAAATTAATACTTTAATTTTTATTAACGAATTTTGCAAGTACTTTAAAAAATGATATTTTATGGCTTAGTTACCTAAAATATTCAGTTACTTTCAACATAATTTTGTCCTTAACAAAGCTTTTAAAAAAAGCTACACGCGAATATATATATATATATATATATATATATATATATATATATATAAGGGCAGACTAAGAGACTTAATAAAATGTTCCTTTCTTCACCACATTATGTTAGGTTATGTTTTTTGCCAAATTAATCGATGCTGAAAATTTCGTATGTGTACAATTAAGTTATTTGATTAGATTTTTGAATATATTTTTTCTGTTACGAAATTAGTCTCCAACTCAATATTAATTAAAAACAATAAAAAATGTAAAGCGATATGATGCCGTGTGTCCTCCGCCTCCACCCCCATCGATGCACACTTATTCACTTATTCGAGTACATCGCACCAAACATCATTAAAATGCGCATTTCTGTTTTCGTAAATTTTTAAAACCACTTACTTCTGCTGAAAACGCGAAAATGGCTAAAACGTTTATTTCAATGAGGATTTACAAACGGATGTACTGTTTCCCCCCGTACTTTCTTAATAATAGAAACAGTTTCCACGGTTTTTTTTATTATATATATGTAAATACGGTTGCCAATTTTTCTTTAGACATTTTTAAATAATTCGATTCCTCTATACGTATTATTAGTGTATCCTTAATTGATTTGCCAGCATTCGTCACGGCAGCCCTTAGACTCGCGGCTTTTTCCCCGATTACATTGATATTTTGCAATGTATGATAATATATTTATATATATATAATTTTATAATGTATGTACATATTTTACAAAATTATTTTTATAATATGTACATACATTATATATGTCTATATATGTATATATATATATATATATATATAATATATATATATATATATATATATATATATATATATATATATTTACATGTACATGTTATAGTAACATTTAAATTAGAAGCTATTATTTTATGAAAGTTGTACGTCATCAGGATTAGTAGTTTCTTCGATCGGCATGATTATAAATAACTACGAAACACGATATATCTTCATCATGGAATTTCCTATACTTCTTATATTTCTCTTTTCGTGACATACAATGTAACTTTCTAACTGCCTATATTTTTCCTTCAATTGTTTCATCATGAGACATGTTAATCTTGATTTCGTAAAAGTTTTCCGGTCTCACTTCATACCTAAGAGGATGAAGTCGTAACTTATTTTCCTTGCCTACAGCGAGCACGAAAGTATTGTAATTGCGAGTGCATACAGTTTCTATTATTTCGTTGCATTAGTATTTAACGACCTCTCATTAGCTTGTAATCTACTACATCAAATTACCTATATTTTTACACCAACCTAGGGATTAGGAAACAAATGAGTGTAAAATCCTACCTCTTTTGTGTGTATTTATTTACTAGTTTTTTTCCTTAACAATTAAAAACGGCTGATTTATATAAAATTCAGAATAAAGATTTATTAGTTCCTGGGCAATAATCACAACTACAGATTCAAAAAATTGGTGTAATATTTCACTCATGACATATCGCTTGGCTTATCTGCCCAAGTTCAACGTTAAGAAGATGACTGATACGGCGTAGCGCCCTCCCATTATAATCAGGAGCGCGTATGCTCGGTAACTTACAGCGATTGCATTAGACAACCAATGATTCTGCGAGTTAGTTCCAGGATTATATCAAGCTAGAAGCTTATTGAGAGCTGTTTAATTTCCTAATTCAACATTTGCGTCGTAGATGTTTAAATATTAACAAATGTAATGTTTTAAATATTTAATACTTATTGCAAAACAACTCTACAGTCATACCTTCAGAGTTGTTTAGTAATAAGAATATTTGCAAATGTTTTGTGCCAACTATTAAACTGCACTATTTCACTGTAGTTTAGTTTTGTAGTAAAAATACATTTTATTACCTATTATATAAATTTGAACAGTTCATATCTAAATTCTAAATATAGCTAAATATATATTCATATATATATATATATATATATATATATATATATATATATATATATATGTAAATATATATATATATATATATATATATATATATATATATATATATATATATATATATATATATATATAAAGAGAGAGAGAGAGAAAAAACAACATATTATTTTCATTTTTAATAAAAATTGTGCGCGTTTTAATTTTGCATTTGTTTAAGAAAACTTGAAGATTTTAAATTCATTAAAACTATATTTTCTAATAGGTGGTTATCGTAGTTAGTTTAGAATGCTGAGTATCATAATTTGGAATATTGTGTACTCAAAACTGAACGTATATACTCTCTTATTCAAATATAATTGTCCTCATGATATATTTCGATTTCGAAATTATCTCAATCCCACAGCAAATAACTTCATTCTATGGAAATCATTTATTGAATATGCTACTAGATACAAATATACAAAACATTGTAACAAATATATGCATATAAAACCTTGTATGTGAATATAAGTCAACGGTAATTATATTACTTAACAAATCTGCTAATCGGTTTTATTCCATAACCCTTCCTTATCCTTGACTATATCACAAAATTGTCGCTGTTTTGCATTTGTTTTATTTAATCTTATGTGAATTATATTTGCTTCAAAATATATTTATGTAAATATTTTTTTTTTATTTTGTACAAAAATTACATGAGTTATTCTATGCCAGATTTACAAAATATCTCATGTTGAGCAACAGTGAACCGAGACGCGCTCAAAAATATATATCATTTCATTATAAAGAATGCCGTGAATACATGGTACCGAGAAAGAATAAGGTCCAATTGTTTTATAATTTTTAGCTCCAATTGCTCCAAATGTAGTTTACATTAGAGTTTTTTCATAACAAAATATCTCAAATGTTAAGTTTATGATCTCATTATCAGTACATTATTAGAACTAACACTAATAAGCGCAAAGTTATTAACGTCGACAATGTAAATTCTTACTATGACTGAAATAATCATTCGCAAATTTAGTAAGTCCCTGCTTGAGTTTTCTTCCCGAACAAAACTAAATTTTGACCGTCTTAAAAGTTTTTTTGTCCCGAAACTCGTCATCAATAGATATATCTACCTATTTAATACTTCAGGTAAGCAGCCGGCTTTACTTGCGCATCCCTGATGAGTTTTAAAAAGTTGGCGGCGCCGGTGGTAGCGCTCTCGCCCAGTCCAATCCAGATAAATTGCCAGCAATATTTCAAGTTCTTTACTTAACGATCACTTGTTATTCGCTGAATATAACATAACAAAATAAATAATTTTGTAGCTTATAAGTTTTAACGACCCCGACATATATTTTGTGGTTTTGAACGGGGATTTTCATATCAGTCGTAGGTTTACATGCGACGTTCGAACCAGACCGTGTCATATTACAATACGAATCGTACGATTTATCACTGTGAAATATCCCAAAGGACGTTCCGAGGATAGTTTCTAGCGGTAAGATTTTTAAAACTTCTTTATCACCGTTCAGCGCAAATAGTATAAATTTTATATGCGATTTTATTCCAAAATTTACAGACACGGATTATAGTAAACTGTTTGTTATTGTTTTCTTAGGACTGTTTTGGAAATATTCCTTTTATTCATTTGGAATTTGAAAAAATATTATTAAACCGAAAATAACATGAATACGATAATAAAACAATTTTATTTGTCTCACAAAATTAGCTTTTTTCTCACACTACATCGACTGAATAAATAAAAAATTTCAGTGAATAACAGAAATATATGTGCAAATTATACAATGGTGTATAAATATTTCGAAATAGATTAGAATTAAGAACAAATTTCCGCCACAATAAAATTACTCGTAAACTAATTACACTCTGGCACAAACGGAATAAGGGGTTCAAGTGGCCTTATTTGCTGATATTATAAAGATATTAATAAGTTAGAAAATTATCTTCAAGATGTTTTTATTTAAAAATTTAAAAACATGTTTTGAAAGTAAAATTCTTTTCTGAGCCCAAAAAATATACGCAAATAGGAGAAAGCCGGTCAGAAATGGAGAGGATAAATAAGTAACCATACTACTAGATTTAGAACTTATTTTAATTTTTGTTCTCGAGTTCCCTATAATCGAAATTGTCAAGGGGTTATTTCTTATATTTCAGATAATGTAAACAGTGAAATGAGGATGGTACATGAACTAAAATAGAAATCAAGATGTTGATCGCGAGATTTGAAGGTAAAAAAAGTATGATGAATATTTGAATAAAATATAATATATTGTTCTTTTTTATTTTATAGTTCTAATTTTGATGTTAAATACTTACATTAGATGTAAACAGATGTAAACAATGAAAGGAAAAAAAAAATTTCAAAATGAGTGAGTCTTTTTCGGAATGGTAAGATATGTCGATTCATTAATGACTAGTAAGTAAACAGACTTCTTATTTAAATAGCAGGCATGTTGTCTATGCCAAGAAAGGAAATAAACGGCTTTACTTAAACATTGCTGGTATATTCTATGTAAAGAAGTTCGTAACATAGTCAACAAGAATAAATTTCATTTCCACTTGGGTTAATGATATATTATAAATTTAATTCAGTATTAAATATTAATATCATTTCAAAGAACATACATCACCAGGTGGTGGACTAAACATCCGACCTGAATGTCTACACCCCCAAAGGATATTCAAGATATCTATATTGAGGAACTATTACAAAATTACAAAAATTAATGTAGAACTAGTACAATAATAACATTTTCATGTAGTTTTAACACATAAAATAATCAATATGTTTATAAGTTATATAATCATAACCGAATTTCATGATATGCATGTTTCAGGCGTCGAAGGTCTTTTTGATATTATTTAAATCTCTGGCAAAAAAACTGTAGCTCAAATTGAGTATAAATAAAAGAAGAAAATATTGAATTGAGCGCAAGAAATACAGGTGAATGCCATAATCTATTCAGAGGTAGAATGCGCATAGATATCTTACAGCGTTAACTTAGATTTACAGCGTTTACCCGCGTTAACACGTAGGCCGGCCATATATAGATATAATTCATCATGTATAGATATAATTCATTTATGAGGAGATTTCTTACATGACCACTCAGCGTGTACATAAGCAATCCTTTAGTCGGTGACCCTAATTACAATAAAGAAAATGACGCCAAAAAAGCAATAAAATATTTCTTTTCTTCTTGTACGTGCTTGTTCTTTTACTTTCTCCTGACACATTTTCAGACTTTTCTTATTCTTTTCAAATTATGTTTTGTAGTGCTCTCTTTTTATTTACTGTGGTCCTTTTAATTAACTTTAGTCCACTTATTCAATTTTCAGCCATAAATAAGCAGATGCTTCATTTGAGAAGACCTGTATTTTTAAAAAAAACTAATTATACTAGAAGTAATGTATTGCTCCTGACAAAAAGGTCGTTATTATTGCATTGCTCTTTAAGTTTATCCTTAAATTTGAATTTGTAGATATGTATATAAATATATATATATATATATATATATATATATATATATATATATATATATATATATATATATATATATATATATGTGTGTGTGTGTGTGTGTGTGTATATTATATATGTATATATTTCGCAAAATTTAATTCAGCACAAATTTACTCTAACGAGTTTACTGTAATCAACTAATTGAGATAACTATGAATAAAATATTTAAGAAATGCAGTCAAAAATTCAATGAATTATAAGAAAATTTTGACCGAACACTGATCTTAATAATGCTAGTATAAATGTACCAAGTACGAGTACATGGTTAACAGAAATTCTATAAACCGGGTTAGTTACAATCATTTGCACAATAATTTTTATATCGGTTTACATTCATTTATAATTATTCCTCCAAAATATTTTGACAAAATTTTACCAAATTCTTTTTTCATAAACTTGTGAGATAACCTTCGGGTAACATAAATAACAAATGTATTAGAAAGTACAGTGAAATCTATAAAACTTATATTCATTTTTAGGATTCTGTACCTCGAAAGGAAAAAGGAACACGTAAGGGATTACTTCATTGTACGTCTCTCTGTCTATCCGTTCTAATGTGAATACCAGACAATATATTACCGTTATTAAAAATGAAAGTTTTTTGAACAGTTTATTAGGAATATTACGTACAAATGTTCATAAACACGCAAATATATACGGAATCCTCGTAGTACGAGTTCCACAAACTTAAAAAAAGACTTAAGGGAATAGAAAACTGTATTTAATACCTTCCCTTATTTTGTCGGAAACTTTACAATATTTAAAGTCATAAGTAATTTTTTTTGAACATTTGTACGTAATATTCCTAATAAACTGTTCAAAAAACTTTCATTTTTAATAACGGTAATTGATTGTCTGGTATACCTTTCACATTAGAAAAAAAACTCTTATTTGTTATGTTAGGATTTCTTTATTTTTATTAAGTATTTGATTTTATTTTAACACTTTAAGCTAAGTATTTGATATTAATTTCAACTCTATACCTCTTAGCGTTCCTGAGAAAAAAGTCTTGAAGGATAGACAGACTGACGTACAACGAAATAATCCTTTATGGGTTCCTTTTTCCCTTCAAGGTACAGAATCCTAAAAAAGAATATATATTTCATGGATTTTACTGCACTTTTTACTAGATTTGTTATTTATATTACTCGCAGGTTATCTCACTGTTGATTACGGCAAGTTTATGATAGAAGTTTCAGTAAATTTTTTTCAAGAGAGCAATTATTATAAATGTATATAAACCTTTATAAAAATTATTCTGCAAATGATCGTAGCTAACCCTGTTTATAGAATTTCTGTTTACCATATATTTGGTACGTACGTACTATTACGTGTGTACTATTTGATACGTATATACCAGGATTATTGAAATCTATGCTCTGTCAAAAATGTTTTTAGAATTCATTGAATGTTTTACTACATTTCTTTAGATAAATTTATGTACATATATGTATATATATATATATATATATATATATATACATATATATATATATATATATATATATACATATATATATATATATATATATATATATATATATATATATATACATATATATATACATTATGTGCAAATATACCTAATGTAAAATCAAATTAAGCAACACAAACTTTATCAGGGATAAGGCACGGTAATGAGGGACAGGATATAGAAGAGTTTTCAACCTGTACATTATTTTAAGTAAAACGACGATTAGTCGATTTTCGAAAATGGACGAAAATTGTATACTTTTTGTAGTTGTGCATGTTTAACTGATCCCATTATTACGCGACGTATATACCAACTGATTATTTACAAAATGCATGTCCTGAAATGGAGAGGAAGATTATCAAGACGGAATAATTGCAAAATTTACTACGAATTCACAGTTGAGAAATATGTCGTGGTTAATTTTTTTTGAACTGCCTATGCTATGAAAATCTGGAACCAAGCAACGAATCATTATCAAATTTCACGTGCGTATATTTTGTGTAGCGAAGTAATATATATGCTATGATTTAGGCGGGGCTATGCGCACATAGTTTATTAACACTACGAAAATATTTGAATTTTTCTTACCCAAAACACTCCTATACGGCAAAAGGGATTATCACAAGATATATAACAAAAGGTGGCAAGAATATAGTTCACAGCTCAAACTAACATAATGCTCAATCTTAAACAGAACAGTAACGTTATTCTTGTAGGATGGAACTGTGTTTTATTCAATATCAAAATAATAAAACTGCGATATATAGATAAATATTGTAGCGATATAAAGTTTACATCAAAGGTTTAACATTATTTATAGATAGACGTTACGAGAGTGTCATTGGATTAGAGATAAATTCCAAAATCTTGGAATCCCCGGAAATACGTTCGAGGTATGCGACAAGAATAATGCTTATACTAATTTTTAAGCTACGTCACTTCATGGGAAACTGTAAATATGAAGAGAGAATACGATATTTTTTCTGTTGTTAAAAAAACATTGATCTACGTACGACTAATAAAAGAAATGAAAATCTAAATAAAATACTTCAAATACATATAAATCTGTACATATATCTATGTACACTTTCAAACGTGAAAGGTAAATACGTCACATTTTTACTTCACCTCAATACAGATGATCGAACTACTTTCCTTGGTCGATAAAACTGAGCAGGGGTATAAATTTGAAAAAAGAATACATGTATTGAAAAAGTTCGTGCGTAAAACCGGTGTAACGAGTTTGTGCTCAATCAACTGTTTTTGCGTGCCGGCGACATAATATACAATTTCAGTTTAGGTAGAAGTTATTGGGTAATTTTTATTTTCTATATTAATCTTTTCATTAGACTTCGACATCCACAAACGTCTGGTATATTTAATTTATATTATATAGTCAATGACCTTAATTTAAAATTAAGTTCGCTGACTATATAATTGCCCAAAAACTAATTTCATATATTGATATGTATTTACACTTTCTGAGTAAATAGTGAATGTTATTGTTTTCTCGAATTATTCATAATTTCCAAATTAAAATATTTCGCCCAAATTTTCAATAATGTATCAAATTGAAACAAATGCTTTTATAAATTTGCGAGAACAAAATCTGAAAGATTCCTACAAATATTCACAAATATTTTAGTAATTTAAATGGTAAGTAATAAAAATATACATGTAAAAAAATAAGACAATTACTTTGATATAATAATAAAACCAAAGCTTTGAATTATAATTAGTACTATTGGAAAAATTCATAGAGCTATTATATAAGAAAGTTTTTTATTTAATCATATATATTTTTTTCTTACAGTTGAAGAAACATTATAGTTTTTACAACTTTGTGTTTAAATAAACGTAAAGAGTTAAATTCGTTAACATTGAACACATAACGTTCATACATTTCATGAAGTTTATTCTCACTCATTCTAAACACGTAACTCTTTGGTGCAACCTTAATGAAATAGACAAACCGTTATGAATGTGGCGCAAAAATCGATATAAATATGGTGCTTTGAAGGATTTTGAAATAACTCTCTTCTTCACCGAGATATAGAAGCATCCAAGTACAGAAAATATCAAAATCCACATTGCGATGGACTTGTCACGTTTGATGTACATAATAAATGACACACATTTAATGAAATGTTCTGTAAAACAAGTAAAGTAAATGTACAATAACGACAAACAAACGCACATAGCAGTAAAATAAAAGAACACACAACTAAATGCAAGTAGATGATACATTTTTTTACTTTGTTAAGTTACTAATATTACACAAAATTGCATGTTGACACAAAAAGAAACCGCAATGCTATGATAATGACAGTGTTTGCTTTCATTTCACGATTTATCTATCCGATATCGACTGATAAAACATTGAATTTTTACTTCTTTCAAAATTGTCAATGGTGCAAAAAAATTTCGACCTGATGACAGATTACAATTTACCATTAAGTAATAGAAAAGGCGCAAAAATATCAAGTCTATTTGTGAGCATCGATTGAATTTTTCATTTTAACATAGACAATGAAACAACGTTTCAATTTTGATTCAACGCGCATTTAAAAGTTAATATCCAATTCAAAGGCCGTAGGAAAACTGTAAAGATGTTTCTGAATTTTACAGGTATTGAAATATTAACCGCAATATGTACCGTTCCGTTTTATCCCTTGAGATACGGAATTCTAGATTTAGTAAGTAGAAAATTACATCAAACGTACATAAATCAATTTTATTTCCTGGTTGTTACTTTTACTAACAACAAATATTTTTAATTTTAATGTGATAATTTTGTAGAAAAATATTACCCTTGTTTCATTTTACATATGAAAAGATTTCAGTTGCGTACTTAAATATATATATATATATATATATATATATATATATATATATGTATATACATATACATATATATGTACATATATATATATATATATATATATATATATATATATATATATATACATATAAATATATATATATATATATATATATATATATACACGTATATACCTAAGTTCTATGTAATCCTTTAATCCTAACTTAACTAATGTACACACAGTTGTTCATATTGGCTACAATTTGCTGTGCATTGCTTAGAACAGTTTGTAAATATTCCTAAGAGGATGCTGCTATAGTGCCCCATTTAATTAGTTATATTAAAGTAACAAACCCAACTGTTAGCCCTAAGGATTTTGGCCGGTTCAACATTAACCTACGTATGTATATATTTATACAAGCAAATCTGTATATACGCCGAACTTTGTTCCGCAAAATTTCACAGCTTAAATAATTAAATACTTGTTGGATTAAAAATGAGATAAAAAAGGTGTTCGGAATACTTTCATTATAACTTTTAATTCGTCTACTTCAACCTCGTTTTTACCCTAAGGAGTTAATATTAATTATGAAGAAAGAATGTTGTTTAAGATTAAAATTTGTATTCTTTTACTTCGTACCAGTTACTGTGGTACGCGGTGAGACAGACTCTGCGGAAGTTTAAAAGGGCGAAAAATATTTTTTTGCCTTTAAAAACTATGTAAAATCAAATAATACTTTTCAAATATTATAAGCTTAATAGAATTTTCTTGTCACTATCTGTTAGCAGATATTATTAAAAATATGCATTGGCATAATTAACTTAGTTGTGAATTCATATTTTGTCGAAGGTTACATGCATTGCCGAAGTCATAGTTTATATGGCCTACTTGAGAATGCTGGTAACTGGTAAACGTAAATCTAAGTTAACGCTGTGAGATATTTATACGTATTCTACCTAAGAATATTGTATGACATTAACGTGTATTTCTAACGCTCAGTTTAATATTTTTTTTTTATATTTACAGTCATTTTGTGTCACAGTGTTGGTGCCAGAGGTTTAAACTATATCAGAAGGACGGTTGTAATCATGTAACTTATAAATATATTGAATATTTTATGTTTTTAAGCTACATAAAAGTGTCACTAGTTTACTAGTTCTACGTTAATTTTTGTCATTTCATAATAATTCCTCAATAGAGATATCTTTATTCGAACTCAAATTTCTTTTGGGGGTATAGACCTTCAGATCAGATGTTAAGTTCATCACTATGTTCTGGGAAATTATATTAATATCTAATTACTTAATTAAATTTATAATATATCATTAACTCAAACGGAAATGAAATTTTTTGTTCTTGGCTATGTTACAAACTTCTTTACTTAGAATATACCAGCAAAGTTTAAGTAAAGCGGTTTATTCGCTTTCCTGACATAGACAACATGGCAGCTATTTAAATAAGAAGTCTGTTTACTTCCTATCCATTGGTTAATGAACATATCTTACTTCTTCTTTTCCGAAAAAGACGCACTCATTTTATAACATAATTTTTTTTTCTGTCATTGTATATACCTGAGTGGTACAGTTTTGCACCCCCAAGTTCTGAACCGCGCTACTGAATACTTCATCCTTGACACGAAACACTTTGTTGCCATTTTGGCATCCGCATAACTCAGTTCTTGCGAATACTCGGACTTTTATAGGTACCGTTTCGGACAGGTGGAAACTTTGTTCACATGTAGTAAAAGAGTTTATATCAGTGTATTTACCAAGTTTCATATAAGTTGTAGATTTATATGGCTCTGTATATGTATTGCAACAGTAACTGTGGTTAAACTGTATACTCACCGATTCATGATTATATATTTTCTTTTCATTCCTATGGCTAAATATACTTTCTGTAATTTTGGCTTATATTACTATTTCTAGTGCATCGATCTTATATGTTTTATATGTCTATTAGATCTTATACGTCCATTAGACTTGTTACATCTTGTTACATACTAGGATTAATAACTGCGATAGCTATTTGATATTAAAATTAAAGCTTTAATTTTTATTAACGGATTTTGCAAGTACTATAAAAAATGAAATTTTATGGCTATTTAGCTAAAAACTTCAGTTACTTTAAACATATTTTTGTCCTTAACAAAGTTTTTAAAAAAAGCTTCACGCGAATATATATATATATATATATATAAATATATGTATATATATATATATATATATATATATATATATATATATATATATATATGTGTACATATATATATATATATATATATATATATATATATATATATATATATAAGAGCAGACTAAGAGAGTAACTAAAATGTTCCTTTCTACACCACATTACGTTAGGTTATGTTGTTTGCCAAATTGATCGATGCTGATAATTTCGTATGTGTACAATTAAGTTATTTGATTAGATTTTTGTATATATTTTTTCTGTTATGAAATTAGTTTCCAACTCAATATTAATTAAAAACAATAAAAATGTAAAGCGATATGATGCCATGTTTCCATACGCCTCCACCGCCATCTATACACACTTATTCACTTATTCGAGTACATCGCACCAAACAACATTAAAATGCGCGTTTCTGTTTTCGTAAATGTTTAAATCCACTTAAGTCTGCAGAAAACGCGAAAATGGCTAAAACGTTTATTTTAATGAAGATTTACAAACGGATGTACTGTTTACCCCCCGTACTTTCTTAATAATAAAACCAGTTACCACGTTACAGTTTATACGGTTGCAAATTTTTCTTTAGATATTTTTAAATATTTCGATTCCTCCATACGTATTATTAGTGTATCCGTAATTGATTTGCCAGCATTCGTCACGGCAGCCCTTAGACTCGCGGCTTTTTCCCCGATTACATTGATATTTTGCAAATAATTTTATAATGTATGTACATATTTTACAAAATTATTTGTATAATATGTACATACATTATATATTTCTATATATGTATATATATATATATATATGTATATATATATATATATATATATATATATATTTAATGTATATGTTATAGTAACATGGAAATTAGAAGCTATTATTGTATGAAAGTTGTATGTCATCAGGAGTAGTAGTTTTTTCGATCGGCATGATTATAAATAACTACGAAACACGATATATCTTCATCATGGAATTTCCTATACTTCTTATATTTCCCTTTTCGTGACATACAATGTAACTTTCTAACTGCCTATATTTTTCCTTCAATTGTTCCAACAAGAGACACGTTAATCTTGATTTCGTAAAAGTTTTCCGGTGTCACTTCATACCTAAGAGGATGAAGTCGTAACTTATTTTCCTTGCCTACAGCGAGCACGAAAGTATTGTAATTGCGAGTGCATACAGTTTCGATTATTTCGTTGCATTGGTATTTGAAGACTGCACATTAGCTTGTAATCTACTAAATCAAATTACCTATATTTTTACACCAACCTAGGGATTAGGAAATAAATAGGTGTAAAATCCTACCTCTTTTGTGTGCATTTACTTACTAGTTTTCTTTCCTTAACAATTAAAAACGTCTGATTTATATAAAATTCAGAATAAAGATTTATTCGTTCCTGGGCAATAATCACAACTACACGTTCAAAAAATTGGTGTAATATTTCACTCATGACATATCGCTTGGCTTATCTGCCCAAGTTCAACGTTAAGAAGATGACTGACACGACGTAGCGCCCTCCCATTATAATCAGGAGCGTGGGTGCTCGGTAACTTACAGCGATCGCATTAGACAACCAATGATTCTGCGAGTTAGTTCCAGGATTATATCAAGCTAGAAGCTTATTGAGAGCTGTTTAATTTTCTTAATTGAACATTTGCATCGTAGATGTTTAAATATTAAGAAATGTAATGTTTTAAATATTTAATACTTATTGCAAAACAACTCTACAGTCATACCTTCAGAGTTGTTTTTTAATAATAATATCTGCAAATGTTTTGTGCTAACTATTAAACTGCACTATTTCACTGTAGTTTAGTTTCGTAGTAAAAATACATTTTAATACCTATTATATAAATTTGAACAGTTCATCTCTAAATTCTATATATAGCTAAATATATATTCATATATATATATATATATATATATATATATATATATATATACATGTAAATATATATATATATATATATATATATATATAAATATATATATCTATAAAGAGAGAAAGAGAGAGAGAAAAAACAACATATTATTTTCATATTTAATAAAAATTGTGCGCGTTTAAATTTTACATTTATTTAAGAAAACTTGAAGATTTTAAATTCATTAAAACTATATTTTCTAATAGGTGGTTATCGTAGTTAGTTTAGAATGCTGAGTATCATAATTTAAAATATTGTGTACTCGAAACTGAACGTCTGTACGATTAGTAAAAGAGAGAGAAGAGCACTCTTATTCAAATATTATTGTCCTCATGATATATTTCGATTTCGAAATTATCTCAATCCCACAGCAAATAACTTCATTCTATGGAAATAATTTATTGATTATGCTACTAGATACAAATATACAAAACGTTATAACAAATATATGCATATAAAAGCTTGTCTGTGAATATAAGTCAACGGTAATTATATTACTTACCAAATCTGCTAATCGGTTTGTATTCCATAACCCTTCCTTATCCTTGACCATATCACATTGTCGCTGTTTTGCATTTGTTTTATTTAATCTTGTGTGAATTATATTTGCTTCAAAATATATTTATGTAAATATTTTTTTTTTATTTTGTACAAAAATTACATGAGTTATTCTATGCCAGATTTACAAAATATCTCATGTTGAGCAACAGTGAATCGAGACGCGCTCAAAAATATATATCATTTCATTATAAAGAATGCCGTGAATACATGGTACCGAGAAAGAATAAGGTCCAATTGTTTTATAATTTTTAGCTCCAATTGCTCCAAATGTAGTTTACATTAGAGTTTTTTCATAACAAAATATCTCAAATGTTAAGTTTATGATCTCATTATCAGTACATTATTAGAACTAACACTAATAAGCGCAAAGTTATTAACGTCGACAATGTAAATTCTTACTATGACTGAAATAATCATTCGCAAATTTAGTAAGTCCCTGCTTGAGTTTTCTTCCCGAACAAAACTAAATTTTGACCGTCTTAAAAGTTTTTTTGTCCCGAAACTCGTCATCAATAGATATATCTACCTATTTAATACTTCAGGTAAGCAGCCGGCTTTACTTGCGCATCCCTGATGAGTTTTAAAAAGTTGGCGGGGCCGGTGGCTGCGCTCTCGCCCAGTCCAATCCAGATAAATTGCCGGCAATATTTCAAGTTCTTTACTTAACGATCACTTGTTATTCGCTGAATATAACATAACAAAATAAATAATTTTGTAGCTTATAAGTTTTAATGACCCCGACATATATTTTGTGGTTTTGAACGGGGATTTTTATATCAGTCGTAGGTTTACGTGCGACGTTCGAACCAGACCGTGTCATATTACAATACGAATCGTACGATTTATCACTGTGGTGAAATATCCCAAAGGACGTTCCGGGGATAGTTTCTAGCGGTAAGATTTTTAAAACTTCTTTATCACCGTTCAGCGCATATAGTATACATTTTATATGCGATTTTATTCCAAAATTTACAGACACGGATTATAGTAAACTGTATGTTATTGTTTTCTTACGACTATTTTGGAAATATTCCTTTAGAATTTGAAAAATATTATTAAACCGAAAATAACATGAATACGATAATAAAACAATTTTATTTGTCTCACAAAATTAGCTTTATTCTCACACGTCGATGTAGACTGAATAAATAGAAAATTTCAATGAATAACAGAAATATATGTGCAAATTATACAATGGTGTATAAATGTTTCGAAATAGATTAAAATTAAGAACAAATTTCCGCCACAACAAAATTACTCGTAAACTAATTACACTCTGGCATAAACGGAATAAGGGGTTCAAGTGGCCTTATTTGCTGATATTATAAAGAGATTAATAAGTAAGAAAATTATCTTCAACTCCCCTGGACAAAAGATTTTAATATTTAAAAATATGTTTTGAAAGTATAATTCTTTTCTGAGATATTTAAAAATTTAAAAATATGTTTTGAAAGTATAACTCTTTTCTGAGCCCAAAAAATAAAAGCAAATAGGGGAAAGCCGGTCAGAAATGGAGAGGATAAATAAATAACCATACTACTAGGTTTAAAATTTATTTAAATTTTCTTCTCGAATTCCCTGTAATCTAAATAGTTAAGGGGTTATTTCTATTATTTCAGACAATGTAAACAGAGAAATGAGGATGGTACATGAACTAAAATAGAAATCAAGATGTTGATCGGGCGATTTGAAGTTAAAAAAAGTATCATGAATATTTGAATAAAATATTATATATTGGAATTATTCATAACTACTAATTTTGATGTTAAATACTTACATTATTAAATACAAAATTTTCAAAAACTGAGCCTTTTATTTTTTATATCAGTAAACAAAATTTGTTTATTCCTGCATGGAATATTAAAGAATAGTAAATTTTTATTACGAAAGATAATTGGAAGACATAGCAATTATTCTTATCAACATTATTAAAGTGGTCAAATTTAAAATTAAAAACTAACACAAATTAAAGTAGGTTAAAACTAACATTAGACTACAAACTTTTTACTTAATAAATTAACTTTGACACGGAAGCCTTGATACGAAGTGATATGAACTGCTTATGACATAAAATATTGTAAAGTTTCCGACAAAGTAAGGGAAGGTGTTAAATACAGTTTGCTATTCCTTTAAGACTTTTTGTTAAGTTTGTGGAACTCGTACTATGATGATTCAGTATATATTTAAGTGTTTATGAACATTTAATGGTACGTAGTATTCTTATTGAACTGTTCAAAAAACTTTAACTTTTAATAAGGATAATATATTGTCTACTATACCTTTTACATTTGAAAAAAAATCTCTTATGTGATGTTTTAGGATTTCTCCTTCATTTTTATTAAGTATTTGATTAGATTTTAATACTTTTAACCTAATTGATATTAATTTCAATTCGATACCTCCAGGCGTTCCTGAGAAAAAAGATCTTGACCGATATGCAGACAGACGTACAACGAAGTAATCTTTTACGGGTTCCTTTTTCTTTACGAGTTACAGAATCCTAAAAATTAGTATATATTTCATAGATTTCACTTTACATATATTTAACTTTTTACTAGATTTGTAGTTTATGTTACTCGTAGTTTATCTCATTCTTGATTACAGCAAGTTTATGACAGAAGATTTTGGTGAAATGTTGTCAAAAGAGTTTGGAAGAATCATTATAAACGTATAGAAACCGTTATAAAAATTATTCTGCGAATGACGTAGCTAACTCTGTTTATAGAATTTCTGTTAATCATGTCTTTCTGTTAATCACTCGTATTTGGTACGTTAATATTAGCATTATTAAAATCTGTGCACTGTCAAAAATATGTCTTAAAATTCTTTGAATTTTTTACTATTTTCTTACTCGTTAGAGAAAATTTCATTACTTGTGTTGAAAAAGTTTTGGGAAATTTGTACATATGTATACATATATATATATATATATATATATATATATATATATATATATATATATATGTATATACATATATATATATATATATATATATATATGTATATACATATATATATATATATATATATATATACATATATTATATGCACAAATATACCTAATATAAAATTAAATTAAATAACACAAGCTTTGTTAGGGATAAGGTAGATAATGAGGTATAGGGTATAAAAGAGTTTTCAACCTGTACATAATCTTAAGTAATATGACGATTAGTCGATTTTCGAATATGGACGCAAATTGTATACTTTCGTATTTGTGCAGATTTAACTGATTCCATTATTCCGTGGCGTATATAACAACTAATTCTTTATAAAATGTATGTCCTGCAATGGAGAAGAATAACATTTATTTTTCGATTGTCATGACGGAATCATTGTTAAATTTACTGCGAAAAAATTCGTAATAAATTTTGTGATCATTCCGTTTTCATGGCCGAGAAACATATTTGAGTTTTTTTTTGAGCTGCCTATGGTATTATGTACCTAGTTTTTATTATCGGAATTTGTAAAATTTTAAATTTTCTTTCCTTAGTCTTTGTAAACAAGCAACGAATCATCATCAAATTTAACGTGCGCATATTTTATATAACGGGCTAGCATGTAGGCTCTGCGTTCTACGCTTGCATAGAATATTAACACTACGAAGAAGATATTTGACCCAATCACTCCTAAACGGCTAAACAAACTTCGATAAAATTTGCATAATTCTAACTAATATAATGAAACAACCATAAAAAATCAGGCGTAAATCGATGTGACATCCTACGTCGAAGTGAAATAAAGGCATCCCGCCCTTATGCAAATTGTTTAATCATACTTGAGACGAGCTGACGCTAGACTGTAGCTCATCAGAGAGCATTTGGAATTGAACCGCACAATGATCACAATGTTTCATTCGAGAACAACAGTGACATTGAATCATGCTGCATCAACTTGCAACCACCTATATATTTGTTAACTATCTATATATTTGATAACTTTGAAAATCTCCATGTCATCCTTAAACAGAATACAATTTATAGTGTCAAAACTTATTATAGATGTTATTTAACAGGATAGTGAACACTAAACTCCCGAGATAAGAATCTTGGCTGTCATCTGATCTAAAATTATTTAGTTGTATTTATTGTTATCTATCCGCAAATGATGGAAAAAAGAAACGTTAGAGCTCAAGAAAAAGAACAACTTCGCCCAGGTGGTTTAAGAAGATATTATTAACTATGCGATTAAAGGTTTTTTAATAGTCGTAA
This sequence comes from Druceiella hillmani, assembly GCA_039881145.1. NCBI lineage: Eukaryota > Metazoa > Arthropoda > Insecta > Lepidoptera > Hepialidae > Druceiella > Druceiella hillmani. The sequence continues at coordinate 3,056,676 of JAYKKI010000129.1, read as the reverse complement.
TATGTAATATTGAATTCAAAATGGAGATAAACCTGATACGGTCGATGAAACCAATACAGAATCAGTGTTTTTCGCTCAAATAAGTAGTATTATACTGAATGAAACGTAACGATTGGGTCAAGAAATAAAGGGAAATTTTAATAACAAGAAATTATCGGCTTAAAATTTAGTTCAGTGAGAAAGATAAAGCTATTTCATTCTTCTCGTAGCTTCCACTACTAAAGATTCATGCCTGAATTATGGAAAAAAACGCAAACAAAGTTACACCAAATGTTTAAAATATGCTTTCATAAATTTCCGTTTCAAAATAATAAACTACTAAAGGAAAGAATGAAGCTAGAACGATATTTTCCTTTTAATCGTTCATACAAATACCACAAATTTTAAAAAAAGGTATTCGGCAATTGTTTAGACCATCATTCGAAATACTGGAAGATAAGGAATTTCTCCAAAAATTTTCTCGAATATCACAAATACTTTGATAAAATGGAGCATAAACCGAGGACTCAAATTGAACTGTCAGAATCATATATTGCCAATAGTTCATTTAGAGTTAAATGAAAAGGAAAATACTCCTAGTTAAGGAAGAAAAGCGGGAGATTTATATGTACTTTCTATATTCTTTTATTTTTATATTTCTACATTTTTATTATATATATATATATATATATATATATATATATATATGTATATTTATTAGGAAAAGAAAATATATATATATATGTAAATATTTATATACATATATATATATATATATATATATATATATATATATATATATATATATTGGCAAGAAGCTAAACTTCTGACGTAAATAAAAGAAATCACTAAAAAAACAAGAAAATATCGGATTATTTGTTCAGAGAAGTCTACATTTCCGATTTATTACTTTCGGGATATATCAAATAGTGTTTTAATGCAATTTTGTAATATTGAATATATTTGGCGTTAATTTTGTAGAATCTCTGCTAATATCCCACCTGAAGATGTTGTAATACAACGAAACCTAGGTCGTGGTAAAGAAATTAAAGATAGTAGAAATAATACTACATCACGTAGTTTTATTTAATTGTGCAATTTTATAAATTGAGAACGAAGTTTTATATAGTGTAATTAACACTCTATCGTACAATTAAAAACCTATAGAGATGGATTCTAATAGCTAAGATGTCGCAAACTTTCACTGTCATATTTTTTTGTGGGTAAATGGTCAGAACTGAGCGAAAAATAAACCAAAACTTGTTAAATACAAGCAAATTAAACTAACTGGAAATGTTAATATTTTTTCGTAATAAATTTATATTCTAGATCAAATATTTTAAAATACCATCTCAAAAAGAGTCATTGTAATATTTACTAGGCGAACGTTAGATTTTTTATAATTTTGAAAATTGCAGCAGCTTCGTAGGTGTGAGGAACCAATTTCCTTGGACAATTTCGAACTTGTACTTAGAACTATTGGCTTATATAAAGTTGTAACAAAGTAATATTTTTAGTAATTTATTATGGAAATATGTATTGTGTGCAAAAATTCAAGTTTCTACGCAGATTCTGAACCATTTCTGTGAAGTTTTCAATATTTTTAGAATAATATAGGTATGTATGACAAAAAAGAGAAAACATTTTTTTTTTCAATTGATTTATTTGCCTTCTTATGTTTATCAGAAGGAATATAAAAATATTAAGAAAAAAAAAGGAAAACCTGAAAAAAATATTGATGGAAACTACAGCGTTTATCGTAGGTTTTTTAATTTTTTTTGGAATATGTCATGATTTACTCCTGTTAAATATATAATTGGTAATACAGATAGGCCGTGAAAAGTCGATATCTGTAAATAGTTTAATAGAATACAACCTTAGACATTTCTAAGTGCCTAAAGGTTTACGGAAACATTGTAATGCGTAAAATTGTTTTGCTTGTACTTGAACATTTTTCCCTTTCCCCACGGATATAGCGAATAAATTAAAACACATTTAAATAGTTAATAAGTATATTTATGAAGAATGTAGCAAGAATAAGAGACAAATATTATTTTTTAAAAAATTTCTCTTACTAAAATTCATTTAGACTATGCTTAAATATGTTAATCCATATGCAGAAGTAAAAAAAACATGTAACCAATTATTACTTGCCAATAGTAGAGTAATTTCCATATAGGAAATGAATAAATGAAAAGATAATTTCCAACTTCCTGCCAAAAATCAAAATGCTAAAAGCGTTATGGTTACAAAGTGCTCGGTGCAGTTTAATAATAATTCATGCCAACACATTCCCTTAGAATAAGGTGACACGAAATATGGTCTGAAATTTGCAATGCAAAATTATATTGCATAATTTAGATACGTGTACATTTCCATTATGAATCGAAGCGATTTATAATTACCACACAACTTCAAAAGAGCTTCTCTGTTACAAAAGAAATCCATAATCAGGTTTTTTCATTTTCTGCGTGCTATATAAAAAAATTAAACAAAATTTTCAGATAATGTGCATCTTCAGAATGGTCAGTATGTAGTATTACTGTCTTAGGATCTGCGACCACCCAGTTTATAAACGTAATAAAAAATAGTCCCGTTAAAGTTAGTATTCTCTACATTTTAACATCACGCTCTGTTGTAATGTGAAGCTGATATACTGTAGGCACATATAGTGAAAGCTTCATAATTGGTCTTTTATCATCGCTTATGATGGGCGACGGCTGTGGAGCTCTAGTCACGATGCTTCAAGTTCCTCTATAAAAAGGCGAATGCGATATTGCAGAGCACACTGGTGCAGTAGCGTTTACGTGATTATGACCGACTGCAGCAAGCTGGAAAGAAAAAGAAAATTGCAACTTAAGATGTTCATAGATACAATTGAGCGCATGTTGATGAATGCAAAAGATAATTTCCATAATTATTAACAAATATGATAATAGAACTTAATACCTTAAATTATTTTAGTCATAATTAAACATTCAAAAAGCTTGTAAAAAATACATCAGTGGGTCATTTGTTTTTCTAGGTATTAATTTGGATACTGATTATTTTGCCTGACTTTGCCACAAGAAGCGGTGTGCTGTATTATTCATTCCCAGATCTTGAAAGTTTGATCACTTGGTCTACATACAGTGAAGAGGTTCAGATTGGAATAGATGATAATGCCATTACAGTTACTAATATACGAATATACTTGGATCACAAATTACACACATTTATCGAAAATAAAATAAACAACGCCACCTAAAGGAAAATTACAAAACTAAATTTTATGAAGATTTCTCACAAGCAAGCACATGGTGCTTTTAAATATCCTAATTAAAAATTAATGTGAGTTATTGTTTATTTTGCTTAATTTTTAAGATGAACGGCGTGATGATTTTCCTTGCATTGCAAATTTAAATATTTTTGTGGTATAAAGTAATAATATATACTTGTTATGCTGGGAAATCAATACAAATGATTGTTTATAATAACTATAGCGATTTAACTTCAAACGAAGTGATGAACCCCTTATGCGCAAGCCAGTCTTATACTTGGTCAAGTTTATTAATTTTAATTTTAATGAGTTATATTCATACATTCAAATAACAAATATGTTTTAACTTATTATTTTAAATCAACCCTATTATTTAAATCAATATATATATATATATATATATATACATATATAATTTTAGAAGAAATGAAATTGTAATTCTAAAAGCAATTACTCAAGAAAGTATTTAGATGAAAATCTGAATAAGAGTATTGAAAGGCTAAGCGAAATATATATGAACAAGGAGATTAGAAGTTAAATTAAATTTTCCTCTCTGAAATTCCAATCTTGAAACGAGTATAAACTCTATTGGTGGCATAAAAAAACCGGTTGCGTCAAATCTTACCAGGTAGATACGACTTTATTAAATTATTTAAATAAAAATTAAAATGGATTCATATAGAAGGCATTGAAGAAAATCCCTAGTTTTTTACTATGCAAACTTCAATCTGTTTCAATTTTATTTGAATTTATTTAATCCATATCTATGAAGCCTTACTTATTTGATACCATACAAACGTGCTTACAGTTCATTTACTGAACCAATCTGTATTATATTACTTGAAAACTTACCCGTTAAGAAGTTTAATAATTTTCTGTTACATCTATTTAAATAATTGCCCACATGTAAAAAAACGTATACATGTAATTCTACACATGTAAAAAAACGAATATAAAAAGGCTCATGGAATATTTTGACATACAACTAATCGATACTACATAAGTGAGCATTCAGCCATTTTACTGAAGGTATCTACGTTATTATCAATAAAAATCTAACTGTTAAGATGTTTGTAAATTTCCCATCGTATTAATTTTAGGAATTTTATTAAACATATCTACAAATGCAAGTATACTTCTGCCCGTAGTATATTTTTAACACGCAACTTTTCGAAACCATTCAAATGTGTCTATGGTCCATTTACAGAAATACAGCCTTTAGGCAAACATAACATTAATTGCCTAAAAAAACGTCCCCAAAAAGACTGTAAATTTTCACATCAGACACTGTTATTTTTCACATCAGTATATACAGCAATGAACGAATTGCCGGGAAGGAAGCAGTTGCCGAAAATGTGACTTCAAAATATAATTTTTTCGATTTGTAATTTTCTTCATTTCAAAATTTCATTAAATGCATATTACGAGGTGTCACCTAAACTATTTGAAAATGACAACCATTTTAATGCAGTAGATATAAAGCTTGATCTATTATGTATAGAGAAAAAAATAATTTATTTACTTGTTTATTGGCGTTAAAATCTGAAACCATATATTTGCTTCCATAAATTATTTTCGTAACTTAAATCCAATTCTATGAGAACGATTATGTATATGTGTATATATATACATATATATATATATACATATACATAATCGTATTATATATATATATATATATATATATATATATATATATATATATGTATATATAACATTAGGCACAAATCATAAAGGCAGAGTAGTCGTTAAATTATAATATATGCGTATTATATTAAATTATTCTCAAATAAAATATTAATCCAAAATGAAACCTGATTCGATGACGTAAAACAAAAAACGATACCCTTCGTATTGACAGGGAACTTAATTATCCACTGCCAAAGGAAACCGAATTTATTCGATTCAGCGTCACCAACCCGAGCGTTAACGGCTGATTTTTATTCACTGCTTACAAAAAGTGTACATACATGGTGCGTCTAAATAGGTTTTCACTTCAAAACTGTTTAAAACTACGTTTAAACAATGAGTATGTCCTTTTCAGAATCGAGAGATAATGTTCTATATCTGTAGGCAGGGAAATTTATTTTTCTGTCCTGTTATATTGAGTTTTCATGCGCCAATTACCACTGACGTAATTAAACTAAAAAAGTGATTTCTCCATTTGTTTGTTTGTCTTTCTTTCATACTCGAGCTGCCCAAAAGTTCTCAATGAAATATTGTATAGATTATATTAATCTTAGATTAAAATATAGTCTATGTATATATATTCTATTATTAAAAAAACAGTAAATATAAAAGAAATAATTTTATTTCATTGAAAATAGTAGAACATATTATATTCAGTATGGTTAATTTATGCTTTTATTATGTCCTGGAATTTCAGTCCAAACTACATCTGTATAACTCGTATTAAATTTTAAATGCCAGATCTTATAAATTGTATTCAAAATAATATTTATCGTGGTCGGATTAAAATGTTTATGAATTGCTTTTAAGTGAAAACAAAATTAGTTACATATGTAAATTTTACCTTTACTTTGAAATATCACAAATATATACAAACAAGAATTACAAACATATCTGATTATAACAATAAAATCGGCATATTTGTTTAACAAATAATGCAAAAGAAAATGTAAACCTAAAACTGATAATATTGAAATGGTTTTTAGATTATACAAGTATTAACTTACAACTTAAATAAAAACTATCTTATAAAAAAAGCGTCCATTTTTTTTACGTTTGGTATACCCTTAAAAACAATATACTGAAGTTCTAAAAATAAGGCTCCGGCAAAGACCGAAAATTTGGCACAGGTATATTCAATTAAAAAATCAACTGAAAACATTAATATATATTGCCAGCATTGTTCTGACTGATAGTTAAAACCAAAAAAAAATTTATTAAAATCTCTGCGTCCATAAAATTTTAAATAAATTGTTCTATTTATAGCTTAATGGCAACGTTTAGCAAGCATCTTTATAACTATACACAATATCTGTAACTCTCGGTCATAAGTATTTTTAATTTCTACTGATATAGCAAAAGTGAAACCTCGTCTGCATTGCATATACAAGAAAACGCGATATAAGATTCTCCCGCAGCGCTAATAGGTGGCGTTGGCGGTATCATATCGTAATAAATCTATGAGCGAAAAGTTCACTAAAACGCTTATAGATAGCGCTGACAGTATCAATATCAAATACCAAGTCTGGATTTTTTTCAATGGAAATATACAAATAACAAATAAACTGTATGTTACTTGAAAATGTTTCAACAATATATGGGAAAAAGTTTCGACAACATATATATTGTCGTCAAAATATAGCAAGAAGTAAATGTTGTAACTATAAATAAAACCATTATTTTTAAACAATATTTTCATTGTTGGTTGCTGTGAAAACTTATGAATTCTTAAATAAATAAATTCCGCTTTTGTCTAGTAAATATATTTGACATCATAATTACTATGACGATACTCGTTATATACTTATCATTTATAGGTTAGTAGTTATTACGGTAACCGTTTCTCCTTGGGAATTCTTACACAGTACATACGTATTTCGGCTAGATGGGGAATTCTGGTGAATGGTAATTTTGCGCATTTTAATGAGATAAAGACAGTGGGCAGAAAATTTGTTCAAATATCACGCCGGAGAAACCGCGGGCAATAGCAAAGTTTAAATAATTTTTTTTTACTTTCCATAACTTAATCTAATAAATAATAAACATTTGTTAAACTTTTTATGAAAAAAATATAGCAAGAAGTAAACGTTGTAACTATAAGTAAAATCATTATTTCTAAACAATATTTTTATTGTTGGTTGCTGTGAAAACTTATGAATTATTAAATAAATAAATTCCACTTTTGTCTAGGAAATATATTTAACATCATAATTACTTTCAAGATACTCGTTATGTACTTATTATTTATAAGTTAGTAGTTATTACGGTAACCGTTTCTCCTTGGGAATTCTTACACAGTACATACGTATTTCGGCTAGATGGGGAATTCTGGCGAATGTTAATTTTGTGCATTTTAATGAGATAGACAGTGGGCAGAGAATTTATTCAAATATCACGCCGGAGAAACCTCGGGCAATAGCAAAGTTTAAATAATTTTTTTTTACTTTCCATGACTTAATCTAATAAATAATAAACATTTGTTAAACTTTTCATGAAAAAAACTATTTAGCGCTTGCCTGAACAATCCACGCAATATGCTTTATGATACGACAGCATTTCCGTTATCATTTAATAAGTTAATAGTGAATACCATTTTTCAGAGTTCAGTAACCAAACTTGCAGTTTCGCTATGTATATTTGTACGTTAGAGCAGTTTTACTTCCATAATATTAGTTCTGTATAGCCGAAATTTTGTTAAGTCTATCTCTTCTAAAAATAAAGAGGGAGATTTTTTATTGGTATGGCCTATTGTGTGAGGCATTGTTGAACAAGTCTTTCAAAAATATTACAGGTATGTCATGAACAGATTCCAGATATAGGTATCTGTTGACGAAATATTAAGCTTTGGTATGGTAATTTTTGTTTAGTTACGTGTTCCATCCCCTATAAAATATTCACAATAATATATTAAGTTGGCAACATTTTAACCCGCCATTTCTATTCAAAAAATCTCCATGCTGTTGTGTGTAGTGAATACAATTAATAGTCATTTATGTGAGCATTATCGGTATGTTATACTTGTTGCTAACCTGCAGACAGAGCTGAAATTCCTTCCTTGTAGAAACCTTTGGGCGGTTGATTAAAAACCGGTTATATTCTATTTTGAAATAACTTCCATTTTTACATTTTCATCAGAGGGCAGAAAGTCTGGAGAGTACAGTGGGCGAGTCTGGAGAGTACAGTTTTCATCCATTGCTTTTGCTATGTGGGGTCGAGCATTGCCACGTAAAAAACAAAAGAAAAAAAGTTAAGCGGCGACTGTACTCAATTGTTCACAATAATTCCATTTACATTTCACCATATATTCAAAAGTACCTTTTGTCCCATGTCAAAAGTACCCAAAGCCATGTTCAAAAGTACATTTTGGTATAGGTTTACATTTTTCTCCAGCTCGTAGCCACTGGCGTTTAAAACAGGCGCGAAAATTGACATAAGCCACCCACTTTTAATTTTCTTTAACCAGATACTTTAGTCACTCATTGACATGATGGGATCTCGGTTGCTTCTTGAACTTATTAGCTCTCCCATAAAGTTGAAGAGGTACTAGCTTATTTGGTAACCACACGGAATTTTTTTATTTCTTTCTCAAAACATGAAGTTGTTCTTCATTGCAATATGAGAGCGTAAAAGTAGCTCTTCCAAGGAACTCAAACTTAATCTGTAAGATAAGGCTTTTTAAATTTTCTAAATCAATTGAAGGAGGTCGCCTCGAACGAGGATTAGACTACAGATCAAAATCCGTCCTTTGAATTTTTGGACTCAGTGTTGGCTGCGTTGTAAGAAGGCACACCTTTAGTCACCATTGTACATATATTGCGTATTGCTTTGCTAGGTTTTCGCCCTAAACAAAATTAATAAATTTAATTTTGATTCACAACTAAGTGAAACTACGTGATCTAATATTTCTAATTTAGCCCTTAACCACGACCTAGGTTTCGTTACAACATCTTCAGGTGGGCAATTTGTAAAGATGATTTTCAATTCGTACAAAGGTAGATCGTGGTTAGGAATTGAAATAAAGTAGTAGCCATAATAAATTTCTATAAAATTAACGCCAATATATTCAAAATTCATTAAGCAAGAACACTCCTAAGCACACTTTGAGATAATTCCATTTTGTTTTCATTTAGTTTTTACTCGCCGATTATTTAATTGCAAATTAAGCAGAAATTCGATTTATACCCTGAAGGAAACTTCGGGGAAGCCTCTATAACATTCCATAAATCAGAGGAAAAAAGTGGCGTTACATATGTATATGTATATACAAAAATAATTTCAATTAACTGCATAAATAACTTTTTACTTAAAATGTATGTTAATTATGTCTGTAAATGACATAACAAGTAATATATTTATATATTTACATGGTGAGAAATAATGATAATATTTTCAAATTGTTTCACGGAAATACCACGTACATTTAAAGGTTTATATGCGCCTTATTGTGTACCTTACCCTCGTAGTACGAGTTACACTCATATTTTCGAAGTTGCTATTTAAGTGTTTTAGCCTCATTCTTGTCTAGGATGACCTTTTTTACCAAATTTTCCCTTCCATTCACTCCCCCACTCGCAGATGCGTTTGTAAATGTATATATTGATCTCGCCGGAAGTTTTGTCAAATGTATTTTTTTCATCTCTTGTTTAGGATGGCGCCCCATTGGGAGAGCGATTCCAGTTTGAGGCCGTGATTCGTCTCTACCTCCCCGTGTTTATTACCATAATACTTCGAATGTTATTCGGCGTTGATTGCAGTGATATGATGTGAAGGCTGTTTATTGTTTTGTTTCTTTGATTACTTCTGCATGTGGAGCAACGCAGTTGGAGATAGTTTTATTGGGGGCGTGATCAGACACGCAATGTTTTTTATGGAAAATGATGTTGTTAGGCCGAAATAACTCAGCATATGTTTTACGTTGTATGATTTTTAAAACCTATGGACAACAAGAGAATACTTTAATTTTAAAATTGAACTGAGAATTGTGAGATAAAATAAAAAGTACGTGTGCGATGAGTAGAAATATTTTTAAAATTTTTCAAATTCATCTTTAGCATTAGAAAACTGTAATTTTTATTCAACACTTTAATTTCTCATTGAATATGTAAGCGTTTAAGCAAATGTTTTAAATTTTTTTATATTTTGACGTTGTTAAGAAAAAAAAATAAATGATTTGTTTAATTGAAAGTAAACGAGTAAAATGTTTGTGAATAATAAATAGCTATTTTTGGGAGCTAATCGACCATATTGGATATAAAAATTGTATTGTTGGGTAAAAGCAAAATGTATGGGACTTACGTTAAATACACAGCTAGGTGTATGTGATCATAAAATTGGCACATATTATTAGTAATAAAATCGTCTTGTTCTCTGACGCAGTACTATTGCTTGATAGAAACAAGTCTCCACTATAGGCAAGCTAAATTATGTTCATCTCCGTAAAACTTTTAGTAACTTAAATAGAAATTAAAAATAATATTTTTGTCTGAAATGTACGAATAATAGTTTAATCAATATTTAAAAAAAACAGTATTAACAGGATTACTCCAATATACTATATTTTGAGTCTGAACATATTCAGGTTGGTATTATAAAATGGACCTTTTTTGGTAATCCGTTTGATGTGGGATATTATCAACATTTTTCACAATTAAATGAAACTACGTGATGTATTATTATTTCTACTTTCTTTAATTTCTTTACCACGACCTAGGTTTCGTTGTATTACAACATTTTCAGGTGAGATATTAGCAAAGATTCTCTTCTAATATCCCACCTGAAGGTGTTGTAATACAACGAAACCTAGGTCGTGGTAAAGAACCTAAAGAAAGTAGAAATAATATTACATCACGTAGTTTCATTTAATTTTGAATAATTAATTTATACAAAATTAACGCCAAATATATTCAATATCACCATTTTTATTCAGTTACTTTTCTATCTTGATTGTTAGTGAAGAATTTTAGAATTATTGATTTATGATGCTAATATAAAGGGACTCTCACTCTTTTTGGAATACATTTAAATATTTTGAAATCATAGAACTGAAACTTTATTTAAAAAAAAACATGGTTCTCTTTTGAATATATCATATTTATGTATGCAATATCATCGCAAAAGAATTTATGACACCAAAGTAAAAGAAGTAATGAGAAAGACCAAAACTCTAATTCAAAATATTTATTTGCAGAAAATTTTGCTTAGTTATAATTCATATCTCACTCTAATATCGAGAGGTACAGTATTTCATTGTCAACACAGGGGTTAATTGTTATATGGTGCACGCGCACGGGATGCCGCACAGTGTTATCAAAACAATAAGACGTGACTCAGTGTTTTCTTAGGTTTTTATGAACGTTCTCTTTATCATAATATAAGATTTAAATATAATTTGGGTCTAGAAAATATTTCTTACTTGTAAAAGTTAGAACATACTATCTGTGTCACTTAAGCAGCAAATTGTTTCCCTGAAAAAATTAGCAAAGAACATTACATGCGTGCATTGCGTGTCTGTGTGTGTGCATGTAGATAAATTCGTTTGTATTTTTATTTATATACCTGCATTGATTTCTTCGATGTCGGTATGTGTAAAGTAAAATAAACGGCAGTCAGCCTTTATAAAATTTCTGAAAATTACGCCGCAATTATTATATATTTTATTAGAAGCGAACTCATTGGATTCAGTTAATTGGACTTATAAACTACTGAATTTTGACGAAGAGTAGCTTGCATAGACTTTTAGCCAGTGTGGCGTAGTTTTTCTTCAGTAATAATATTAACATCCCAAAAATACTCTTACCCGAAGTAAACATAAGGTTTATTAGGTTGTTCGTATACACGACGTGTAGCATGATTTCGAGCGACGTGTGCGAACAATCGTGTACGTGTTCGGTATTGTGTCGTACATTATTATATACGAGAATCTCTTTTCTTTCACGTCAGTATAAAAGTGCGGCCCTTCAAGTACAGTTGTGTTACTCATAACTCGAAAACAAGGTGCGCCACAATATGCGTTTGCAACCTCTTATGTGGTTCTTTTTAAAAAAGCTTAAATATGATTCAAATAAAAACTTAAATTTGTGAAATATACGGTGACAAAGCAGCTACCATTGTCACTATTTGCAAGTGGTTTAGGCGGTTCAAATCCGGAGACTCCGACCTTGATTATATAGAGTGCTGCGGAGCAACTATCACGACAGATACGGACCACGTAAAGATTTACGTGGAGAAAAAACCTCTCATTGGGGTCCGAGATATCACAGATGCATTAGGAATTCCCTTATCAACCGTATTTGATCGATTAAAGAAGATCGAATATGGGAGCCGCTATGAGGTTTAGGTGCCCCACTATTTCACGGACCTACACACGCTGAACTGGATGTCCATCTGCGCTTCGCTCTTTTTCGAAACTCGAAATACCCCTCAAAATATCTATCTGAAGATACAATCTGAAAATATTGGTCACTGGGGACGAATCTTATATCCTTTACGATAATGTGAGCCGGAAACTATGTTGGTCCATGCCGGTTAGCAGCCTGCAGACAGTGGCGAAATCAGGTCTACATCTGACGAAGATCCACCTATCTGTGTGGTGGGGCTAGAAAGGCATGCTTTACTATAAACTAGTGCCACCGAACCAGACCATCGACATCAAAAAGTAAAAAAGTAAAAAGTAAAGCGGTTATCACGGAGAAGTGGCCACAACTGCACAAACAGACGGGGGGTTGTCTTTCATCACGACAAGACGCGACCACATACATTTTTGCCCACCCGGGATAAATTGGTGCAGTTAGGTTGGGACGTCCGACCGCATCCCGCACACTCCCCCGATTTTACCTCTTCAGACTAGCTGAGTTTTAGAAAACTGGTATTATATCTCTACTATCTAGATGGGTAAAGGTCAGCGAACAGAATACAATGTATCTGCTTCGATAAATGCATTTTATTTGTAAAAATTTGACCTCTTTTCGTGGCACGATAAACGTATATGCACTTCCCGGACCGCCTAATATTTTGGTATGGACATTTAATTGAATCGGTGTAATAGTGTAAATGCTGTCTATTTGTCAGTTATTAAGTCCATGTAATGAGTTATAAGTATGGAAAACCAAATAATTGATTTTCAAATACCTTAGAAATATTTGCTTTGAACAAAATTAGACTCAATTTTTATGTTAATTCCAAGCAAAATTTTGTTCAAATCTGTTTAGTAATTCTTCGAATGATATTTTAACAAAAAACATATAAATACAAGGATGGTAAAAATAATTTTTCCGGTTTTTATTTGATCCCAAGCGGGTTTTTATACTAAATTGTTACATTCATCTCTTTGAAGGGTTCGACAATCACAACGCTGCCGATATCGCGTCACATCCTAATCTTGCAGCTACAATACTCGCAATTTACGTTAAAGTAATGAAATTTCAAATTTGGATTTTAAATTTACACATAATTGAAATCCTTCCTTCAATTCCATTTCCTTTAAAAGTAAAAAAAAAAAATGTTGCTTAGCAGATGTCTATGAAATGTTTAAAGCGAAATGAACAGCAATGTTTGATCAATTTCAATCATCTACCGTACCCGTTCTCGTATCATAAACTATCGTACTCGCTCTCGTGCCATAGACTACCGTATCCGTTCTCATGCCTTATACTACCGTAGCCATTCTTATAACGTAGTCTTACTTTTGTCGTATACCCTTACTTGTCTTCTAAATTTCATTTCTTAGTTTCCTTTCCCATTATTATTTTATATACTTAAGTCAAATGTACTTGCAAAATAATTTTAGAACTTTTGACATGAACATTTTGTAAAACTAAAAATAAAATACGATTTTAATTACATAATTAGAAGGCATATTTGAAAGGAAGTTTCAATTTTAATTTTCCAAAAATTACTGTGCATATGTCATTGTTGAAAGTTATTTATTATTATTCAGACAGTTTTTGGTAAAAAAATACTTGACCATATCCATTTAATTTCTTAAAGGCAAACTTATATACTAGATTCTTAGTCGACCGTACATCCTTTTATATTATTTTTATATTGCTATTGATAGAAAAAGGTTGTTTTATTTCCAACCATAATGAATTCTTAATGTTTCAGATTAAAGCATCTCCTTCCAGCACCTATATTCCTGTACCTTTACCTAAGCACCGATATTGAGAAATGATTTGTTTCAACTAATAATATTTTTTTAGGAAAATAATTTAAGTTTACAAAGTTATTTTTCCATTGATAGAAATTATAATGAAATATCAACAAATAATATAGTCATTACATGTTTCCCTCTGTAATGATAATTTTCTGAGACATATTTTGTTCTTTTGATTTTTGTAAAGATAACTTTTATTTCTTTGATATTGCGTTCGATTTAAATAAAGCGCAATAATAAGCTTTTCCGAAAAGTGCCACAATATCAGTTTTATATCTCAAAATGCGAATATACCTATTGTACACGAGTAACACTCAAACTTCAAGGCTCTCATACAAATTTACATACATTGCACTATTAATACAAACTTATGCAAATTGTACATTAATGGAAACATTTCAGAGTACATGGTATCTCTATTAAACTATTTCCAAACATGTATTAATATTATTACACATCATGAAAATATGTTGTTTGCTTTCATAGGTGTACCTCGAATTTTCCAAAAAATATTTTGTTTTTTTTTTTAAATGTTTTTGACTTCTTTATTTAGGTTTCTTTATTTTTTAATACATAGGGAATGAAACATAAAAAGGGAATGTTGCAACTCGTATATCTACCTGCCTGTCATTTAAATCTGCATTGCTAATAATTTAAATCATTCCAGAGTATTTTTAAGGTCATGTGATTTTCTTAACGAAACGGAAACTTGTTTAAATTTCTCGTAGTAGTTGGTCAAATATTCATTTGCATATCAAAGTGATAATATTCGGAATTTTATAAGGATTTTTGGAAAAATTAAATATTACAATCGCCAGTAAGCATAATTTTTTTTTATTCCTGAATAGTCAATTGTTATTACGACAGATAGTTGGAACACACAACAATTATTCTTGTCCCCTTAAAGGGGTCAAATTTAGTATAAAAAAATATAAATGAAATGGGATTAAACGTTAACGTTAAACTACAAACTTTTTACTTAATAAAATAACTTTGACACGGAAGATTTGCTAAGAAGTTGATGTGAGCTACTTATGATATAAAATGCTTACTTTGCGAAGTTTCGCAAAGTAAGGGAAGGTGTTAAACACAGTTTGTTTTTCTTTCCAAGTTCTCTGTTAAGTTTCTACAATATTTGGATTAAATCCTTTGATCGCTTTCAAAGTTTACATCAAAAAGTTACGATTAAGTCACATTGCGAAAAATATGTACTTGTAATCAACATTGAATGAAATAAATTTTAGAATCGGGCCTCCACTTTTCAGACTAACTTATCCTTTTATTGATTCATAATTTGTTTTCTTTGGTTACGATATGGACAATTGCCAGCCATTTTATTTACTGATATGCAATTTACATAAATCGATTGAATATATTTTAAGTATTATATATACTACAAAACTTTCAATGAAACTCTTTGTTTTGGGTCAGGACTAGATTTATAAGGAATAAAAATGAATCACTTTTATGTTTTATTTCATTAAAAACCATTTTTTTTACAATGGTAAGCTAAATATTCTTGTACAGGTCAGGTTCAAAGGAATTTTTAAATTATAAAATCTCTGTTAGCTATGTATTTCGTGGGTTTATACCTACTAGCGTTATTAAAACCCATGTTTTATTAAAAATAAATAAGAAACTATATTTCCTAGATGGAAAAACTTTTCAAGCATGAGTGGAACTCTGCGAGGTCTCCACACATATTTAGGCATTTACAGACATTTAATGGAACGTAATTAAACTGTTTAAAAATTGTAATTTTTAGGAATGAAAAATATTACCTACTATATCTGCACACATTTGGCACACGTTTTAAAACATATTGCGTTTACGTGATATATAATTATAAATTAATTATTTTCGGATTTTTCCTTTACTTTTTTTTTGTGAAAGCTTGCTTTTCCCCAAATTTCATGTACATAGGTCAACCGGAAATAACATATAAATTTTTATTTATTTGCAATAGACAAACGGGCAAAGAAGTAATTCTCTACCGTTTTCTTTTTTTTGAAATACAGAACCTTAAAAACGGATATATATATATATACACACACACACACACACACACATATATATATATATATATATATGTGTGTGTGTGTGTGTGTGCATGCGTCTCATAGATTTAAATGTATTATTTACTAGATTTGTTATTTCAGTTACATGTAAATAATCTCACTCTTGATTCCTGCAAGTTCATGAGAGAAGATTTCAGTGAAATTTCTCAAATAGGTTTGGAGGAAATATTATAAATGTACATAAACTGGCATAAAAATTACTCTGATCTCATTTTTAATAGTGTACCTGATAATAGCTACCGCTGTTCATAAATTTCTGTGAAAAATGTATCCTTATTTGGTAGGTTTATACTAGCCCTAATAAAATATTTTCTGTGTCAAAAATATTGGTAGCATTCATTGATTTTAGTAAATGGGCTAAAATCAGTTTTGGGAAATCTGTTGATATATATATATATATATATATATATATGTGTGTGTGTGTGTGTGTGTGTGTGTGTGTGTGTGTGTGTGTGTGTGTGTTAGTCTAAAAATTTTGTGTGGATGCGTGCATGCGCGTGTTACGCACACAGCGAAACAAACGCACACGCGCAGTGCGTGCGCGTTTGTTTCGCTGTGTGCGTAAGTGCGTTCTCTTACATTCAGATATCATTTCATATCCCTTATACGTTATGTCTTCACTATTAAGTAAAATAACATTACTATCTTATTGTGTGTATAAGTGTGATTATTCTGAAGTACTCAATAAATCCAATGGAATACGAATAAAGATAACATGATCAATGGTTGAAGGCCGTAAAACATATGTCAAATTTGTGTTTTTGCTGAACTAGTTCTTAATTATTATTATTGCAATGCTCTTTAAGCTTTTTCTTAAATTAAGAAAACTCTTTAAGAGCGTTGCAATAATAATGCAATTATTTATAATAATTAGTGTAAAGAAAATACCTGCTCCTTCATTCGTTAACGTTTGTATGACATGGACCAATGACGTCAAAAGAGATAATTCTACATAGTTTTATTACTGAATTTTACTCTCGCATATACAGTGTTTGGGAGTAAGTTTCGAGCAAAGGAAAACGTTATTCTTTGACTGAAAAATAGTTGAATATTGTTAAAATAAAATTTAAATGATAACTTTTATTCAGAAAATGTTAAGTAATATTCATAATTGTTTGTCATGTATTTCGTACACATGTGTATTTTGTACAACAATGTGCGTATATTTACGCACATTGCTCAGCGCCGCTCGGGAGAATAACCCGCGAACAGCTGCGAAGACATCGCCACTGCGGGTAAACACCATACTCCCAGCAAGTATTGGGTGTGTTTAAAAGATTTATGTATATATTTTTTTGCAATCAATTAGAAAAAAATGCGTGTTTGACATTTTATTTCAACGACAATTTAATCCTTTACAGCCAACGAATAGAGTCTTTCTTTGTCTGACATCTATTCCCGGACGTAGTGCATAATAAAAAAGGCAGTAACAAAACAAAATGATAAAGGAAAGTCTAAAAATGTATTATGGAAAATAAAATAATAAAAAGGTAATAGAGAAGACAAATATTTTATTGTTTTATTCGCATTCTTGACCATATTGGAATTAGGGTTACCGACTAAACAATTGCCCACATATTCGCTAAGTATACACATAAGATATCTTCTCCTAAATTAAATATACCCGATGTTGTGAATATACATATATATATATATATATATATACAAATATATATATATATATATATATATATATAAATATATATATATTTATATATATATATATATATATATATATATATATATATATATATAAATATATATATATATATATATATATATATATGTATATGTATATATATATATATATATATATATATCCATAAAAGGACGATAATTAGGTAAAGGATATAAAGGTGTTTTCAACCCGTACATTATTTTGAGTAATACGACTTTAGTCTGATTTTCGAACATGGAGGCAGATAATCATCATCATATATATTAATACGCTAAGGATAAGATGTTACACTCCCTTTTTAGAAAAAAGCTCACAACTAATCCACATAAATTATATACCATTTTATAGATAATTGCTTGCTCTACCGGCATCCACAACTAAAAAATTTATTATTGCTATTGTTTTTGCAAATTAATTAATTATTAAAATTATATACACAAAACAGCAATGCTGCCATCTAACGGCTCAACGTCAATATGATTGACGGTCGGTAAAATTTTTGTTTAATTTCAAATCCACTCACGTATAAATAAAGTGGCGCTTTAGCTCAATGATTTTGATACTTGCGCCTCTATATGTCAATTTTATTAAAATAGAATAAATAATGCGAAGAGTTCGCACGGGTCACGCTAATATACTGTATTTATATATGTCTAATTGTTTTCATTATTTCGTGGCTTATAAAACAATTGATTTTTTTCAAAATACATGTCAGGGCTACGCGCACATAGTATATTAACATTACGAAAAATATTTTAGTTAGAGCTGAAGAAAAACAACAACTTTGTTGGTTTAAGACCATGTCATTATCAACGCAATTAAAGGGTTTTTAATAGTTGTAATAGGCAACATCCAATTGAAAACGAAAATGAACCTATTAGGAGATATGGTCGACAAATACAGTACGAAATCAGTGTTACTCGCTCAAATAAATATTTTTTTACATACATAAACCGTAAGGAGTGGCTGTCAAGATAAAAAAAAAGTTTCTTGGAAATTTTGTTCTGAAGGTATTTCATTTATTAAGGTAGTCATTTATATTATTTGTTCTAAAGGTCAATATTTCTATAATAATATAGGTATTCCACGCGATATATATCAATATAAAGATAAAATTAATTTTTTTTAGTTAATTTGTTTGTCCCCTTAAGATTATCACAAGAAATACAAAATTATTTTTCATAGTTTCAAATTACATATAGGTTTTCTAAAAAACAGGTGAGTGTTCTGCCCCCCTTCCCTCTTGCCATTTGAAAACTACCACCAAACCAAAAATTTAGAAATTACAGCGTTTATCCCAAATTTTCAATTTTTTTTAAATATGCGCCATGTATATAATAGATAATACATACACGCCGTGAAATGGATATTTATGTTATATAAGAAATACTCTACACCCCCAGATATTTATAACTCCCGAAATGGTTGTGGAACCCTTGAAATGCGTAAAATAGTTCTACTAGTACTTGAGAGTTTTTTCCTTTCAGCACAAGCAGAACCATGAGATCAGTACATGGTGAATAGATATATTTACGAAGAATGCAGCAGGAGTAAGAGAAAAAAATTAGTTATTATGTAAAATTACGCTACATGCTATGCACATAATTAATATTAAAATATGCCAGTCTACATTCAGCAATAAAGCAAACGCGTACTCGGTAGTTACTTGCCAACAGTTGAAAAATTTATGTGAAGATCTGTATCAATGCGGACATAATTTCAAACCTCTTGCCACAAATCAAAATGCTAAAAGCGTTATACGGTTACAAAAGTGTTTTCTGTAGTGTAATAATAATCCACGTTAACATATTCCCTACAAATTAGGTGACATGGAATACGGTCTGAAATTGGCAATGTAAAGTTTAATTACATAATTTAGATAGGTGTGCCATTTCATCCTGAATCAAACCAACAAACAAACCTCTCGAAATATCTTAAGAACATTTACTATGCAACAGCAAATCATCACGCGGTTCATCATAAAGATTAAGCAAAACATACACTAACTCATATTAATTTTTAATTAAGCTATATAAAAGTATCATCGGCTTCTTTTGCAAGGAATCATCATAAAATTAAGTTTTATAATTTTCCATTAGATGGCATTGTTTATTCTATTTTCAATAAATGTGTATAATTTGTAAAAAACTTTAATAACTGCATATCAATATCACCTAATCCAGTCTGAACTTTTCTACTGCGTGCAGATCCAAATAAGTAGATTAAGCAAATGAAAAAATTATAGATGTTTCTACAAGCATTTTGAATATATAATTGTCGCTAAAATCATTTAAAGTAATAAATTCTTTTATCACCTTTGTTAGTAATTGTGGAAATTATCTTTTGCATTCTTCAAAGTGCTCTCAACTGTATCTATAAACATCGTCTTACGTTATAATTTTCTTTTTCTTTGTAGCATACTGCAGTCAGCCATAATGACGTAAACACTACTGCACCAGTGCGATCTGCACTATCGCATTCGCCATCGTAAAGAGGAACTTGAAGCATCGTGACTACAGTTCCACCATCATCACCAATCGTAAGCTATGAGAAAGGACTTTTTATGAAGCTTCAACTATATGTGCCTTGCAATGTATTAGCTTTTCATTTTTGCAGAATGCGATATTGAGAGGTAAAGTAGATCGGCTTTAACTGGAGTATTTCTTATAACATTTATAAAATGGGTGGTCGCAAATCCTAAGTCACTAATCACTAATATATATATATATATATATATATATATATATATATATATATATATATTGGCCAATTCTAAGATGCACATTGTCTGAAAATTTTGTTTAATTTCCTTATATAGTACGCAGAAAACACCTGATTATGGATTTCCTTTATAACTAAAAAGCCCTTTTAAAATGGCGTGGTTTGATTCAAGATGAAAGGCACACTTATCAAAATTATGTAATTAAACTTTACATTGCCAATTTCAGACCGTATTCCATGTCACCTAATTTGTAGGGAATGTGTTAACGTGGATTATTATTACACTACAGAAAACACTTTTGTAACCGTATAACGCTTTTAGCATTTTGATTTATGGTAAGAAATTATGTCCGCATTGATTCAGATCTTAACATACATTTTTCAACTGTTGGCAAGTAACTATCGAGTACGCGTTTGCTTGATTGCTGAATGTAGACTAGCATATTTTAATATTAACTATATGCATTGTATTAGCGTAATTTTACATAATAACTAATTGTTTTCTCTTACTCCTGCTGCATTCTTCGTAAATATATCTATTCACTATCTACTGAACTCATGGTTCTGCTTGTGCTGAAAGGAAAACATTTTCAAGTACAAGTAGAACTATTTTACGCATTTCAAGGGTTCCATAAACATTTCGGGAGTTATAAATATCTGAGGATGTAGAGTATTTCTTTTATAACACAAATATCCATTTCACGGCGTGCATGTATTATATCTACTATATACAAAACGTGTAAATCATGGCGCATATTTAAAATAAAATATGAAAATCTGGGATAAACGCTGTAATTTCTAAATTTTTGGTTTGGTGGTTGTTTTCAAATGGCAAGAGTGAAGGGGGGCAGAACACTTATTTATGTAAAAAAATATTTATTTGAGCAAGTAACACTGATTTCGTACTGTATTCGTCGACCATATCTCCTAATAGGTTCATTTTCGTTTTCAATTGGATGTTGCATATTACAATTATTAAAAACCTTTCAATTGCGTTGATAATGACATCGTCTTAAACCAGCAAAGTTGTTCTTTTTCTTCAGCTCTAACGTTTATTTTCGTCATTATTTGCGGACAGATAGCAATAATTACAAGTAATTAATTTTATATCTGAATCTTATTACACGCGATCAGGTGACAGCCAAGATTGTACTCTGGTACTTTTGTGATCACTACCCTGTTAAATGATATATCTAATATCGCTGAAACTGCATATTGTGTTCCTTTTAAGGATGATATCAAGATTTCTTCTGCTCCTAAATATATAGCAGATTGAAAGTTGCTCCAACGTGATTCAATGTCACTCTTGTTCTCGAGTGGAACGTTGTGAGCAGTGTTCGGTTTAACTCTAGCAAATGCTCTCTTATGCCGACGTTTTCAAATAGTTAATGTAGGATAATAAAAACAATTCGTTACTTTTTGTTTGATTTTATTTAAAAAATTGCAAGTCTTCGAAATCTAAACGTCTATTTATTGCTGATATCTTCATTCTCTGACCAATTTTCAATTTTCTATCTCTTATTTATAATACAAAGAAGACAGTACAAAACAAAATTTTGAATGCTTTCGAAAAGTCTAAAATATGTGAAGAGAAAACCTAAGAATAAACACGCAATAGAGAAAAACAGTATTTTATTTTTTTATTGGCATTCTTTGTTACCCTATTAGAATTAGGGTTATTGACGAAACAATTGCCTGTATACTCGCTGAGCCGTCATATAAGAAATCTTCTTAAATCTTTATACTAATATGTAAAGCGAAAAAGTTTTTTTATTTACTTGTTTTTTGGTGCTAATATATAAAATCACATGCACGCTTTCATAATTTATTTTCGTACTATATTATCAGGGCACAAATCAAAGAGGCAGAGCACTCGTTAAACGATAGCAATGCGTATTGTATTAAATTATACTCACATTAAATATTAATAAAAAACGAATCGTAATTCGATGTCATAAAACGATGCACTCCGTGTTAGATATCGACGTTGCTCGGCCGATGCTGAAGGGAGCCGAATTTACTCGATTCAGTGTTACCAATCCGAGCGTAACGGTTAAGTTTTATCTATTCGCAAAAAGTACGCATGGTGTGTCTAAATAAGGTTTCACTTCAAAACTGTCTAAAATTGGGTTTAAACAGGTAATATATTCTTTTCCGAAACGAGGGGTGATATTCTATATGCGTAGATAGAAAAAAAATGTTTTCCCTGTTATTTTGAGCTTTCAAGCGCCAATTACAACTGATGTAATAAAAGTAAAAAGTTATCAGCCCGTTTGTTTGTTCGTCTTTCTTTCATACTTAGCTGCCCATGAGTCTTTAATGAAATATCGTACAGATAAAATTTATTATAAATGAAAAGATAGTATATGAATTTTTATATCGTTATTAAAAAAGCAATGCAGTAAATATAAAGAAAAAAACTCATGCGTCGCCATTAATTTTGTTAAAAGTACTGGAACATTTTATACTGGAAATCCATGGTTTAATGATTGCCTGACATTTAAGTCTAAACTACAACCATATAATTCTCATTGAATTTTAAAGCCAGATTGTATGTCTTATGTCAAAAATAATATCTTGGTCTGATATGATGTTCATGAACGATTTTTAAGAAAAATAAATTAGGTACATATGTAAATTTTAACTTTAATTTGAAATAGCTCTAATATTAAAGTCGTAAAAATAAATACAAAATAAAGTGAAATCTATAGATGAAAAATATTTTAAAAATTCTGATTTATTTAGAATAAAGAATGATAGAAGAAGCCAGAAAACCTGAAACCTCTAGAATGTTTGTGTCTGTATGTTCTTTTGTCCTTGAATCTCACCAAATTTACTAAACGGATTTCGATGAAATTTTGTACGGTAATTGTTATTATCTCAAACAACATGTAGTACATACTTTTGATCTGGATATTTACATTGGAAAAATCATGACTTGGTAAATACGAAGATATTGGTACTGCCAGCGCCATTTATAAGCGTTTTTAGTAAATTTTTCCCTCATAGGTTTATTACGACATGAAAGGTTTATTACGGCAAAACCTTTTATTAGCACTGCGGGACTACTTTATATCGCGTTCTCTTGTATAAGCAACACATTTTGCGTTCTCTTGTATTCACTTTTGCTATTTTAGTAGGAATTAAAAATGCCCATGACCTAGAGTTACAAATCTTGCATATATATTTACGATGCTTGTTAAACGTTTCCTGTTAAACTTTGAATAGAACAATGCCTTTAAAAATTGAAACACGTAGAGTTTTTATTAAAAATTTATTTGGTGTTAACCAAGAACCAGGATAATAGCTGCATGTAAAGATGAATGATCTCAGTTGATTTTCTAATTGAATAAATGTGTGCCATATTTTCAATCTTTTCCAGAACCCTATTTATATAAATTCAGGTTATTACTTTTTAAAGACTACCATATATGAAAAAAAATCACACTTTTATTGTAATACGGTTCAAGGTATAAGTTAATACTCGTTTAATATAAAGACATTATTTGTTAAAATAATATACTGATTTATACACACATATATATATATAATATATATATATATATATATATATATATATATTTTTATACATATATATATATATATATATATATATATATATATATATATGTACATATATATGTGTGGGTGTGTATATATTGGGTTGGCAATTTAAAAACCCCCCAATTTTTTCCCCTGATTTCTGGAATGTTATATGCTTCTCTAACGTTTCTTGTAGTGTATATAAAGAGCTTCTGTGCAATTTGCAATTGAGTAATCAGCAAGTAAAGAATAAATGAAAAAAATGGAATTCTCCTTAACTTAATTTGGAAGTGCTTTATCTTTCATAATTTTGAATATATTTGACGTTAATTTTTCAGAAAATAATTATCACTTAATCGTTATTCCCAACTAAACGTCTTAATATTATATCTATTTAATTTAAATGTTTAACCACGACCTAGGTTTAATACAAAGTAAAGATCATCTTTACAAATTGCTCACCTGCAAAGTGGTCGTACAACGAAACTTAGATCGTGGTTAAGAATTTTAATAAAGAAGAAATAATGCTACATCACGTATTTTCATTTAGTTTGAATAAAAATTAAGTTCATGAATTTTGTTTAGGACGAAATGCCAGCGAAGCAATACGCAATACATGCAAAACAATGAGTGAAGGTGTGCTTTCCTACAACAGAGCCATGCAATGGGTCCAAAGATCAAAGGAGGGAATTTGAATCTGTACCTTAAACCTCATTCATGGTGACCTCCTGCAATTGATTTGGAAATTTTAAAAAGCCTTAAAGAAAAAAATTCTATATTAAGTTTACGTTGTTTGGCAGAGCTATTTTCAAGCATGTAAAAACAACTTCATATTTTGAAAATGTGGAGAAATTACATTTGACTACCACGTAAACTAACACCCCTACAAATTCATAGGAGATCTTCAACTACATAGGAAAGCTAATATTCGAGAGCATTCCACAATATTCCAGAAAATTCTAGAACATTTTTAAAGGTTGTGGAATGTATGTATGAATAGTCAGGAATGTTGGTGAACATCTTGGAACGTCCCACATCATTGTGGAACATTCTAAAACATTTTCAGTTGTGGTGAAATGTTCTGAAACATTGTGGATTATTAAAAGCCTTTTTTATGAGTTGAGCTACCTATTGGTAGGAGTATATAAAATCAAATCCGTCGTGGATTCGGACATCATTTTCTTATCAGTGAAGTACAGTCACTCAAAATAAATAACGTGGAAAAAGTATTAGAAGGGTATCTAGTGTATTTCTTGATATAAATTTGGTTTTATTTATATTTTATACAATGCCTAATAAAAAAGGGGAAGAGGTCTTGCCAGTTTTGAAGCAAAACGGCGAAGATAAAAGAACGCGCAAAGCACCTTTACGTTCCCAACGAATAAACACCGCGAGAAGCAGAAATGCCGAAGAACAATGAAACGAACGAATTGAAGAATCAAGAATTGCGACAAAATCTTATAATAAAATATAGCAAACGCAAGCCACCCATGAAAATATCACCCTACTAGAAGCATGTACGAAGACAAGTAAACAGTACAACTTTACAAGTTACTCCACTGCGACCCGACGAAAGAATATAACAAACACAAATACGTCGTAATCGGAAAAATAGATAATATCTGCCAATTTTGTAACGCAAAAAATTCAGTAGAAAAACACCAGGAATCTTTTGCATGAGTGAAAAAATTCTATTATCACCACTGGAAGCATCTACGCAGGAATGTTTACATTACATGACCGGGGAAACTCGAGAATCAAAACACTTTCTTCAAAACATAAAAGCGTACAACGCTTACTACCGAATAACTTCTTTCAATGTCACTTCGATCAATACTAACAGAGATGAAATCGATTATATTTTTTCCATCCAAGGACAAATCTATCAAAATGGCATGATTTTTTCTACTACCCAACGAAGAATATAAATTTATGCAAGCATACTTCATCGGAAATAAAGTATTAAAAGGGGATCAGCAATGCATAAAATTTAGTGTATTGAGACGAGAAATAATCCAAGATATGCAAAGGATCTCACACAAATACAATAAAATTATTCACGTATTCAAAACAGCACTGGTTCGAATGATTTCTGTTAACTATAAAGTTATAATTAGAGCCGACAAGAGACCACCTGGAGAACACGAAAGTCGATTTCATGCAACTCAGATAGATGAAGTAATCGTAATTGTGGGCAATGAAAACCCAAGCCATGACATAATTGTACAAGGCAGAAGAGAAGGGCTAAAACGCATTACAGGGACATATTGTTTATATGATGCCCTCCAATATGCATTAATATTTCTGCACTGAGAGGACAGATGTCATTTTAATCAGAAACAAATTCAACCTGAAACAGGAGTAGAAACAAACAAAAAGTCACTTCCAAGGTATTTTATGCTTACCGCTTAATGATCAGAGATAATGAAACATACAATCACATTCTCAACACTCGCCGTTTATTCCAACAATTCATGGTAGATATGTATGCAAAAATAGAAGCGGAACGGATAGTTTACATAAGACTGAACCAGAAGAAACTACGGACGGAAAAATATATCCATCTTCTTAAATGACGAAAACATTGGCGACATTAGACCAATGGTAATCTTACCATCATCTTATATAGGAAGTGCAAGACACATGCACGAACGCATTCAAGATGCCATGGTCCGTGTAAGAAAATATGAACGACCTGCTCTCTTCATAATATTAACATACAATTCATCGTGGCCAGATATCAAAGAACGACTAAGCTACGGGCAAACCCCCATGGATTGACACGACATAATAGTCCCAGTTTTCCGACAAAAACAAATGAGATTTATTGAAGTCATCACAAAATAACATATCTTTGGAACCGTTAGATACTGTATGTATACAATCGATTGGCAAAAACGAGTATTGCCTCACTCACACAATCTCATTTGGCTACACGACAGATTTTATCCCATATCCCTGGATAACGACAAAATCATCAAAACTGAATTTCCCAATCCACAAAAGATCCGGCGTGTACAACATAGTTGTAAAAACATGATTTATGGACCATGCGGGCAATTAAACCCCAATTATGAGTAATGAATAATGTATAAATAAAATACCCAAAACCATACTTGGACGACAAACAAATCGGAGTTTATGAATATATAAAAATTCATAACACAAAAAGTTGGCTTCACATCAAAAATACAATTAGGAGACAGAAATCTACTGGAAATAGATATTTAATTGGTAGTATCATATAATCCGCTACTGTAGATAATCAATGGATTTCACCATATAACTCACACTTTCCAAAATATTCACGTAAAAATAGAATACTACAATTCAGTGAAATTAATTAAATATGTCGGTAAGTATGTGAACAAAAGCAGTGACATGACAGTATTTTGAATAGCTAAATACAACGAAAAACAAAACAGAAACGACGAGATCCTCATGTATCAAATGGAAAGGTACATGAGGATCTCGTCGTCTCGTCTTCTATCTCCGGATGTTGCTACACGAAATGCTGAGACCGATAAGTTTCACAGATCTCAACACCATTGACGGTTATCTATGCCAGACGTACAGAAAAGCATACCGATGCTTAGGACTACTGGAAAACGATAACCACTGGGAATTAACACTACAAGTAATCTCACTCATAGCCTCAGCTGAACAAATCAGAGAGTGATTCGCCATAATACTAACAACATATAACCCATCGAATCCCAAAGAGCTATGAAATTTATTCAATGAGAGTATGAGTGATGATATACTATATCAAATCCGACAATATTATCTAGAACTGGCCATCGAATTCAACGACGACATTTTCAATGAAACACTTATTCGTCTGGAATATAAATGTTTAGTAAAAAAAAGCCAGATCTTAGTATAATTTGGAATACG
Organism: Druceiella hillmani; assembly: GCA_039881145.1. NCBI lineage: Eukaryota > Metazoa > Arthropoda > Insecta > Lepidoptera > Hepialidae > Druceiella > Druceiella hillmani. The sequence continues at coordinate 3,028,681 of JAYKKI010000129.1, read as the reverse complement.
AGCACTATGACAAGACGCTTTCAGTGTGCTAAATTTTGAAATTGCAAAGGAAAAAAGCTACAATATCAACGAACTACTTCAATACGTTCGTCACAAAAAAACACTCCGCAATGATAATAAAAAAAAATTACAACGTTGTTATGGACCGGATCAACAACAACAGTGGCGGAATTATTTACCAGGCGACGCCGCGAAAACGTTTCTAATAAATCGATTGCTGGCAGAAAAACGTGCTAAAGAGCACATCGCATTTGCTTTAGCATCATCCGGCATCGCTGCCACTTTTATGGAAGGAGGACTAACTGTCCGACGGCACATTTTGCTCAAAAACTTTTACAAATAGGCGAAAGCACATATTCTATTGAACAGATGACCGGCCACATTGAACTCAATAGTGATTTCTGCAACGTAGCCACTACTGAGAATGACTGGTCGACCAAATTTATCCAAAATACGGAAAATTACTCCTCGACTAAACTTATTCAAACATTGTTCATAACTATACTATCCCAGAGTGGCTATTGTAGTGCGCAATTTTGGCAACTAAGAATAATATTGTCGGCGATATCAACTTTCGAAGAAAGTATACAAATCGATTGTAAGCGTTATAGAAAGTTTCAAATTCCTTACAGAATTTTTAAATTCTTCGCAAGTACCAGGAATGCCATTACACTGCCTTCGACTGAAAATTTAATCTCCGATCATCTACTTCGAAATCTTAACTTACCCAAACTATGTAATGTAACAAGGATGATCGTCAAACAGCTATCGAATAACATCGTCGAAACAGCACTTATGACTGAAAAGGAGAACGGGAACACAATATTTATCCCCAGAATACTGCTGATCTCTACTGAATTGCTATTCCAATTTAAAAGACTGCAATTTCCAATCAAATTAACAATCAACCTCAAAGAATCCTGCTTTTCTCACGGTTATTACACGTAGATGCTCTCAAGGAGGAAATTCGGAAAATTTATATAATATGTACCCCGGAAAACAAAATGAAAATTATTGTTCATAAAGTAGTGTTGTAAATAGTTAACATATGTTTTCAATAACTTATTTTTACCTCTTACATTTTAAAGTATATCCTTTTATTTCAACTACCACACGAACTCGTATCAACTCCTTGAGCAAAGTCGGGTATTCCAGTCAGTATATTTATATTTTACATGGTGAGAGATAGTGAAAATATTTGTAAATAGTTTGATAGAAATACTACGTAAACTTAAATGTTTATATGCGCCTAAGTGTTAACCGAACTCTCGTAGTACGAGTTAAATTTCAATTTTCAAACTTGCTATTTAAATTTTTTACGCGCATTCTCGTCTAGGGTGACCCCTTTTGCCAAATTTCCCCTAGCATTGGCTCCCCCACCCGTGGTGCGTTTGTAAATGTACCTATTGATCTCGCCGGAAGTTCGCTCAAATGTATTTTTGTCGTCTCTTATTTAGGAAGATCCATTGTGAGAGTGATTCAAGTTTGAGGTCGTGATTCGTCTCTACCTCCCCGTGTTTATTACCATAATGCTTCGAATATTATTCGGCGTTGTTCGCGGTGATATGGTGTGAAGGCTGTTTTTAGTTTTGTTTGTTCGGTTACTTTTGCTTGTGAAGCGACGAAGTTGGGGAAAGTTTTATTGGAGGCCGTGATCAAACACGCGATATTTTATGTAGAAAATGATGTTGTTATGCCGAAATATAACTCTGCGTATGTTTTGCATTGCACGATTTCTGAAACCTATGGAGAATTAGAGAAAACTTGAATTTGTAAATTGAATTGAGAATAGAGGCATAAATAATAAAAAGTACTTGTAATGACTGGAATTATAATCGTTAATCACTATACCTTTGAAAATAAAAATAAAAATACTTGTAATGACTGGAATTATTAACGTGAAGGATGGGTATAATGATTGATTATAATCGGGATACACTACAAACATTATTTTATTAAAAACATTTGAATAAGAAAAAGTATAAATAAAAAACTATCCAAATCCGTTTCTGCCTCGTTCATAAAAGTTTTCTTGCCTCGTTAGAAGTAAAATACTTTATTAATCTGAAGTCTTTATTAAAATAGACCTCCTGGTGCAATATTCCTGTATATGCAAACCTGGTAATCGATCCTCTTCCATTATATACGTAATGTAATCGTTATAAAGTAAATAATTTGAAGGCCCTCCTCCCGTTCTTCCCTAAAATTTCCACATAAATATATTTGGGCATTAGATATTGAGACATGTGTATATTATAACGATTTATTCAATTTCCATTTTCTACGTCAAGCGAGAAAACCGGCTTGAGAAAAAGGGCTTTGATAGACGGATAGGAAGCAATGTAAGCACTTTACATGATAAATAACATTTTAAACTTATCGTGTATATTCTTACAGTCTCAAAATTTTTGATATTCATTTTAATCGGATGCGTCTTGGAGTAGACATTTTCTGATATTTATTTTTAAAGTTTTTAGAATTTAATTTTAGTATTAGAACATTATCATTTTTGTCCACTACCTCAATTTTCTCTTGAATATGTAAGCATTTAAGAAAATATTTTGAATTGCATATATTGTTTCGCTATTAAGATTAAAATAAATTATATATGTGATTAAAAGTAAAGGAGTAAAATGTTTATGTATATATAATAATAAAAATATATATTTGTGAACTAATGGACCGTATTGAATATAAAATATTGTATTTTTGGTTAAAAACCTAATATATGGGGACTTCAGTTCAGTATCTTGTAAAATAATCCTCTCATTCTTCGACGAAGTACTATTACTTGGTAGAAAACAAGTCAATGACCTTGTTATATTGCCATCTGTCTCCACCATAGTCAAGCTAAATTATATTCATCTTCATAAGACATTTAGTAACGTATATAGAAATAAAAAAAAATTCCATTTTGTTTGATATATACGATATAAGATTCCAGTGAATATTTAGAAACGGTAATAACCAATATATATTAATCCAATATATCATATCTTGGGTATTAGCACATCCAAATTGTTATTATATAATGGTTCTTCATTAGTAATTCATATTGTCTAAGATATTTTTAACATTTTCATTTAGTTACTTACATATCTCGATTGCTTGTGATGAATTTTAGAATTATTGCTTAAAGATTCTAGTATAAAGTGACTCACTTTTTTTTGGAATACACTTCAATATTCTTTAATCACAAACTTGAAACTTAATCTGAAAAATTGTTTCGTTTTTTGAACCCATTTTAACCTATATATAGAATTCCATCGCCTAGGAATTATGGCACCAGAGTAAAAATTATATTGGAAAGGACTGAAAGTATAATTTTGAATATTCGTTTTCAGAAAATTTGTCTGAACTGTAAACTGTATCTTACTCCATTATCGAGTATTACAGTATTCAGTTGTCAATACAAGGGTTAAATGTCATACGGTGCAGGCGCACTGGATGTCGCACAGCGTCATCAAAGCGATAAGTGTGCCTCGGTGATTTTCAACAATACAAGGTTTAAATATAATTATGGCCTAGAAAATATTTCTTACTTTTAAATGCCAGAATATATTAGTTGTGGCTACTTAAACAACAAATTGAGCAGCCAATTATTTTCCTAGAGAATTTAGCAAAGAATATTGCCTGCGCGCATTATGTGTTGATGTGTGTGTGTGGGCACGTGCATATAGACGAACTCACTTATATATTTATTTATATACCTGTATTCATTTCTTCAATATCAGTATGTGTAAAGTAAAAATAAACGCAGCCAACCTTTCTAGATCTTATGCAAATCGAAAGCCCATACAAATGTTTTATAACATGGCTATTACTATATAATTTGAATACTAACAAACTTTGATATTGAATATATTTGGCGTTAATTTTGTAGAAATCTTCAGGTGGGATATTAGCAAAGAGATCTTTGCTAATATCCCACCTGAAGATGTTGTAATATAACGAAACCTAGGTCTTCGTAAAGAAATCAAAGAGTAGAAATAATACTACATCACGTAGTTTCATTTAATTTTGCATAATCAATTTCTACAAAATTGACGCCAAATATATTCAAAACTTATTAGATTTATTGTTGTACTTACAAACTACTAAATTTTGATGTAGCATAGCTTGTATAGACTTCTACTTAGTGGACGTAATCGTTCTCCAGTAATGATGTTAACATCACCATAGTTATCTTATTCGAATAAAAAATAATGAATATTTTAGTTTGAGTGTTAAGCTGAACGTATGCTAGTCTAGATACATTCTATTCATCAGATTTGAAGTCCATATACTGAGTTCTAACTACAACAAAACTAATAATTGAATTTCAAATACATTGGGATATTTGGTTTGAACAAAATTAGCCTCAAGCTTACTTTTAATCCCGAGCATAATTCTGTTCCAATAGGTTCAGTGGTTTTTCGCATGTTACTTTAGTAAACAAGAAACGTTCAATAATGGTAAAACTACTTCTCCCGGCTTTTAATAAAGTGGTCTTGATACTACAACGTGCTCTTGATACTAACGTGCTCTTGATACTAGAATCTACAAGCTTTGAAGTCCTTCTGATTTATTTAGTTAATACGAATCTCCATAATCCAGGATTGACAGAAGTAGGGTATGAATTTTTTTTAGTTCATGTTGAAATGGAAAACATTTCGAAGGCATTTGATAAAGTCTATTCTGTGGAAAAGTTACGATCAATACTTGAGGATCCTAAATGCCGATCAATCAATAAACCAAATTCTGTTAACAGTAGATGAAAAATTATAGAATAGCTGTTAATGAAGTTCTTTGATAGAAAAGCCATGCGAATTTTTGATAGAAGTTATGACTAGTAATAATTAGAAGTTATGATTTAATTAGAACAAACATAAGACCCTACTTACTGACACATTTGCTTACTGCAAAATTTTGTTTACATTGTACATAAATAAAAGTTAATTTTGACAATGGTTCTCGTGAATTGAAATTTTTTACCAATTCGTATGGAAAAATATTATTCCACGTAGATCGTTCATATTATTAATCAAAATTTTTGGAACTGATGTTTTCTAATTTTTGGAACTCTTTTATTTAAAATATAATAGTTACCTTAGTACATTTAGTATAGGAAGGCTTTTTTGACTAATGAAAAGGAATAAAATCATTTGAAAATATATTATTGTGCTCTTGATATTCCCAAACGTGCTCTTGATACTAAATTTTTAAATTCACCCCTTCGAACGGTTCGACGATTACTACCTTGCTGATCCCACGCCACACCCCGATCTTGCAGCGTAAATGGGCGTAATTAACATTAATGTAATAGAATTCCATAAAAATTCGGGTTTAAATTGTTTGAATAACTACAATACATCCTTAAATGGCATTTCCTTTGAAAGTAAAACAAATTAATGTTGCTTACCAGATATCTATCAAATTTTTCAAGCCTTCAAGCAAAATGGAGAACCATGATAAATCAATATCGATCATTTACTGTACCCGTGGTCGTACCATAAACTATCGAACTCGTTATCATATGATAGACTACCGTATCCATTCTCAAACCTTATACTATCGTATACATTCTTATAAAATAAACTTCTTTTTGTCTTATACCCTAACCTGTATTCTCATCACCGTTTCCTTTCTCAACAAAATTTTACATTTCATCACATATTCGAAAAACAATTTTGAAACTGTTTCCTTCTCCATAAATATTTTTTAAAATTAACAATGAAACACGATTTTAATATCATCATATTTTATCTTATGTAAATTGATGAAGTTGTATAATTAGAAGGTATGTTTGAAAGAAGAGCAGTGTTAATAAGTTCCAAGGATCGTTGTGTATATTTTATGGTTGAAAAATAATGATTTTTATTCAGAGACTCAGTTCTTGGTAATAAAAATACACTATTTTTAAATCTCTTTCCGTTTACATTGTCAAAGGCAAACTTAGACTAGATTTTAAATCTGTCGCATATGCTTATAAACCGTATTTACATTACTGTAGACAAAAAGAAGAACACATTCCTAATGTTCTGAATTAAAGCATCACCACTCATCGCTTAGCATCGATATTTTGAAATGATATGTTACATGTAATGATTGTTACATGTGTGTGAGTTTGGAATTATTTGTTACATGTAAAATGATTTGCTACATGTTTTTTAACAAAATATTTTAGTTTATTTAGTTATGTTTGCTTGAATAGATACTGTAATAAAATACAAGTTAATTATATGATCTTTACATATCTTTGTGTAAAATATAATTTGTAATGTTAATTTTTTCTTTGATTTTTATAATGATAATTATTTTTTCCTTGATATTGTGTTCTCTTCAATTAATATGTAATAATAAGCTTTAACAAAAAGTGCCACAAGAGCAGGTCGATATCTCAAAAAGCGAATATACCTGTTAAACACGAGTATAGCTCACACTGCAAGGCTTTCATACAAATTTACGTGCAGTACACTAATAATACATACTTGTGTATATTGTACATTATCTGAAATATATAAGAGTATATGGTGTTTCTATTATACTATTTCCAAACAAGTATTAATAATATCACACACCACGAAAATATGTCGTTTGCTGTCATATATATATATATATATACATATACATAGGCAAAAAAAGATCTTGAATTAAAAAAAAAAAATGTTGGTTGTCAAAAATCTTTTTGATATCTTTTATTTACCTTTTTTTATATTTTAATACACATATAATGGCATATTTAAGAGGGAGTGTTGCAGCTCGTAGATCTACCTACCTACATTTTAGCCATAATGGCCATCTGGATAATAAAGTTTCTTCCATTCACACAGTATTTTTTAGGATTATTTATTTTGCCTAACGAAACGATTATATTAGACCATATATGTAACTTTTCCTAATTTGTTGGTATGATATTTTTTTTATAACCATTCTAATGCAGTGGGAATTTTTTTTAAGAATCCCTATTTTGAGGTGATAAAATTCGTAATTTTACAAATAATATTGAAAAACTAAAAACGTATATTACTTGATATAAATGACACATCATATATACTGTAACCAATTCATCACAATTACTAAGTTTTAGTAAAGAAGAAACTTTCCTCCTCTTCGTATAAAAATTCAGCACTTGATTATGAATTTAAGATGTATTTCATATGCAAAATCATGGGAATTTTAAATGGGAAATTTAGAATAATGTTAAACAAATACTTTCGGAATAGAATATATTTTAATTTTTATTGCTGGTTTCTAAGGGAAATGTGAATTATATAATATGAAAGCTTATTATTTACTAATTTAAAGATTTCATATGTTATTTGTTTTCTTTGTAAGTCTTAAATATTGAAACAGAAAACATGCCTTTTCCCCTATTCGAATTTCAATGAACTGAAAATTACTGATAAATTCGTTTTAATTCCTTCTTTTGCCATATGCCCTCCACTGTACTTTGACCAGTTTGGATTTTTATAATGATATGATTATTTTATATCACGTTGCATAAGAAAGACAAGGCAATTTGTAAATATATGCCCATTATATTTTGAATAGACGTAAGTATATCGTGAATTTCTTGAAAACTGTGAAATTGGAAACTATAGCGTTATTGTTAGGGTTCCTTCGCCAAACTAGGCACATTTATAGTTTTGTCATATCCATCTGTCTTTCCGCCATGACATCGTGTGTCGCAGGCGTTTTAATCCTAGACTATTAGCGCGATATAATTAAAATTTGACGTGGGTATATATATTTATGACGTTTACAAGGTTACGGAAAGAAACTTTATAATGTACCTTCCCTGCAAATAAATTAGGGGTTATTATTGATTAGTTGTTTCAAAACTCTTTTGGTTTCTTTAATTTTTTTTGGGACTAGAATTTCTTTACGAAAACACCGATTCTTATCAGTTAAAACCGCTAATTTTGAATGTTTTAAAACTTTACAAAATAGTTGTACATATAAGGAAACCATAAGAAAAATTTTCATAGCTTATTAGCCTCTATCCGTTCACGAGTAATAGCGGACCAACATATGATTTGTAGTGTTTCATGGCAATTCCACACTTAGAAGTTAAATCAACTGCAGAATTCACTTCGTATTATAAAATGTGTTTTTATCAATTAACATTATGCTTACACCATGACATCTGCGTATATTCGTATGAAATCAAGAAAGAATTAAAAGTTATCTTATACATAGGTACAGTTGACAACACTTTTGTTTTTGACTTTCTTTAAATTTTTTCTTGTGAGATTTGATTATATATTTCTTTTCTAATTATCAAGGTCATATATGGGTCGTTTTAAACTTTAACTAATTTTTTTTTAATTATAGTTTATGAAGCTTTATAACCCATTCTTTCAAACGATTTTCCAAATAACAAGTAGAATGAAAACGAAAATCATTTCCCTCCAAAATTTCGTTTTAAATATTGTTGAGTGTTAATTATTATCATATTTATTCGCGTTAACATAATTTATCGGTACGTAATTTAATAATTTTAAAGCTTTCGATGTCAAACCACTTTTGAGAATAAAGACTGTAACATACATGCAGACAGACCGGCAGAACCGTGACTGATTTTACAGGGGTTAAATTTTTGTCTTCGAGGTAAGGGAACCTAAAATTGAATTAAATAATGTAATAATAATTAGATAATGTAATGTAATTTTAGTTGAAGAATTACGGAACTATGTCTTAAATATTATTATAAAACAATATTAGTATTTCATACTAAAATATTAAATAGTTGAAAACCAACTTGTGCTGCACTTCATTTTACTAAATAAAATGGTTACTCCCATGATACGGGTATAAGCAAATTTTGAAAATCAACAAAAATTTCGATATTTGTATTGCAGTCACATACACCGCATCATATTTAACTAATCTCATAGTCGTTTATTATTTATGAGCAATTTAGTTTTCATAGTATATATTGAGGACATAAAATAATTCTAACCAAAACAACATTTCGTCCGCCTCTAGTGACCGAAAGCTCCCAATAATTAAAGAGAGAGCTTTCTATTCCAGAGGTCCCTAAACATAACAAAAGAACTTGTTTTGATAAAGTCCTGTTTGTATAGGTAAAATATTAGGGATTGTGCTCGATTGGCTTCCAGTCTTGCCAAGGTCATTGGTCAAAAAGGAAAGTTATTATCGCTGAGGAGAGCGAGTTATCATTTCTCATATTGTTGGGGCGAACCGTCACTAACAAAGGGTTTCCTTTATGTATATGATCGTACGAAAACTGTTAAGGGGATTGCGCAGTTTGGCATCGAATTACATTTTGAAACAGCACGTAATGTCAGAAGTTATTACATCAATGTTTGGCGTAATTCAAATTTCGGTTTGTGTTTGAAGTAATGTTACTATCTTTGTCTATACACATAAAAAAATTATAAAAACATTGTGCAGAACATTGAATATTTTTAAGTAAAATTATGTGAAAACGCCTGAACCGATTTTAATTCGATTTTTAGTGATCTATTTACATTAGCTCGGGTTAAAATTCAGATTTAGTGTCCATTGGTTCGCAAGTAAAAAAATATGTCAATCTTTAGTTTAGGTTCATAGTAGCCAAATTAGTAGCCAAATCGGTAATACATAAAAGAAGTCGCAGACGCAGCTAGTTTCAAATATATTTATTTATGTTTCAAATTTACTTACGTTAAACTGATTAATGAAATAGACATAAAAGTCAAGATTCACACTAGTATGGAATAAATATATACAAACGATGAAAAAATCGCTAAATTTGCAGTCGTTCAATGGATTCTCGTATTCGAGAAATTATTTTATATATGGACGGAACATAAATAAAGGTGTCTATTATTAGTACAAGTATCTGTACATCACCTTAAGTGTAGTTGAAGTCGCAACTAGTAAAGTGATTACTTTCAGAAGCGATTGAAAATTTTCATGTAGTTTCAAAATATTTTAATAGACACGCTCTTAGTTATATTTTATATAGGTATATGTTACGTACATATTTATATATACGTAACATATACCTGTAGAGATTAAGCTTGGGGATAAAAAGAGGAAAATATAAAACCCGACTACGTAAAAAATAATAGAAAAGTACGAAATACTATAATACTAGCAAAATTCATAAGGCTATATATCCTGGAATATTCTATGGATTATAACGAATCTAAGGATACTTCATTTGTTAAAATCAATTTCAAATTTTGATCTGTACGAAGGAACAAATTTACTTAAGTACATACCTTACTTAACACTCTTAGCATCATGTAGAATTTAAAGATTTTATGTCGATCGTAGTTTGCAAATATTTTGTATTTAATGATGACATCATAAAAATCAAAATGTAAATCGATAGAACAAAATAAATTAGTGCGAACTTAATTTTTTGATAATATTTTCTTTCTCTCTTAAATAGATTAGCAATGAAATTACTTTAATTATTTAAAATATCCTAAAAAATACTAAAGAAATTCAGTTTTACTCGCACTATGAATGTTTCATCCTTGCATTATTTAACGTAATACAATATTCGATGCACAAATATACAATATTTACTTTAAGGATTGCAATCTGTCAGAAATTTTACTTGAAGCAATGTTTTAATGACACCGTCGAGGATATTGATAACTTATAATGACTTATATTTTCATTATATATTGTTCATGCCGTATTACAGTTGAATTAAATGCAATATCAGCCAGCAATATTATGTGCCTAGGTATCAAATTAATTCTTTAATATAAGCTAAAGATTTATGCAACACGTTTAAATTTTAGGCCAATAACTTATTTCGTTAAAAACTAGACACATTTGACAGGAAGAGTGATAGAAAGTGCGATCACAAAAATAATGTTTCGTTCAGAACCCTCGGGTATGACACCCTTAAAGAAAGATTTATTCTATCTTAGCATAATCGTTAAATATACTATTTGTATTATGAATTACTTATTTTTCTAGTCAAGTTTGAAGAAGACGATTTACAAACCAAGTTTTTATATGCATATATACACGTGACACGTGGAGATTTTAGAGTATACGTAAAATAGTTATAGGATAGTTTAGAATTTTTATTATTGGCATGAAGAAATGTGTATTTGTTGTCTTACTTGACTACAAGTCGTTTTTAAAATATGATGCCGTAATTTATAAGATTAAAAAAAAAGTGATTACGACATAATTTTAAAATGGACACTCCTACTAAAAAAAATTAATACATTAAATTATTTGCTGTCAACCTGGTGTTGATGAAATGGAAAAAATTACACAATGATGATTAGGTATCTAAGCACTATAATTTTATCAGACTTAAAGTTGTTAGGGACTTTTTAAAAATTTTAATTTTGGTTAATTACGTGATATGTATGCATTTCTGTAAGTATTACGTTAAATTGAAAATAAAAACAAAATTAGAACACAAGTGTAGCAACTCAAGTTTTTAATAGCTGAATGTTCTTAACTCTTTATACATTTGTAATTTTCTGAAAAATAAACCTTTTGAATTATGTGACGAATAAACACGTTAATATTCTAGTATAATTTAAAATATACAATTTTTTGGTAATAAACGAAACTTAGAATTGAAAGAAACCAACATGTTAAGATAACAATAGCTACGGAAAGACATCGATGTCGATGAAACAATTTTTATTTTCCATGTCGGCACAGTCAGGACATATTGGAATTATGTATTCAAAACTACACATATTTAGAGCGGCATTATATTTGCAGGAGCATTTGTTTCATACACATATTTTTTTCCTACGGTAGTTTACGACTTGTACTTGGTTTAGTAACGTCGGCCAGCCTCTACGCTTTCTCGTAGTGAAAATAATATCAACAACGTTATGATAATAACGTTTCTTAAAACTTTCTCAAGTCTCCTCAATTTACATTCAGGTACAATATCACTTTAGCACACTTTATAATTGACCTTATTGGCGCCAAGTTAAATGTGATATTTTTTGGATATATAAATATATATATATATATATATATATATATATATGTATATATATATATATATATATGTAAATATTTATTGCGCGATTACTTGTTCAAATACTAAGAGCAATCAAATCTAAAAATGAGTCTTTTCCAAGTAAGAAGAAACTACTCCGTTACCATGATACCATTGAGACAAAGCATGTTTAAAATTTAATCGTTTGTAGATTTAGATATAATCAATAAATTTCACAGGAAACATTTATTGGTCCAGTAGGATTTTTAAAATATTCAATCTTGAGATTTTGTCTGGAAAAAGCAAGCCAGGAATAATAGCTCGTTGTGTTATAAATTGGAAAATATAGTACGTGACTTTAATTTACTATCAAGAGTTAATTACAATATCGTTGTAATGTTGGACAATGTACTTCTTTCCGCATCAATACATTTAATATGATGATGAAAATACTTATTGCACCAGCTTATTACGTCTCTTCTGACACATTAGTTAATAATTCCAAAAAGAATATTTTGATATTCCCGTATACAATGTTCAAAAATTATATTGGGACACTCATATGCAATAATTTTTTTTTCATCATGTTAGAATTTATTTTGCTTCAACGTAATGTATAAATGCGGTCGTTGTTTATAATTATTGTCGAAAAATAAATTTTTTGAATAAATAAAATTATTCAATTATTCAAGAGAAAGAAAATGTGTAAAAGAAAGACGTGTGAAATATGAGATGATAAATAAGAATTTCCACGCTTATTTTTGAAGAAATGTGAGGTAAAAAGGGATGTGATTAATTATGACAATTTTTGAAATATTGTTTCCCTTAAATATTTTGTAATACCCATTGATGTTCAAATATTTTAATAATGATGTATTGTGACGTACGTAATTTAACGGGGTAAAATTTGAATTAAATTTAGCCTTTATTTCTAAGTAAAGAAATTTCAGAATAAAGAGAATTAACCCGATTGTAGCTAACTGACCGCCGTACCGCAATTCATCTTTCTGTTTGAGAATTTATGTTAGGACCAATAAAATATCGATGTTATTTAGAAATAATCGGCTTGTTGTGGCAGCTTAATTTGTTACGATTCGTTACGACGTAATTCAATATGTTCGGAGAATTTTAGTGGCAATAACATCGCGTACACTATTATTATTCTATATAGTATTTCGATCATGTTATTTGTCTTTAAATATTTATTTAATTTAATATTCATTAATTTTAGGGCATAAATTTATTTAAAACCTTGAAAAGCAAAGCGGTAGAGTGATATAACGCTCATTCATATGAGGGAAAAGCTTGAGGCACAGTAATAAGAATTAATCATTATGACAGAGTGGCAAAAAGTTAATAGGAAATACAAAATAGAATACAACAAGTACATGAGATATTAACTTATTTTTTAAACATTTTTTCAATATTAAAGTAATTACAAAGGACTATATATTAAGTACTTATTATAAATGATTTTCTTGCCATCGTTAATTCTTTTTGCACTTAATGATTATTTAATAACCTAATTAAAGTCAGTTTCACCATCTCAATATATATTTATAATCCACAAACCTAATTTTCAAATACTCACATTGACTCATCAAATTCGTAGATTGTATGCCTCCTACCTTTAACTTCTTTAGGAGTTGGAAATATTTTCATCAACTTTTTGAACTTTATATTTGACACATCTGTTTTTACTAATTTAAATAGTATACCAATACAGCTGATAGCCTTGTATAACCTTAATCCATATCCTTCTAAGGTAACATCGTTCTGGCGATGCCTAAATAAGTGTATGCAACTTTTTTTAATTAAGGATTTATATCAAAAGATGTGTTCTTTCCTTTATAAATAACTGGTTAATCTTGTTCAAGGAAAAATCACGTGAAATACCGCTTATTAGATGTAAAGAGTCCTAAAAATCCTTCTCTTCTTTTTAGTTTTTTTTTGCAAGGCACTCTCTTTTTTGCGGCAGCAGCATGCAACATATCATCACTTAGACAGTAATAATGAATTTTCCTTTCCCGAACTATTTATTTTGACTAAACAGATTAGACTATTTTAGTTCTCTGAATTCCTAAATTTTCTTCTATTAATGAAAGTGTCAAATACTAACATCATTTTATCACATGCTGTTAGCATTTGATAAAATGGAATATTTTTATTGATTTCACAGTTGTTTTCACAGTTTTTGTCCCCGACCTTCTTATCTTTCCTTTTTACATTTCTGTTTTATTTTTAGCTTTTTTTGACTTGGTAGTGGAGCTGGACATTATCACGATAAAACTTCTTCTAACTAGCGTTTTTCCTATGGCACTAGCAGTTGACGGGTAGGATACAATCAGGAAGACCTAAGAGGACTCACATTAAATGACATTATAGGACTTACTGGTGAAGGGGTAGAACCAACTTTATTCGGTTATTTTTTTTTGGAAAAGTCGCACGATTTTTGTTACAGTGGATAACGTTTTTAAGGTTCTCCTGATGTCATAAACACATAAATATTTAAATACTATGTAATTAATAGAGAAAAGTCCAAATATTATTGGTGTAAATATCAATAAGGTCTAAAATTTTTAATTTCATCACCAAATAAACCATTTCGTCACATTTTTGTTATAGAGGTGTGTTTTATAGAATTTTTAATAAACAACGTTTGAGGTTCCTGAGTCATAGTTTAGTTGTAAAATTAAGACAGTATTGAACAATTTATGCGCAGATTATGAAAATGTATTATGAAGCCGCAAAATTATGATTTATTATTGGTTTGATATAAATATTTCAAAATAATAACTTTCCCCTCACGACTATTGGGTTGTTAGGCTCTTCAGGGTATACCAACGTAAGGAGTGGTTTAAGAGGGGAGAGGACAGCAATTCGGTGCCGAGTTTTATGGATCAAAACAACTAGAGCATAACATTGTGACTTGAAATGCGTAACTTGAATTGGCAACAAAAATACCTATCTCGGACTTTTATTACTAATGTAATAATGAAAATATTAGTTTATGTTGGGAATTATACTTTGCAATGTTTCGCAAAGTAAACAATTTCTTAAATTTTGTCAAAAAAAAATTTTTACTCTGAGAAGCATTTTAAGCATAGAAGTGGCGAGGGATACTGTCCACTTGTATGCGAAACAATTCCCTAATTATTTCTGTCTATTTCCTCAGAAAAATTGCGATTTAAATTAATAAAGATATCTTTTTAATTTTAATACATAAGATTGCTGCCGTTAATATTAGGACTGATGAATGAGCGTGCTGAAATTTCTACGCAAAAAATGTACTTTTATCATGGATTTTGAAATTTTATCAAGTGTGAAAAAAAAACCAAAAAATATATTCCCTCCTTTCCATTTTCTAAAATACTGAAAATACAAAATTTTTAACTCTTGAATGCTTTACTTTCAGTGTATATTTCACTGAAAAAAATTACACGGATTATGGAAGTATATCGATTTAAATCAAAAAATTATTAAGAGAATTATAAGATTTTTTTAAAGATTATATTTGTGTCATTTTCGATCCAATGTATATTTCGTCTTGAAATTAGGACATATATGTGATTAAATAACATTTAAATTTATAAGCTTTATTACAATTCAAGTATTTCCCTTACAGGGCACTTCTGACAAACTTATACTCCCAAATCATATACCACATTTGCTTGTTCTACCGCAAATATTTGTGGTCTGTATCATTGTATATTATATCATTTGATGGCATGACCTGCTCGATCGTCTGCCTTTTAGCTGCTATTGCTAGGTCAACTTCGATTCGAATGTTTTTGTTCATATATACACAGAGTAAGTCATGCTCAGTTCTAATCTCTATCAAGTTCATTAACCCTCTAGAGTTTGTTTACTTTTTGGAACATACTTATTTATAAAAAGCCCAGGTGTTCATGATAGATAAATCCAAGAGGTGATATAAATTTTCTGATTGTTACATGGATCGACATCTGCCCAAATTTTAATTCATAGCCCATATAAGCATTGTATTCTCTGATAATCTTTGGACAAGGTAAGGTCTTGTTTCTCTTTTTAGCCTTGTTATGTTCCAATAGTACACAAAGGTTGCGCACCTTCATGCGTCGATAATAGAGTTAGTTTATTTAATGTCTTACTACAGACATTTCAATACCATCATAATTAACAACACTTTCTTCAAATGACCTTACTAGAGAACTCGCCATCTCTTATTGTTTTGTGAGTAATTCAAAAGTTTCCTTAAAACGGTTTCTTTCGGTTTTGTGCCCCCAAGCACAAAATTCCTTCTTTTACCACGTAATTCAATAGAGGCATTGACATATAGAAATTATCAAAATGAACGTTTTAATCAACTTGCCTCATGATTTCTCTAGAGAGTTTCAGTGAAATATTGGGCATTGCTCTTAAATACGATGCGTTTTGTAGCAAAGGATCTACGTCATTTATCTATTATTAATGGCGAAATTGTAATCATCACCCAACAATAAAAGAATGAAAAGCTAAAATCCTCCATTGTGCTGTTTATTAGATAAGTATTGTTTCACATAATACTCCATTTTTGTTGCGCACATTTTTTCCTGAATCAATAAACGGTTATCCACGGATAGAGCCGAATATTTTTAAACCAGATGTGTAATTTCTGGGTTCAAATTATGAAGCCTATCATGGTCAGGATGATCAACCCGTTTATGCTTGCTGGTCATTATCATTGAAGGTATTCCTTGGAAACTATGCTTGCTATTCTAGTAAGATCCAACACGGGATTAGTGTTAAATCAAACTATATTTCATTATTCCTAAAATATTTCTAGCTCCTATTCAGGTATGAAAACAAGGCCTTTTGGTTTGTTTTGAATAGAGAATCGATTAGTTTATTTAGTAATTTTGGTCATAAAATCCGGGATAAAGTAATATAAAAAAATATTATGGAGTTTCAAATTCCATTACATCAGGCGGAAAGAGACTGTTACCTTGAACATTTTCTCTTTGGAAAATACAATAGATTGCCTCTTCCACATGAATCATCGAATATCAATCGGACAAACTGCAGCACCAAAAATTCTTCTTTAATTTTTCAGCGCTGCTGGCTAAGAGTTGTTAATCGACGCAGGATTTAAACTTCGGAAGTAAATTCAAGTTCCTGATTTACCTGTTCATTGCTTATACTTTCAATTTTCTTTCTAGATCTTCACGACTAAGGTTTTAATTTGGATCGCCTCTGTTTGACTCTACCTTATATTTGGTTATTAGTCTGTGTTTTATCTTCGCAGGTAAACTTTCATAGCCCTGCATTTGAGGTTTAATAGGATGTTCTGTAAAAAAAAGTTAAAAAAATGTACAAAAACCGCAAAGAAACCCACACAGTAATAAAACAAAAGAACACCCAACTAAATTCATGTAATTAATGCATTTTTGATATAAACAAGAAAAAAAAAATTGTGGTAAAAGTTACTAATATGAAACAAAATTTACATGACGACACAAAAAAACCGCAAACCTATGATAATTATATTTCTTGTTCAAATTTCATGATTTATCTATCCGATATCGACTAATAAAACAATGAATCTTTACTTCTTTCAAAATTGTCAGCTGGTGTAAAAAATAACGACTTGATGACAGATCAAAATTGTTTATTAACTGAAAAAGCACGAAAATCTTTGTTTGTGAGCATCGATCGAATTTTTCATTTTACATAGAAAAAGTAACAATGGTACAATTTTGATTCAACGTGCATTCAAAGGCTAATGTCCAACTCAAAGGCTGCAGGAAAATTGTAAATATGTTCCTGAATTTCACAGTTATTGAAATATTAACCGTAATTTACACGTTCCGTTTATATTACGGTTAATATTGCTATTCTAAAATTAGCAAGTAGAAAATTATATCAACGTTACATAAATTAATTTTTTTCGTGGATATAACTTTTATTAATAACAAAAATTTGTTTTAACTTTAATGCGATAACTTTAGACACAAATATTACCCTCATTTCTTTTACATACGAGTATGAAAAGGTCTCAGTTACGTTTATATATATATATATATATATATATATATATATATATATATATATATAAATTCTACATCATTACAACTACAGCCGATGTATACTATTCCTATACATTGGCTGTAGTTGAAATCATAAGTCCACACTCATTCCATTTGGCTGCAATTGGCTATGCATTGTTTACAGCAAATTTGCTGTATATATATGGAATATATATTTATGTATAGTATATGGAATATAATATAATGTAATAATATAATGTATATATATGTATATATATATGGAATATTTACAATTGTAAATATTCCTTAGTGGATAGTGCTAAAGCGCGTATTTAATTAGTTATATTAGAGCAACAAACCCAACCGTTTGCCCTAAGGATTTTGGCCAGCTCAACATTGACCTACGTATATTTATATACGCAGCTATAAATACGCCAAGCTTCACTTCACAAAATTATACAATATTAATAATTAAATACTTGTCTAATTAAATATATAATGAAAAAAAGTATTTGGAATGCTGTCATTATAACTTTATATTCATCTGCTTGTTTCTTCTTTTTAGTTCAGAAAACATGTTATTTAAAATTAAAATTAGGATTATTTTACTTTGTAGCAGTTTTGTGCCACGTGGTGAGGCAGACTCTTTAGAAGTCTAAAAGAGTGAAAAATATTTATTACCTTTAAATTATGTAATATCAAATTATTTTTTTCAAGTATTATAAGCGCACTAAATTATTTTGTGATTTACTATTAGTAAACTCACTTATTTTACGACTTAAACTCTCTTTTTTATATCATTGCAAATATCTGCATGTACAATATTATGCTCTCAATTTCCAAACCAAGCTATTGGGCATTGCTCTTTTACCCATTCATTTCGTAGCTTTCTTGGCATCTCCATAACTCATTTCCTGTTAATGTTGAGATTTTATTTTTATCTATGGTAGTTTCTATAATAGTTTACGTGATATTTTACATTATTAATAAAGAAGAATTTTTAATTTATACTCACTCACACTATTCATTGACAGATCAGCAAAACTCATAAGTCACGATTCCAAATGCTGAAAACTTTGTTCATATATACTGATATATAAAGTAATTTAAATTTGTGAATTGATCAAGTGTTATGCATAATTTGTAGATTTCTATGGATGCAATATATTATTATTATTTATATATGTTATTATATATGTTGCAAAAGTTACTGTGTTTAAACCAGATACTCGCTTATTTATGGTTACAAATGTCCTTTGTACTCCCATTATTAAATAAGATTTCTATAGTTTTGTTTTGTATTACAATATCTAGGCCATCGATTTTTCTAGTATCGTCCATCAGTCTTCTTGTTCTCTAATAGGATTTTCAACTGCGATAGCTATATTAAAAACTAATAGTTTAGTTCCTGGAAACGTATTCTGAAAGTAATTAAAAAACGTATGTTTATGGTTTAGTTTGAAACACCTAAAAATGTCAGTTTCATTGAAAATAAGTTTGCCTTTAAAAAAGCCATTGGATTCATGTTGTTACTAAAAATACTTACGTTTTATAGAGTGTTTTATTTAGAAAGAAACCAAGTGTTCATGCCTTAATAATAGTCAGATATGTTCATTTATTTGGTAATTCACATGTTAGGCAATGGGCCGTGAATTATTTTGTGCTATGTATTATTTCTTATACGAAAGTACTGGAAAAGCTTTTAGAGTCAGATCGAACATTGTGGAGTATTTAGAAAATCATTGAGAAGAGCTTCAGGTCCACACTTGTAACGACTCTTGTCAAAATTACCCCTACACCAAAGTAGATTCACGCGTTATGCTTCGAAAATCTTGTTATCAGTCCAAAGTTTCAGTAACAAAAAATTTACGGTAAAATGTACGCGACATTATATAGGTATGTTTTTGTAAAGTCACTAACGATTATATTCACACGAATATATTTTAGGGTAGACAAAATGGGTTTCTAAAATTTTCCTTTATAAAACACATAAGACATTTTTTCTTTGGTGCCAAAACGATCGATAGAGTATACTTCTTACGGATAAAATTAAGTTACTTGATTAGATTTTATATGTATTTTTTTGCTGTCATAAACTTTATCTTGAACTCAATATTAATAGTCCAGCGTACGCATATAAATTCCCTAACACTCCTCCCCCACACCCACACATTCACTCGTTCCTTTCGCGAATATATCGCAACAAATATAATTAAAATGCAATATCTGCTTAAGTATATTTAGTAAATGGACATAAAGACGTTATTGTTTTCTCACGGACTTTTCTTACATAAAAACAGTTACAATGGTTTTCCTATTGAAGACAAATAAATGTTCTTGCCAATTTTTAATTAAAATTTTTTGAGGCCTTCGATGTCTCCAAATATATTTATTAGTGTATCTATATATAAAAGATTTTTCAGTGTTCGTCATGACAGCAACCACGACATTTCTATTATTCGTTGTGTTTCAAAAAATATACACATCATATATACATACTATACATATATCTAATGTAACATGGAAATTAGAAGGTATTATAATGTGGAAGTTGTATGTCATTCGAATTAGTAGTTTTTCGTGAATCCTTGGACATGTTAGATGAAACTATGCTTCAAAGGGTAATGCCTATTCTACTCTCGGCATCATTGTGAATAACTACTGAAGATGATATTTCTTACACGATACTCTTACGATTTTTATGATATCCGATGCTAGTTTTATTGGATGACGTGGGATTTTTTATATGTATAATATTTTTTCTTCAATTAATTATTCTTTTAGATTCTTATTGTTCCTCTGAAATTTTAATGAGGAATACGGTATGTAAATCTCATTATTTACGACAACAGTTGCCTTTAGTCAAGTAAAACATTAATCCTGATTTCGTAAAAGTTTTACTCTTTCGACTTTTTTGGTGAATTGATATAAATAAAATTACCTTTATTTTCTCATCAATCTGTAAAATTGGTAATTATCATTGGTATTAAAAAATAAGTGAGTTAAAAATCATGTTATATATATATGTATATATATATACATACATATATATATATATATATATCCATATATATATATATATATATATATATATAAATATATATATATATACATATATATATATATATATATATATATATATGTATATATATATATATTTATAACTTAATAACTAGTTCTTTTTTTTAAATTATAATATATGGCCGATTTATGGAAAAGTCAGAACAAAGATTTACTAGCTTTTGCACAATAATCACATCTGCGTTTTCAAATCTTTGCCGTAATATTTCACTCACAATATATTGCTTGGCTTATCTACTCAAATTCAGCGTTAAGAAGATGACTAATACGGCGTAGCTCCCTCCCATTACAATCAGAAGCGTGGGCGTTCGGTATCTTACTGCGATTTCATTAGACAACCAATGAATGAGTTTCTGCGAGTAAATTCCAGGATTACATCAGGCTGGAAGCTTATTGAGACCTGTAACATTTTTTTAGCTCGCCATTTTCTTAGCTATTAAACTGCATAAAATAGTGAAATTTATTTATGTAGCAACATTAAATTTTACAGCAATATCGTCGCATCGAGTAAACAAGATGAACATAGAAACTGTGTAAGGTTAGCTAAGAAACATAATTAAATTATATTTGTATTTTTAAGTCTTGAAATATCTATAAAAATACTTATTATAACTAAAATAATCAATCGTATCATAAATAGGTTTCCGTGCTTTAAGTTTTCTCCTCGAACAAAACTAAATTTTGATCATTATAAAAGTTTTCTAGTTCGGAAAGAATTAAGAAAAAATTTCCATCCTAGAACAAAATTACTCGCAACGCAGACGAACAACAATATTTGGAGAAAATATAGTGAATATTATTTACCACTTTAACGCACATATCCTAAATGTTCTAGCGGGGAAAGGATAGAATATGGATATCAACATGCGCTGACCAAGACAGAACACTTTATGTTGATGTTACGGGCCTCCTTATGTACCCGTTGAGCCAATTTTTCCGATCTTCTCCCATAAAGGTCAGCTGTATCGACCTGCCGACTATGAATATATAATATTTGGTCGCCTACAATGTGCGTTAATCGAAGTCACAATTATTTTGGACAATAAAGGTATTCAGAATTTTAGTCTAAAATGACAGGTGATGAAATATTTATTGGAAAATAATTTATATTTTACATTAAATGTTGAAATAACTAAACAAATAAATCACCTTTTATTTATTGGTGTAAGCATTAATAAAAACACGAATAAATTTTAATTTATTTGATAATGGCGCGCATGACCAAATATTTAGTTATGACGAGCTAGCTGCTCGTTATGCAATGTTAACAAATTACACTCTGGCATAAACGGAATGAAGGGTTCGAATGGTCTTACCTGCTAATATGAATAGATTAAAAAGTTAGAAAATTATACTCAACAGCGCAGGACACAGGATATTTTTATATAAAAATTAAAAAATTTATTTTAGAGGTATAATTCTCTTCGGAGCCAAAATAGGAGAAACCTGATCAGAACTGGAGAAGATAAGTAAATAACCATGATATCTCAATCAGATTTTTCTTAATTTTTTTCAATGTGTTCTCTATAATTAAAAGTATGAAGGTATTAATTATTTCTTATATTTCGGATAATGTAAAGAGAGAAATGAGGATGGTACATGAACTAAAATAAAAATATAGAGGGTGATCGGGAACATTTTAGGGTAAAAAATGTCTGATGAATATTTGAATAAAATATTATATTTTGGAATTTTTTATAAACAATAACACACATTCTATTCCTTTTTTAATTCCAATTTTAAAGTTCAATATTTACCGTAATTAATACTAAACTAGAGTGACCCGTGCGAAGTCTTCGTATTATTATTTCTTCCATTATGAAGCTCAGATGACAGATCAAACAAATATTTTACTAAAATTGACATATAGAGGCGCAAGTATCAAAAGCATTGAGCTAAAGCGCCACTTTATTTATACGTGAGTGGATTTGAAATTAAACAAAAATTTTACCGACCCTCAATCATATTGACGTTGAGCCGTTAGATGGCAGCATTGCTGTTTTGTGTATATAATTTTAATAATTAATTAATTTGCAAAAACAATAGCAATAATAAATTTTTTAGTTGTGGATGCCGGTAGAGCAAGCAATTATCTATAAAATGATATATAATTTATGTGGATTAGTTGTGAGGTTTTTTCTAAAAAGGGAGAGTAACATCTTAAAACCTTAGCGTATTAATATATATGATGATGATTTAGATAAATTGAGTCTTTTGTATTTATATCAGTGAGTATAAAGTGTATATTTCTGAATGGAATATAAAAGAATAGTCAATTTTGATAACGACACATAGTTGGAATACATAACAATTATTCTTGTCATCTTAAAGTGGTCAAATTTATAATTAAAATTAACATAAATTAAAATAGGAGAAACGTTAACTTACTAACTAAACGTTAACTTACTAACGTTTTTAATTAATAAAATGACTTTGACATTGAACGTTTGCTAAGTCAATGTAAACTACTTATAATATTAAATTTTGCAAAGTTTCCGATAAAGTAAAGGAAGGTGTTAAGCACAGTTTGTTATATCTTCAAGATTTAGATTTTTTGATTGTTTTCACAGCTTACATCAAAGAGTAAGGGTAAAATCACACTGCCGAAGATATTTTCTTCGATAAATTCCTAATTGTAATAAACTGTATTTTAATAAAATAACTTTTACAGTTAGGCCTCCCGTTTTAAGACTAACTTATCCTTTTATTATTTCTTCATTTGATTTAAGTTTATAAATTGATAGAATTTATTATTAAGTATTGTATACAAATTTTTTAAAACGAAATTTTCCTTAAGCCTCTTTATTCTAACTTAGAACTTTAGGTTTCTAAGGAATAAACATGAATAATTTTTTCGTTTTATTTAATGAAAAAATAAGTTTATGACAGTGGAAGTTAGAATATTTTTGTATCGGTCAGTTTCAAAGCACTCAAAAAGTCGGTTTATACCTACTAGCTTAATTAAAACACATGTTTCTTAAAAAATTAATATGAACCTATAATTTACAGATAGAAAAACCGGTCAAGCACGAGTGGAACTCACACTTCGAGGTTTACGTACATATTAAGGCATTTATTGACATTTAATGGTACGAAATATTCTTATAAAACTATTTTCAAAATTTCAATTTTTAAGAACGAAAATATATTATCTACTATAATTTTCGCTAGCGCATGTTTAAAAACAAAATTCTCTTATATTATGTAACTATAAATTAACGATTTTTGTGTTTCCTTTTCTTTTAATAAGTATTTGATTTGATTTTACTATTTTTAACCAAAGTTGTTGAAATAAAGTTCAACTTAATACTACCACGTGTTCCTGAGAAAAAGGTCTTGACCAACAGACAAATAGACTGTTCTGGGTCCTTTTTCCTTTTAATGTACAGAACTATGTACTATTTACTTACTTATAATGTACTATTTACTAGATTTGTTATTTAAATTACTACCAGGCTATCTTACTCTGGATACCGATATAAACACCAGTTAGGTATTTACAAAGGAACGTTATTAAAATCTACCTTTTTCTGCAAGTTCGTGGGAGAAGAATTCGATGAAATTTCTCAAAAGTATTATGAGGAATCATTATAAATATATGTAAACCGGTACAAACTGATGACATTTTTTAAATTGTAAATGATGGTAGCTACCTGTATTTATAGAATTTCCGTCAGCGAAATACTCGTATTTTGATCATAATAATAGATTTTTTATTTAACATATTCATAACTATCTCAGTTTGTCGATTAGAGGAAACGCATGACAGATGTATACACACACACACACACATATATATATATATATATATATATATGTGTTCACGGTGTCCGGGAATGATATCGGATAGAGAAAGACATTATTCGCTGCCTATAAAGGAATAAATTGTCGTTAAAATAAAATATAAAACACGTGATTTTTTTATTTGAGTGCAAAAAATATTACACATAACTCTTTTTAACACACCTAATACCGCATACCGCTAACGCATGCACACAAGCTCACGCTAGCCGTACGCAACCACTTGATATACTCTTTTATTCAATGTAATTTTACTGTACTCACGTCATTGCGTACTGATGTATGGAATTTAATTTATTTGTTAAATGACATGAAATATGATAATAAAAAATAATAAAATATATTACTAATGTACTCACTCATATTATAGTTAAGCAGAAATCACTCATCACATGACTTAAATAGTTTGTAAAATATTGTAGAGACTAAATATTTTAATTAAATTTTAATCAATTAACGTTCACTCAAACATTACTTCATTTAATATTTGGTTACCTTTAAACATGATTTATTCAAAACGTTAAGCGTTTTATTGCAAACTGGATCACCCTCTCCTAATTAGCGAGTTAATCACTTTGTAAATTATTTGAGTATTTCTCTTAATCGTATTAGGATTTCGCTAATATTTTCGCATAAAGTCATTTTATAGGTCAATCGATAGATACAATAAAATTAAAGTCTGAACTATAAAAGCAGTAAAAATATTTATCTCTAATTAACTTCTAACTTATACATGGTGAATTATAACACCAATAAAACAATAATTTTAAGTTAATTTAAATATTGTTACACACGAAGATATTTCAATTTCTACATTTATGTTCTGTAGTTCATTTTACTAATTAAAAGATTTTTGTATTCAAGTATGAGAACCAG
Organism: Druceiella hillmani; assembly: GCA_039881145.1. Lineage (NCBI taxonomy): Eukaryota > Metazoa > Arthropoda > Insecta > Lepidoptera > Hepialidae > Druceiella > Druceiella hillmani. The sequence goes on along the minus strand of JAYKKI010000129.1, from coordinate 3,002,989 downwards.
TATAATCCAGAGTGAACAGTATTAATCGGCAGGGCATGCTTTTCGTACACTTAGAACATTCTTCAATGCTAGACAGAAAAATACGCTTAAAAACACATTACAATCAATTAATATTATTATCTCTAGCATTAATTATGGTACAGATAAAAATATTAATTTATTGTATATAATAAACTTAAGTATAAATACAAGTTAGGTATTTACAAAGAGAGCGATTCTACCTTATTTAAATTAATACACACCTACGTTGCCTACATACATTCTGTCAGTACTGCAACAAATGGTCAAATTGCTTATCACTTTTGCTCATTTCATAAAAGGGCACGTTTTTTAAATTTCACTCTGTTGCATTTCACAACCTCAAAAGCAGAAAAAGGTTTTCTGTTTTGATTAGTCTAAGTTATGCAAACAATAACGAAATACATACGACAAACGATAACGAAAAATGCATTCGTTCGTACACGTCGTCGTGTATTTTCGGCAATTCCTTACTAACTGAGAGACGGTCACTTTAAAAAGTATCGTATGATCAAAAGGGCCGGGACCCGATAAAAGTGCTAACGCTTTTTTTAGCTAACATAAATTAGGTTAGCCAATAAAAATATCTTACGATGTACTAACAAATTAGAAAAGATATCTGGTTTTTAAAACAAAATAAAACGTGCTATAAAGCTGCGTTACATTATTTATTTTTTTCATCAACAGTACTGTGTCGTATCTCTTCGCATTTTAAATATTGTGTAGAGATACCACTGATATAGAAAAAAGCGAGTGTGCTTTAGACCACACGACTGAAGTAAAACTTCAAATTCACAAAATATGAACTTTAAAATGAATTTACAATTTTATTCACTTTAAACGTAGAATATTTAATATATTGAACAAAATAATAATTTATAAAATTGTTCAAGAACGAAATGAAATTACAAAATTATAAAAAAAAACGAGTGTGCTTTAGACCACACGACTGAAGTGAAACTTCAAATTCACAAAATATGAACTTTAAAATGAATTTACAATTTGATTCACTTTAAACGTAGAATATTTAATATATTGAACAAAATAATAATTTATAAAATTTTTCAAGAATGAAATGATATTACAAAATAATCAAAAAATCACCGTTCGCGTAACGCTAGCAAACTCGTATATATATATATATATATATATATATATATATATATATATATATATATTTCATGCACTGGCTATGAGAGGAAGAGAGCAAGAAAATATGTGCTCGCACCTCTCTCTCTTGTCCCTACAGTAATATACGAAACGTAACTGTCTCTCTTTCTGTCTTCACTAACTTATATCTCCCTCTCAACTTCCGTTCACGTCGCCCGATCACACGCGATATACCCTTGGAGGTTATGTTAAAAAATTGTAAGAAGCTATCTTCATAATTTCCTACAGTTTCTTCGCAAAATTACATAAGTATCTCAATAATATTAAGTAAAATATAATTTTTAAAGAATCATTTTATATTTTTTTGTTTTTTTCTTTCCTAATAGAAAAAATGTTGCTAATAAAAATGGTAATCGATATTTATATCGGTTTTTGGATCATACGATAAATTAAACGTATCATGAATTATAATTATTTAATTTTGGCCACAATTTTATTTACAAACAGGCGACGGGGCAGCGGCGACCTAAAAATTTCGTGAAGTATAAAATTTTTCTCTTAAATATGTATTTCGTTTATTTCTGCCTTGATAACAGTAATGATAAAATATTTTTTATAATTAATTAATTTAATTTAATATAAACGCAACGATTATTCTACAATTATCATAAAAATAACAGCTAGAACTCGAAAAAACAAAACTCTGATTACAAATTTAATGATTCATCTGACAAATTACTATTTTTATGCCACAAAAAACGCCAAAAGTTAAGTAAAAAGTCTTGCGACTTCTTTAATATACTATAAAATGAAAATAATATTTCAATTGCCTTAAAGTAATTAATTTTAATGAAATTAAGACTTAATTTATCAAGCCATGTGTTTATTTTTTCATGTTATTATTACCTGGTAATAATTAATTTTGTAACATTTCGTTCATAAAAATTTTAATAAACGAATGTTTTGTATACAGGTCTTATTTTTTTGACAGATAGTAATTCCCTTTAATAATAATAACGCAACCATCAGGTAGAGATAAGTGAAGGAAGCTATAAGTGTTTGCGCAGGTTATATGAATGCATTAGTTTATTACCACCTGTTTTTGCAAACAACAATCAGTCAAACGCCTCGTTTTGAATGTATCGTATCATTTGTAAATTTACATTCAACATATTTTAATTTTTTGGAGTATTAGCGTTTGTTTTTGTTAATTTTATATTATTTTGATAATTGTTATAATATCTACTCTACGTTATTTCTATTCAAAATATTATGAAATGTTTAGGTGAATGCGATTGCAACGCTCGTCAGGCGAGCGTAAGGTATTCGGTTAATTATCCAAATGGCACCAGAAAGATCAATAAACGGACCATTGTAAGATTGGATAGTCAGATTTGTAGTTCTGGTCAGGTGATGTACTCGTTTGATGGAGGACGGTCAGTTAGTAGAAGACGTCACGTGACTGAAGGTACTATCCGACGGCCATGTCTTTTAGCTTGCCAAAAATGTTAGTCAAAGATATGCTCAGAGAAAATGGACAACATCGGTTTCACTATTGTGCTGTACAACAATTGACCGAAGAAGATTTCGCCCGTCGTCGTAATTTTTGTCAGTGGATCATTTGCATGCATGGGTTCACTATCGTTTTTTTCGATAGATAATGAAGAGAAAAGATTTATTTCAATTTGCCTTTGAACGTAGTCAGAGATATGTGGTGGCAGCATGACGGAGCGCCCCCTCACTGCAGTATTCGGGTACTTGAGTATTTGGAGGAGCAATATTATTTTTATTGGATAGGGCGGAGTGGATCAGTACCCTAGCCTGCGAGATCTCCCGATTTAACAACATTCAATTTTTTTCTTTGAATAACGCCATATCTGTTGTACATTCAACTGAACGAACGAAGAAACTTTGCGAGAAGGAATTACCGACAGTTATAATAAAATATCCTCATATGGTGGATAATGTTATTAATTCAGATATAAGGAGAGCGCAATTGTTTTTAGAATAAAATGGAATCCATTTTGAACATGTCTTTTAAGGTTTCTTGAACAAATAAGTGAAATAATGTTGTTAAAAACATTAAATTAATAACTTTATTTGTGGAATTCTTGTTATTAAAATTAATTTTTCTTTTAATAATTTACGAAAATTAAAAAAGTCATGGATTGAGTGGTTTCCGCAGAAATACAATATGAATGAGTACATTATTAATATAATTTATTAAGTTTTTAATAGTTATGTTTCATGTTATTTAACTAATCATTTGAACGAAATACTCGCTACTTATAAATTACTTATTATAATATACAATATGCCGCGTAGCTGCTACACGTCTTCGCAGCTGTTCGCGAGTTATATCCCCGAGCGGCGTTGAGCAATGTGCGTCAGTATTGTGTGTATGAAAAAGATTACACATATATATATGAATATTATTTTCATTTTCTGAAAAAAATCATATAAAAATTAAAAAAAAAAGAAAGAAAAAAAAATATATATATATATACACACATATATATTTATATACGGAATATGTATAAATATACTAAATGTAAAGTCAAATAAAACGAGAGAAGCTTTATCAGTGATAAAGCACGATAATGAGGGAGATTTCAACTTGTATATTATTTTATACGACTTTAGTCGATTTCCGAATATGGACACAATTAATAATTTTTTTGTAGTGTGTGTATCTTGAGATGACTCCATTATTTCGTGGCGTATATAACAACTGATTGTTTACAAAATGTATTTCTTGAAATTTAGAGAAATAACATTTATTTTTCGATTATCAAGACGGAATAATAGCTAAATTTATTATGAATTCATTGTTGAGAAACATGTTGGGTTTTATTTTATATTTTGAGCTGTCGATGTTGTGATACCAAGTTTTGAATAGCAAAATTTTCTTTATCAATTTAACGTGCGTGTATTTTGTGTAGCGGATTAAAGTATATAATATTATTTAGCCGGGGCTACGTCCATGTAGTATATTAGAACCACGAAAAATCTATCTGAATTTTTAGAACCTAACCACTCCTAAACGGCATAAGAAATTATTACAAAAGTTGGCACGAAAATAGGTCATAATCCAAACTAACATAATGATAAATATCAAACAGAAAATAATGTTATTCCTGAATGAAACTGTGTTTCTTTCAATATTAAAATTGCATTCTATCAGTAAATGAGGCAGAAATATACAGTATATATCAATCTTAGAGGAAATACATGCAAGTGATGCCGCAGGTACGAAGCTCATACATATTTTTAAGCTACATCACTTCAAGGGCATTTGCAAGGATAAAATAATATATTTTTTCTGATATCAAACAAAACAAAATATGTATTTATTTTTACGTACGATTTATAAACCAGTTTTATTATGTGCCAGTTTTATAATAACGGTATATTTAATTTATACGGTATAATACGGTATAATAACGGTATAAATACGGTATAATATATAATACGGTATAATAATACGGTATAATAATTTCTTTTCGAAGCATGAAAATCTAATTGCATGTTACTTTAGGCTAAATTGACGACGTTTTCAACATAAATAAAATACTTGAAATACCTATGAATTGTTACATGTGTTTACGTATATTTTCAAACATATATTTTCACACACCATGTCATATTTTTACTTCACTTCAATACAGATGATCGAACTATTTTACCTCTGGACGAAAACAACTGAGCAGAGGGATAAATTAGAAAAAAAATATATGTCAAAAGTTCGTGCGTAAAACCGGCGTAACGATTTTGTGCTCAATCAACTGTTTTTGTGTGCCCGGCGACATAATAACAAACTTCGCTTTAGAAAGAAATCCTTGGGTAATTTTTATTTTCTGTATTAACCCTTGCATTTGACTTCGATATCCACAAACGTCGGGTATATTTAATTTATGAGAAGATTTCTTATTTGTCTACTCAGTGAATATATAGGCAGTTATTTATTCAACGATCTTAATTCCAGTGAAGTAAAGGATGCCAATAAAGCAATAAAATATTGGTCTTCTCGATTACTTGTTTATTCTTTTATTTTATCCTGATATATTTTAGGCATTTGGGGCATAAGGGCGTCCCTCCAATGCTTTCATCATGCTTGAGACAAGTGCACGCTGGACCGTAGCTCATTAGAGAGCATTTGCTGGAAATGAACCGCACTCTGTTCACCTGGAAATGAACCGCACTCTACTCTCGGTCCATTCGAGAACAACAGTGACCTTGAATCCCGCTGCATCAACCTTCAACCTCTTATATATTTAGTAACTGTAAAAATCTCCATATGATCCTTATATAGAACAAAATTTATAGTTTCAAACATACCACGTATATAATTAAAAAGGATAGTGAACACTAAAGTCCCGAGGAAAGAATCTTGACTGTCAACTGATCGCATGTATTAAGAATCACATACGAAATTAGTTACTTGTAGTTATTGCTATCTATCCGCAAATTATGAAGAAAAGGAACATTCGAGCTGAAGAAAAACTTTGCCAAGGTAGTTTAAGAGAATGTCATTATCTAAGTGGTTAAAAGTTTTCTAATATTCGTTATATGTAATATCGAATTGAAAACGGAGATAAAAATAATAGAAGACATGGTCGACGAAACAATAATGAAATCAGTGTTGCTCGCTCAAATAAATATTATTATACTAAATGAAGCGTTATGATTGGCTGAAGAAATAAAGTAAAATCTTAATACTAAGAAATTTTCGATTAAAATTTAGTTCAGTGAGAAATAAAATAATATTATATATAATAAAATAATATAATAAAATAATATCATTACATAAGAACCCGAAACGACCAAAAATATTTGAAAATGAGATACATGCGCAAGTTTTCAGAACGTAAACCGAGACCATGGGCAGATATTTCATAACTATGTAATCGAGGTAAAAAATTCATTTTATAATATTCAATACCCAAGGCGTGAAAAAATGGTTGCTAAATTTGCATAAGAAAAATTGTAATGGTAGTTTTTACTTAAAAATTTATATTAATGCTATTCGATTCAAATAATGAAAGTAGTTAAGCATTTTCCGGGATTTAACCCCTAAGAGGGTGAAAAGGGGTGGCAAAATTTGTATGGGAAACAATTTTATGATAATTTTTACTTACAAATTGTGTTTGTTTTTGACAAATATTATAAGAGGAATTTAAGACTTTTTGATATTCAGTGCCTAAGGGGTGAAAAGGGGTTGGTATATTTGTATAAGAAAAAAAAATTGTTATGGTAGTTTTTATTCAAAAATTGGTATTGATGCTTTTCAATACAAATAATGAAACAATATTAAGCATTGTCCGAAATTAATCCCTAAGGGAGTGAAAAGGGGTGGTTAAAGTTGTATGGAAAAAATTGTTATGGTATCCATTTAAATTTTTTTATTAATATTTTTTAATACAAGTAATGAAACAAGCATTAAGCATTGTCCGAGATTCAATATCTAAGGGGATGAAAAGAGGTAGTTAATAAAAGTTAAGTAAATTTTATGGGAAAAATTGTTATGTTAATTTCCATTTAAAATTTTTATTAATGCTTTTTAATACAAATAAGGAAACCAGCATTAAGGATTTTGTGAAATTCAACCCGTAAGGGGTGAAAAGCGAAAGCTAAATTTGTATTAATGCATTTCAGTACATATAACTGAACAAACATTTAACCATTTTCCGATATTCAAACTTAAGAGATGAAAAGGGGTTGCTAAATTTGTATGGGGAAAAAAATTGTTGCAATTTTTATTTTAAAATTTGTATTAATACTTTCAGTACAAAAAATTAAACAAGTGTTTAAGAACATTTCTCTATTCAACCCCTAATTGGGTGAAAAGGAGTGGTTAATTTTTATGTCTAGAAAATTGTTGTGATTATTTTTACTTAAAAGTTTGTATTAATACTTTGCAATATAAATAATTTGAAAATTCCGATTTTCAGCCCTTAAGGGGGTAAAAACTGGTTGCTACATTTGTATGGGAGGAAAATTTTTATCATAATTTTTGTTAAAATTTAGTATTAATATCTTCAATGCAAGTAATATAACAAGTATTTAAGAATTTAACGAGATTTAATCTCTAATTGGATAAAAATTGGTAGCTAAGTTCATACGGAAAAGTATTTCTATTGTAAATTTTTACGTGCCACTGTGTACATTGGTCGTACTCGGGGAGGGTGAGGGAATCGGTTTTCATACCGTTATTATCATTTATACCCTTCTATTTTGTTATTAAATTTAAGCGACCACGATTTCCCCTTGGGGTCTATTTCGCAACGTCGATTATTAAATCTTAGGACCAGTTATAAAATGTGTTAGGCATTACTTAAGGAAGGATTGCTTCTCACATGATTTTAGCACCAGACAGTACAACCACCAATGTCAAACATAACGATGTGCTGTATTTAATTCTGACTTCTCTCTGCTGCTATATTTGCGTAAACTAGGTAGACATTGTAGAGTTTGTTGATGTATAAATTAAGAAATATTTTCTAGACCCAAATTATATTTTATACTAGCATCATCAATCAAGAGTTACGTTTCAGCATTTCTTTGAAATAAACGTAAACCAATTTTAAGAGCATGAGGAAATAAACAAAGGTATAAATAATAATAAACAATAACATTAAAACACATAACGTTCATATAATTGAAGAAATTTATTCTCACTCATTCTAAACAGGTAACACTCTGATGCAACCGCGATCAGGCATTCAAACCGATAAAATTGTAGTGCAAAAGTCAATATAAATGTTGTGCGTTGGAGGAGTTTTAAATAACTCTATTCTACATGCAGGTATAATAAAATGATTTTGACTACAAGAGCGCATATAATTATGAAATACGAAGAGCAAAAGTTTTTTAATAAATTATTTCCATTTAACAGTCAACAAATAATTTTTATCAAATAAACTTTTTTTTATGTAGAATAAATGTAAGCTAAAATATAATACATGGTAAGCTAAAATATAATCTCATGTACAAAGATCGAAGGAACATTTTTTGGATACGCTAAATTATCAGTCTTTGTTTATTTTTATCTCGGCTCCAAGTAAGGAAGCTGGCATCTAATTTGCTTTACACTAAAGTTACGTATAAAAAATTAATTGAAAAAACCAAGCATTCTGATTAATATTTTTGCTAAAATCTCCACATGACCATGAAAAATCAGATGTGGATCGAAGTGAAATCCTACGCCTACTATTTAAATACGGCGGCATATGGGCATCCCGCCAATGCTTTAATCATGCCTGAGTCAAGTGAACGCTGGACAGTGGCTCATCAGAGAGCATTTTCTGGAAATGAACCACACACTGCTCACAACGTTCCATTCGTGTAAAACAGTGACATTGAGTCACGCTGCAGCAACTTTCAACTAACTATACATCTATTAACTGAACAAATCTTCATGTCATATTTAAATAGAATACAATGTGCAGTTTTAGACATATTAGATATATTATTTAACAGAAAAGTGAACACTTAAATCCCTAAATAAGAATCTTGGCTGTCACCTGATCGCGTGTAAAAATAATCAGATATAATATTAGTTACTTGTAATTATTGTCACCTGTCTGCAACTTAGGAGGAAAAAAAACATTAGAGCTGAAAAAAAAATAACTTCGCTTGTTTAAGACAATGTCATTATCAACGCGATTGAAGGTTTTCTAATAGTCGTAATATGCAATATAGAATTGAAAACGAAGATAAACCTGTTAGGAGACATGGTTGACGAACGCAGTGCGAAATCGGTGTTGCTAGCTCAAATAAATAATATTATCCTAAATAAATCATAACGAGTGGCTGGAAAAATGAAGATAAATTTTGATGCCCAGAAATTATCGGCTTAATATATATTTCGGTAAGAAACATTAAAAAAAGAAATCTAAATCATTCCCCTTGTAGCCTCCACTATTTAAGATCTTTCCTGGATTATAGAAAAAAAAAACGCCGAATAAGATTATACCAAATGTCAGAATTACTTTCTCATAAATTTCCGTTTCACAATAATGAAATACGAAAAAAAGAACAAACCTAGAAACATATTTTAATTTTTATTCATTGTTTTCAAATCCACGAATGAAAAGAAAAATTTGACAACTGGACAAATAATCATTAAAAAAAATTGGAAGAAATAGAATTTTTCCAACAATTTATTAAATACTAAAAATACTGATGGAAAATGGACCATAAGAAAAAATTTACCCAAATCAAACTGTAATAAAATAACATTATGGCAGTTCTACAAGTTCATTCTATATTCCACATTTTTTATATCTCTATATTTTAGACGAAAATATATTGGCATGAATATAAACTTCAGACGTAATTCAAAGAAATCGTTAAAAAAAGGACAAGAAAATGTCGAGTTATTTGTTCAAAGAAGTTTAGGTTTCCATCATATTACTTTCGGGGTGTATGAAATAGTGTTTTAAAGCACCTTTATAAATTGAGAGGATGTTTTAGTTAGTGTATTTAATACTCTATAGTATATATAAAAATATATTCAGATGTATTGTTACCTAAGATATTGCAAACTTTCACTGTTCTATTTTTTTGTGGGTAAGTGGTCAGAACCATGTGGAGCGAAAAGTTAACTAAAACTTGTTAAATACGAGCAAATTAAACTAATTACAAATGTCAAAATTTTTGCATAATAAATATATGGTCTGGGACATATATTTTAAAATATCGTAAAAAATATTTGAATGAATAAAATATGTTATTTGTTCCAAGAAGTCTAGGTTTCCGACATATAATTTTCGGGGTGTATCAAATAGCATTTTAAAGGAATTTTATATATTCAGAACGAAGTTTCATATAGTGTATTCAATACTCTGTCGTACATTTGAAAAACATAATTAGTTGTATTCTGTTAGCTAAGATATTGCAAACTTTCACTGCCAAATTTTTTTGTTGGTAAGTGGACAAAAACATGTGGAGTGAAAAATAAACTTGTTAAATGCTAGCAAATTAAGCTAGTTACAAATATCAAATTTTTTTTATAATAAGTATATTCTCTAGAACATATATTTAAAAATATCGTTAATTTTCAGAAGGAGTCATTGTAATATTTACTAGATAAACATTAGATTTTATTAATAATTTTAATTGTGGCAGTTTCATTGGTGTGAGGAACAAATTTTATAGGGTAATTTCAAAATATGTTAGAACTATTGTTATATATATATATATATATATATATATATATATATATATATAACAAATTAACCAGCATATTCATTAATTTTCTAGAAATTTAGTTTAAAAAAACTAATAATTTTGATAACCGATTTTCGACTGTGCGCTAAAACCTAACTTTCTACGCAGATGCTGAACCATTTCTGAGGAATTTTTTGTCAAGGTTTTTGCCAATATTCCAGAATGGTGTTGATATTTAACACGATATATGACAATAACGAGAAAAAAATAAATTTTTTTTAATTATTGAATATATTTGGCGTTAATTTTATAGAAATTCATTATTGACAATTGAAACTACGAGATGTAGTATTATTTCTACTTTCTTTAAGTTCTTTACCATCTTCCGGTAGGCTATTACAAAAGATTTTTGCTAATAGCCCACCTGAAGATGAATACAACGAAACCTAGGTCGTTGCTCCCTTAATTATATCGTAAGGAATACAAAAACATTTTTCATAATTTTAAGTTGCATATAAATGTTCTGAAGAGCAGGCAAATGTGCGTCCACCTCCACCGTCCCTTTGAAAACTACCGAACTAGAAATTAGAAGAAAGAAAGTAAATTACACAAGAAGATTAATGGATAACTTCAGCGTTTATCCTAGGTTTTTAATTTTTTTTAATTTACGACGTGACGCCTGTTAAATATATAGTAATTAATATGCATATATATATATATATATATATATATATATATATATATATATATATATATATATATATACATATTGCAAAAAATTGATATTTGTAAATTTTATAATAGAAATACTGTACACTTTCAGATATTTATGAGTTCCTATATCTTTACAGAACCCTCGTAATACGTAAAATGATTCTACACGTACTTTAGAGTATTCCCGTTCCGCACGAACAGGGCCATGGGTTTAGTAGACAGTGAATAAATATATTTACGAGGAATGTGGCAGCAAAAAGACAGAAATATTACTTACTCTAACAATTTTATTAGCACAACGCACTCAGACAATATTAAAATTTAAAAATATTGTTTAGCAATAAAGTAAACACGTACCCAATAGTGACTTCCCACCTATTGAGTAATATCTCTTACGAAATAAATCAACACAAATATAATTCCAAACCTGCCATAAATCAAAACTTTTTGCTAAAAGCCTCGTATGGTTACAAAAGTGCTCGCTGTAGTGTAAATGCAAAGCTTTATTGCATAATTTAGATGATTGAGCAATTCCATCCTGAGTGGAAGCGGTTTACAATTACTATCTACAATTACCATACCGCGGTTTACAATTACCATCTTGAAAGAGCTAATTTGTCATAATGAAAATCCGTAATTACGTGTCTTTATTTTCGTGTACCATGTAAATAAAATAAGCAAAATTTTCAGAAAATATGCATCTTAGAAGTTGTCAATATGTAGTATTTGTGTCTTGGAATCTGCGGCTACCCATTTTATATAAGTATTATAAAGATACTTCCGTTAAAGTTAATATTCTCTATCTTTCAATATCGTACTTTGAAATAACGTGAAGCTGATATATTGTAAGACACATATAGTGGAAGGTTCATAAAACGTCCTTCATCGCCATTTACGATGGGTGACCATTATGGAGCTGTAGTCACGATGCTTCAAGTTCCTCTTTACGAAAAAGAAAATTGAAAATTAAGGCAACGTTTGTAGGTACGGTTGAGCCCTTATTAAAGAATGTAAAAGATAATTTTCATAATTAAACACTTAACGATTTTAGCAACAATTACAAATACAAAATACATGTGAAAATATCTTTCAATTTATCTTTGGTTCTCTAGCTGTTTATTTAAACACTGACACAATTGCCTGACTTCGTTACAAAATATGGTATATTATGTTAAACACTCTTAGATATTGGAACTTTGATCATTTGGTCTGTATATAGTTGGAGGCTTCAAACTGAAATAGATAATAATACTATTGCAGTTATTAATATTTAAATATAAATTCGTTATAAATTACACAATTTTTTTAAAAATAAAACAAACAACTCTATTGATAGAGTTCAACATTATTGTTTTATTTATTTTTCTAAAATAAATAAAACAATAATGATTTCTTACAAGAAAGCATATGGGGCTTTTACATAGCTGAATTACACTAACATGAGTTACTGTTTCTTTTGCTCAGTCTTCATTATGAAAGACGTGATGATTTCCGTTACAATGCAAATTTTCTTAAAGTCTTTACAGTAGTTTTTGCATGATAGGCATGCACCTATTTATTTATAAAAAAACAGTAATTTTTAAAAAAAAAATTGGATACATGCCACCAGGCTGATATAATAGCATTGTTTTAAATAGTAACAGTTTGATAATTTGTCTTCCTTAAAATTTAAGATGTAGTATGGAACGTCAGATATGGTATGAATACGTTCAATGTCTTGAAAATAAATTCAATAAAACTTTATTTTCATGTAATTAAACGAATGTTGTAATATTAAGATGACGAATACACGAAGAACAATATTAGACTTACTTTCATGATAAGTTTCCAAGACTTTTCGGCAATGTGGTGGTCAAGGCTCATAATTTTGAATAATGTTATAAATTCATTTTCTATTTTTTAATACATATTAGTTAATACGCACTCAATATTTAAAGGGAAATATTTTTTTCTATATTTTTAAAAATTCTACTTGAATCGGTGAATATACGTAAAGAAATTATTAATTTCCAAATGATCATAATTTAATAAATTAAATAAAGTTGTATGGAAAGTATTGTATTATATACAACCGACAAATTTTACACTACTCAAATATAAAATGTCAGTTTAACTACATACGGTTATTTACGTATAAGTCGATAAAAAAAATTAATATATTTTCGTAGACGTTTCTTTTGGCATTAAGTTGGATTATGTCAGGTCCGGCCCTGTTTATATGTCAAAGCCACTTGTTACATGTGACATATTAATAACGGAATATAAATTAAATATTTTCACTTATAGTGTCAAATTTTTTTCTCAAAATAATGCACTTTTAATTGATACATGAGTGGTTTCACTGCCATGTAAAGTACTAAGCTTGATGAGGGAGTTTTAAGTTTTTTCAAATATTGAATAAATTTGGCGTTAATTTTGTAGAAATTCATTATTCACAATGAAATGAAACTACGTGATGTAGTATTATTTCTACTTCTTTAAGTTCTTTACCACGACCTAGGTTTCGTTGTATTACAACATCTTTAGGTGGGCTATTAGCAAAGATCTTTGCTAGTAGCTCACCTGAAGATTTTGTAATACAACGAAATCTAAGTCGTACTAAAGAACTTAAAGAAAGTAGAAATAATATTACATCAAGTAGTTTCATTTAACTGTAATAAAGTTTTTCCTTTAAAATTTTAATAATAAGTCGCAATGATGTAGATTTTTTGGTTCATATTGACATCATATTTTTTATGTATATGCAGGAGATTTTTCCAATTATTTATATCCCATTGAATTTGAAAAAATATTTGGGATTTTCTGTTTTTACATATTAGAAGTAAATTAATTTTTTTCAATTTTTCCAGAAAAGCAAATAGTTAAAAACTTTCGACTTTTATCAATTGTTCTGTCTTTAATCATTGATAAGGTAGAGAAAAGGACCCTGATTTTTCTTAGGATAATGATTTTTTCCGATATTTAAAATATATTGTTAAAATATATGGTCTTTGTTGTTTTAAATTCATATTTTTAATTATTTATCTTCATTAAACCGTATAGATTTTTTCGCCAATATTTCTATTGAAGATTATTAAAAATATGTTTTTAATAAAAAAAATCACAAAATACGAGACACATGCTTAAGTTTTCTGAACTAAAACCGAGGCTACAGACAGATAACTTGATTAATCTGTAATGGAGGCAAGAAATCCTATGTGGATTATTTAAAACGTTAAAAAAATACGTAAATTGTGCCGATCACGAACTGCCAGTCATTTGAGCGGAATCTAACTTTAGAAATGTGATCAGCTATTTTTTAAGACACTAAATAAGTAAAGATGTTGAAAAAGTTCAAATAATTGTTTTTGGTATATTGAGTAATTAAACATTTACCATGAAAAAAAATCTATTGAAGTGATTATTCACAATAACTGGAGCTATTTTATTTTGATGAAATATATTTATCTATTCAAGAAACAAATACGTTTTAATTTATTATTTTAAATCAGTCCTTTTAATTTAATTCAACAATATATATATATATATATATATATATATATATATATATATATATATATATATATATATATATATATATATATATGGCGTTAATACGGGAATATGAGATTTATTTTATTAAACGATAAGTATACACAACCTAGTAGTAGCACAACTTTATTCAAGGACATCTGTGGAGAGACTGTTAAAATATTTGGTTACAATTATGTTGAAGAGTAATGGGCACATAGACACATTGCCCGTTTCTATATATTGCGGTCGCCCTTTAGATAAGCTCTCATAGAATAGAACATGGAACTAGAAAGTATACATATATATATATATATATTATATATATATATATATATATATATACATACATACATATACGCGCTTTAAATGTTAAGTAATGTCTAAAATAAATTAATTTTGGTTGCAATTTTATTTTACATGTATTGGAATTCAGATGATAAAAATTACTAAGAAATGTCGCATTATAATACAATTTTACTATAAAAGACCTCTCGTCTCATTTTATTGCATGTGTAAAATTTTGGAGGAAGTAAATTAAATTCTATGAATTCTCGATGACGTATTTAGAACAAATTCAGAATACGATTATTGAGAACCTAAACAAAATGTATATGAAGAATGAGATTTGAAAATAAATTAGGTTTACGTGTATTAAATTAAAAATTTGAAAATTGTATAGACATGAATAGCATATCATGATAAAATCACATGAATAATAGCATATCATGATAAAATCAAGTGGCATCAAAGCTTTAAAGGCAGATGCCATTTTATTAAAATTACAAAAAAAAAATTAAAACGGATTCGCGTAGAAAACATTGAAGGAAATCCTTGGATTTGCACGGTGGTAACATAAATTTGTTTAAATTTTAATTGAATTTATTTAATATGTATCAACGAACACTTGTCTATTCGATAGTTCAACAACGTGTTTAAAAAGTTCATTAACTGGATCTATCTCTATAATGTTACTAGAGTTACTAGAAGACTTATCCGTTAAGAGGTTTGTAATTTTTTATTATATTTGTTGAAATAATTTTAATATATATATACAAATATATATGTATGTATGTATGTATCTATGTATATATACAAAAACGATATCTTCGTTTTTGAGTATGTTCAGGCTCGTGCAATGTTTTAATATAAAACTAATGGCTACCACACGAGTATGCATTCAGCCAATTTACTGAACGTATCTGCGTTATATTCATTGAAAGTTTAACCGTTAAAATGTTTGTAATTTGTATATTGTATAAATTTCAAATATTATACTAAACTCGTGTACAAATACAGATATAATCGTGCCCGTACTATATTTTTAAAACACAACTATTCGGTACTACTCAAATGTGTGTACGGTCCATTTACTGAAATGGTTGGGGAATTATCAACAAACCTTTACGCAAACATAGCAAATATTTCTTAAGGAAAACGCCCGTAAAAAGACAGTTAAGAGACATTTTTATTTTTCCCATAAAGAATTGCGGTGAAGAGAATAGTCGCCAATAATTTGATTCCTTAAAAAGGAATTTTTTTTTATTTGAAAGTTCTTAATTTCAAAATGTTATTTCATGCACATTATAAGGTCTTGTTACTTACACTGTTTTAAAACCACGTTCATTTAAATGTAGTACATATAAAATTTATGCTAATATGTAACGCAAAAACGTTTATCTATATAATTGTTTGTTGGCGTCTGAAACTACATGAGCGACTTGATAAATTATTTTCGTGTTTTAAATAAGATATGACAAATATTTTGTATGTGTATACATATATATATATATATATATATATATATATATATATATATATATATATATATATAGCACTAATATGAAAGGCGTAAAAAAATATACAAAAAGAATTACAAATATATTTTAAAATGATATTAAAAATCAATATATTTATTTAAAATTATAGAAAATTGATCTTAAAACTGATAATATTGAAATGATCTTCAGAGTTCACAAGTACTATCTTATACCTTGAACCTTATTATAATATAAGGATAATTGGCTTTTAATTTTTTAGGTCTTTCAAAAATATTGCAGGTTCGTCGTGAAGAGATTAAATATACAGATATCTGTCAACGAAATATTAATTTTTCACTTCTTTTTTGGTAAGTTACGTATTCCTTGTTTATTGATTTTGGTTACTTGGAACATTGTTTTAAAAGAAATGGTTCTCTTTTCGAACATATAATGTCCATATAAAGCATATCATCGCATATTCCTTATGACACTTTACTAAAAGGTGTGTTGAGAAAGGCCAAAAGTGCAATTCCAAATATTTATTTTCCAAAAATTACCCATTTAAAATACATTTTAAATACCTTAGTAATATTTGGTGTAAAAAAAGTTGCCCCAATTTTAATCTTAATCCCAAGTAAAATCCCGTTCAAATCGAATTAGTAGATCTTCACATATTGCTTTAATAGACAAAAAAAGTTCAAAATAATAAATACAATTTTTCCGACTTTTACTAAATCCCAAACGTTAGTTAGTTCTTGATATTAAATGTTTAAATTCACTCCTTCGAATGGTTCGTCAATTACAACGCTGCTGATACCGCGCCATATCCCTATCTTGCAGCATGAATGCGCGCAATTTATGTTAATGTAATTAGACAATTATAATTGTTCCTGTAGCCCATTTCCTTTAAAATAAAAAAAAAATGTTGCTCACCAGATAACTGTTAAATTTTTTAAGGCTTCATGCAAAATGATCAGCACTGATGGAATATCCGTTCTCATACCTTGTACTACCCTTAAAATTCCTTACAAAATAAACTTATTTTTATTTTCTATCCTAACCTTTCTTCTCAATTACATTTCATTTTCCTTTCCTATCAACATTTTAAATATGTATCTCAAATGTATTCGCAAAAAAACTTTGAAACTTTTTCATTGTCCATGAATATTTTGTAAAACTAAAAATAAAAAGCTATTTCAATGTCATCCTATTGTATCTCATGTAAATTGATGAATTTACATAATTAGAAGATTAATTTGAAAGAAAGGCGTAGTTTTTATTTTTCCAGATTTTTGTGCTTATTTTATTTTTGAATAATAATGATTTGAGAGGATCAATTTTTATAATATTGATATAATGAGAGGAACAATTTTTATAAAATGAGAGGATCAATTTTTACAATAAAAAACACCACTTGACTATTTTTAACTACTCTTTCCGTTTACATTGTCAAAAGCACACTTGTACTATATTTTTCGTCTGCCACATATGTTTATACAATATGTTTACACTATCGTAGATAAAAAAATCTTTTCAAAAACAATCTTTGATTTATAAATTATTTAAATTAAAAGTAAAAAATAATACTTAGTGAATAACCTTAAATGGTGAATTAAAAAAGTAGCATATCTTTGTTTCCATTAGGCTTCATTGTAAGTATCATATTATTGCATTGTCATCGAAGTTTTATAAGTATGCTAAATTTTATATCAACAAGTGCTTTAAAAATATCTTACAAATTTTGAACCGGAATGACATACTAAGCAAGTAAAAAAAAAATTTCTAAAAAGGAGGATGTTTTGTTTCCAACATTAACACATTCTTAATGTTTTGATTGAGATGCTTTAATCTCTTAACAACGATATTTTGAAACGACTTGTTGCATGGAATAATACCTTTTTTAGGAAAATTATTTTAGTTTGCGCAGTTATTTTTGCTTTGATGGAAATTATAATGAAATATAGGTAAATAAAATGCTCATTACACGCCTCCCTCTGTATAATATCATTCTAATTTTTTAATGAAATTTTTTCCTTTCATTTTTATAATGATATTTATTTTTCTCTAAAATTGCGTTCTCTTCAATTAATAAACACTGAAAAAATTTTACAAAAATTGCTGAAATAGTTCAAGGAACGATATTTAGAAAGCGAATATATTTGTTAAACTCGAGCATAACCCACACTCCGAGACTTTCAAGCAAACTTTCGTACATTGCAGAAATATTACATATTGTATATTATTTAAACATTTCATGTCACATGGTGTTTCTATTAAACTATTTCCAAACATATATAAATGTTATTTATCACTACGAAAAGATGTGATTAGTTTTCATAAGTGTAAAAATATTTTGAATTAAAAAAAAACTTACTATTTAAAACCTATTGACGTCTTTTATTTGCTTTCATTATTTTTTTAAATACGTTTAGAATGGCACATAGAAAGGATAGTGTTACAGCTCGTAAATCTATCTGTGTACAGTTTAGCCGTAATCGCCATCTGAGTATCAACGTTTCTTTTATCCTAAAATATTTTTGAGATTGTCTATTTTGCCTAACCGAATTATTATATAACACCTTGTTTAAATTCTCCTTATTAGTATATCTAGTATTTATTTGCGACTATTTTAATGCAGCGGCAATTAGCTTTAAATCATTCTGTTCTTAAGTAATGATATTCGTAATTTTATAAGTAACATTGAAAAAATAAAAATTTGCAATACATGATATAGATGATACATCATAGCACTGTAAATAATATCATCAATATTGTTAAAGGTTTAGGGGAAGAGAAACTTTACCCCTTTTCCTATAAATATTCAGCACTTCATTATGAATTTAAAATGTATTTCATATACAAGATCATAGAAATTTTAAAATGGAAAATTTAGAATAATTTAAACAAATACTTTCGGAAGAGAATATATTTTAATTTGAATTGCTACTTCCTAGGGATGATGCGAAATATATAATTTCAAAGCATATTATGCATTAGTTTTAAAATTTTACATGTTGTTTTCTTTGTAAGTCTTAAAATTTAAAAGAGAAAGTGTACCTTTTTCCCTTTTTGAATTTTAATGAACTGAAAATTGTTGATAAATTCCTTTTAATTCCCTCTTTTGCTTAAATATTATAAATGTAATATATTACAATGCATTGTTCTTTGGCCTCTTTGGTTTTTAACATCGATATGATTATCAAATATCCATGCTACTGATGCATAAGGAGGACAAGGCAATATGTCCTATATTCCTAGTTTATTTTGAATAGATTTAAAAATACCATCAATTTTTTAAAACCTATAAAATTTTAAATGATATCGTTAGTTTTAGGGTTTAGTTGTCAAATTGGGAACCTTTATAGTTTCGCTATGTCCTTCTGTCTACCCATCTGTGTATCGCAGGCGTTTTACTCATAGACTATGAGCGCCGTATGATTGAAATTTGACGTCATTATACATGTTTAAAATATTTACAAATTTGTGAGATAAAACAAGAGAAGAACTTCTTTAGGGTATTTCTCCTACATACATTTCTCCTACATAGAGATGAATTAATATATTTGTACTGCAGTCACATACACCTAATCATATTTCACTAATCTCATAGACGTTTATTATCCATGAGCAATTTTAATTTCTCATTATATCTGACAATATAAAATAATTGTATTAAAAACAATAACTCGCCCGCCTTTATTGGCCGAAAGCTCCATTTAATTAAAGCAAAAGCTCTGTATTGAAGAGGTATCTAATCGTAATAAAAGAACTTGTTTTGATAAAGTCTTGTTTGTATAGGTAAAGTATAAGGAATTATGCTCGTTTGGCTTCTAGTCTTCCCAAGGTCATTGGTCAGAAAGGAAAGTTATTATCGCCGGGGAGAGCGAATTATCATTTCTCATATTGTTGGGGCGAACCGTCACGGACAAAGGATTTCCTTCCTCACATACATAAATGTGTTCTTAGGAAAACTGTTAAGGGGATTACGCAGGTCGGTGTCGAATTACATTTTGCAACAGCGCGTAATATCAAAATTTATTTTATCAATGTCTGACGCCATTAAAGATTCGGTTTGTGTTTGAAAAAAATATGGCTTTCCTTGTATATAAATAATATGGTATAAAATCGTAAAAAACTGAGTATACAATGAATATTTATAAGGTAAATTAAATAGTACCTTCTTAAAATATGCTACTATGCCTAAAACTTTTTAGAAGTGTTGTCTCTTTATCCGTTCGTCTGTACGCACCTTCGTTGTGGACGCTAATATTAGCTACGACTGTACTAATATGAATTCGATTTTCAGTGATGTATTTAGATTATCTTGAGCTATGATCGGTTAAGAATATACTTAAATTTTTAGTTAACGTTCGCTGTGTAGGCTGGGATCAAAACGGACGGAACAGATTTAGCTACCAACGACATGTATTAGCGTTTTTATTGAATTTTACGTTCATATAGTTCTGAGAGAAAAAAAGAAAAAGAAATACAAAAAAAATCCCAATAACTTTTCTTACTCCGAATTCCACCTGAACAATATCGCAGGCACACCAAGTTTCAAATATTTTTGTTTATGTTTCGAACTAACTTGTATTTGAACTTAAGAATGAAATAGACACAAAAGTCAAGATTTACGCTAATATTGTATGAAAAAAAAAATTATGAAAAAAGTTGTGCAGTAGATTATTCTGTTCGAGAATATTCCAAATATACAGAAGGAATTTTGAAATTATTTTAGTAGTTTAATCTGTGTACAAACTGTGTACAAACTTACACGCAAATATATATATATATATATGTGTGTGTGTGTGTATATATATATGTATATGTATATATATATAGCCTGAGAAATTTAGGTGAAAAGCATAACAATGTTTCTTTAGATAATATAATGAAACGTTTGTCTAGCCGTCATTCTGTCTATTCTTTATAATTTTAATTGTATTAAAACATTTAATGCGCCATCGTAAAATGTCTTTTTTTTTTTCTTTTAAGGTTCTTATCTATAAATCACTAGTGTAGGTACTCATGTTACGAAGCTACGACAGCGCCACCATGGCAAGCCAGCCACGTACAATTATTTGTACGTAGAGGATATCGTAAATCATTTCTTTTTTTGGAAAATAGGTATATTTTTCTATTTTAAGAAGTATACAAGTCACACAATATTATGTCGATTTAAAACAAGTAAATCAGAAATCAGATTGGGAATTTTATAATTAAAAAGAAATCAAGTTTGTATGGGCTCTATGTTATCTGCCTGTATAACCCATATATAGCATATATTTTGGTTATACAGGCAGATAACATAAAAAGTCTCAAATAAAACATCCATTATCACTATGGTACCTAGCTCTTACCGATAAAATGAGTTATTTGCTTCAATACGTTTCTTAAAATGCATCTTTTATATCGATTGCCTATTAAAAGACTAAGAAGATGGTAAAAATAAATTCTGTTCATTATATTTATTTAAATGAAAGTTTCTAATTAATGGTCATTTATTAGTAAAGTTAAATAAATTATGTGCGCACGCATGGAATTATTGAAGAAAAGGGTTTATTTTTAGACACAGTAAAAAATAATGTGTGAAAATCGTAATTAACATCGTACGTTGGATGTAAATTGTCGAAATAATACCCTCGTTAAGTAAGAACATAACTCGCACTCAAGGGTTACGTTTATATGAAAATTTGAGGATATAGAGCAATTCTTTTGAAATATTTACATGTATTAATATTTTTACTCACCACGTAAACATACAAATATATTGTTTAGTATAAAAATTATAATTCACACATATGATAATAATATATTTTATAGATTATTTTTGCAGTAGATTTAACCGAGTATAAACTTTGAACTTTTTAAAGACTCGTGTAATTTTTACATGTCATAAGTTGTTAAATTATTACTCGTAAACGAGTGGAGCGTACTTCGCTTTTATAAATTTTTTTTAAATTATGTTTTCTTCTATTGTGAAAACTTTTCACTTATTCAAAAATGGTTGTTTAGAAGGGAGGGAATGACGACACGTGACTCTAACAAAAATGGTCATTTTAAAGTTTATTATTTAATAAGTGATACATCGGAAAATATTTCATGATATGACGCAATATATTTAGAAGGTCTATTCAACATGCGTCAATAACTAGACCTATGTACCGGTAAACACATTATATCATTGTGAAGCCTTCATCCATTATTTTCTGTTTGAACTTAAAATTATTAACTTGTCATTTTAAATACATGTATTTGAAGAAATTTATAAGTTTGGAAGTTTTTTATTAAACGTGAACAATAAAAATCAACACACTTATAAATACCATAAAGATGAAAAAGTCTCACTACCTCAAGACTTAAGAAATATAAAATCATAATAAACTGTGCAGCTCGTGTGAAGATTTTTCAGACGCTAAAGATTTTCTTTGTATACATTGACTGGCCAATTTGAGAATTATCCTTTAGAGCGATTATCCAAGTGCGAGTAATTAAGTTATAGTTTAAAAATGAATTGATTAAATTATAAATAATGATAGTAATTATAAAAAAATTGATAACAAAAATTTCCTATTAATATGTCGATTAAAAGTTGCAAACATTTTGTATTTAATAGTGACAACACAAAAACAAAAATCTATAGAACAAAATAATTTACTGTGAACTTAATTTTTCGATATTATTTTCACTCCCTCTTAAAGAGGTTAGAGATTAAATTACCTGAAATAATTAAAATATCCCAAAACAAAATACTAAAAAAAAATAATTAATGCTCGCACTATGAATATTGTGTCCTTGCATTATTTAACGTAATACAATACTCGATGCAATAAATATATAATGTTTCTTTTAAATAGCGGTCTGGCACAAAAGTTACTTCACGTTCAACATTAATACCATTGAGGATCTTGATTTTTTATAATGACTTTTATTTTTTTATTTATACCTTGTAAACTATTAAAGTTCAATTAAACCGAAATATTTATATAATAAATATGGAATATATTCAATGTCAGTCAACAATACTATATGTCTAGGTGTCAATTTAGTCGAGATAGGCGCAATAAAAATTTTATTTCAAAACAACAATTTTGACGATATCTCAATTTGTTAAGTTTTACCAAAGAGGACTTGAAATATTTATTTATACTCTACTTAGATTTTCCACACACCTTTATAAAAAAATATTTGTTTTAAGTCAGGATTGAAGGAGACGTTTGACAAACCAAATATATAGAGGCATATGCACACGTGGACATATTAGAGTAGAAAGTAGTTTAGAATTTTTAATTTTGGCATGAATAAATGTGTAATTGTTGAATATTTATCTGACTTGATTATAAAACGTTTTTTAACACATGATGCCATATTTTATAAAAAATATGAAAAAAGTGATAATGACATATTATTGAAATGAATATTTGTAATAAAAAAAATTAGGAATATTTAATTATTGGCTCTAACCTTGGCTTCAATAAAATGGAAAAATGAAGTAAAAATAGTTATTAGAACGTAACTTTAATTTTGCTAAATTATATGATATGCATGTATTTCCAGAGATAATAAGTTATATATTTTTTTAAAAAGAAATTATAATACAAATGTAGTTTCGTAGCTAAATTTACCTATTTCTGACCAAAATAAACCTTGAAATTATGTAACGAATAAACAACGTTAATAATTGTTTTTTGGGTAATAAAATAAACTTGAAATATTGAAAGAAATTAACATGTTACGATGACAATGACTGCAAAATTACACGTTTCAATTCGATTCGTTTTCTGCGTGGACAAAGTAAGAATACATTGGGATTATATATTCAAGACTACATCTTTCGAGCAGCATTATGTTTGCAGAAGTATTTGCTTTATACATATATTTTTTCTATGACGGTTCCCGACCTGTATTTGGTTTAATAATGTCGGCTGAATGCTATCTGCGGCTGGACGGATTCTCAATGCGGCTAATGCTATCTGCAGTTGGATAGATTCTCAAAATAAAAGTATAATCAAAAACTTGCTTATAATAACATTTCTTAAAACTGACTTAAGTCTACTCCAACTACAACTAAGCACAAGGTGCTTCAATATATAGGAAAAAATTGCAATAA
Organism: Druceiella hillmani; assembly: GCA_039881145.1. Lineage (NCBI taxonomy): Eukaryota > Metazoa > Arthropoda > Insecta > Lepidoptera > Hepialidae > Druceiella > Druceiella hillmani. The sequence continues at coordinate 2,978,596 of JAYKKI010000129.1, read as the reverse complement.
ATTTAGCATGTCTTGTATTGGGTTAAAGATGATATTATTAGCGTTTGTATATTTATTGTGCGATTACTTGTTCCAAAGTTAGGAGCAGTCAAATTCAAAAATGACTATTTTATTTAACAAAAAATTAGTTCGTACCATGATTGCAAAACAATTGAGAAAAGCATATTCAAAGGAGAATCGTTGTTACTTTGATATGCCATCAATGAATTTTAAAGGAAAAATTTATTGCCCCAATAAAACTTTTAAAAGCTTAATTTTACTTTTTATACAATGAGTATATAATGCATTTTACAGTATAAATCTTACAAATATAATGTAAATATAAAAATATTTTTGCTCAGAATTTTTTTATTAAAAAGTGAAAGCATAATATTCTTCATTCACTCGGTCTGCCTCCAGTTTAAAAATTAGGCGTAGGATACTTCTTTGAATCCGTCGCAAGACGGATATATCTACATTGTCTGGTAACGCCTACAAAATTTCTAACTACAGATGTGCTTACGTAGTTGTAGTCTACGATCTTCAACAAAACCTATAACCCGCCTCTACGCAAGCCACATCTAGTGGCGGGACTAACTTGTAAGCCGGGTTCCATTTAGTTTCCCAGATTAATCGCTTACGTTAAATATGAGCAAGTAAGTGTGGAGTTTAGTTAAAGAGGCTGGAGGTATAGCCTAGGTTCGTATGCAAAGTATTTTAAACGCTTAGACTTACGACCTTTCTTGTTTAAATGACCTATTTTTGTGGAGGGTGTAGGTCGTTGACCCGGTAAAAATCTCGCAACTTTTAGGGTGTCGATTTATTTTAGTTTTCTTGGATCGACGGATTACCGACTGGGCCTTATCGTTTTAAGTCATTAATTATTTCTATCGTTTTACAAATTTTACATTTTATATAAAATAAAACGACTAAATTGGAAAAAAGGTAAACTTAGATATTGACATATGTGTATTTTCCCTTATTTTTTTCTACATGTTGAAAATTAATTTGAAATTCATTTCCTTAAGTGTACCAAAAAGATTCAACGAACAGCATACAATAGTTCGGACTTTGCCACGCTCAGTTTTTGAAGAGGCATTATTAGAAATCGAACATATTCCAAAGGCTTTTGAAAGAATTTATAAATAGATTTTTACCTTAATCGCAGAACAGATTTCAGAATTTCCGCAATATACTAGCGAAAAATACAATACATTAATAGAAACACAATTCTTACAATAATATAAGTATTGAATATTTAGTTCAACTACTTTTTACACTTAAAATTATTTTATTATAATTTATTTTGTAGTAATCGGTACAATACAGGACAAATGCAGACATAATACACACAAATACTAATAGCCTTTAAATATTAGATTTATCAATATAAGTTGATACATCTGAATACAATGCAAAATGGTAGCCAATTAAGCAAACGAAAATAGCCGAACGCTGATTATATTCATGAATCATTTTGCCCTACGTTTGATACTTTTATAAATCGAAACTATTGGACCTACAGACCTTGTCATTTTGTTTGTCTATTAAAAACACCCCCTTCTCCTCTCTCAATTTTATGAAGAACCTTAGGTAGTTCCTGGTATATTGACGTCTCTATATTACTATTTTTAACACTGACTAACTCGTCTGGACTTGAGCCACTTCCAGTTAACTTAGAAACTTCAAATTTGAAGTGAAGTTTGTACATTTAATATTTATCCATAGAGTTACGTTCATATATGAAAATAGGTCTAAATGTAACTTTTCCTTTTTAATACGCTTATTTTAGATTCACTTATATATATTCATTTATGTAAGTGTGAATATAATAGAATTTTTCAATTAAATTTTCACCCACGTCGAGACCTCCGAATTGTTTAAAATTTTGCACACGTTGCAATAATTTTATAATAATCTATCATTCTCACTAAGATCGACTCATAATAAAAAAGGCGTTGTCATAAATTGCTCCCTAAGTTTTTTTACATTACAATAAATTATTTTATCAATCACTTTTCTCTTACCTTAATCTTATTTAAAAAAAATCAGTTTACAAGGAATTACGAGACTTATTTTCTCTCCTGACCAAATTCTGTATTTTTGAAGTTTTTTTTTGTTTTCTAGTTCATATTTCGATAAAAATGTGTTTTTTAGTTTTCCTAACTATAATTTTCTGATTACAAGTAGAATGTATTTCATTAAACATGAAAAGTTGAGTGGTAGTAGTGATAGCATAGAAGTAATGCATATTAAAACAATAAATACTATGGGAAATTGACTTCGTTATGATACTGCATTAAGTATCGTATTTAATTCGAATATAACATGATAAAAAAACATAAAATATCTCAATAAATTATGAAAATTTAAACATATTGTACTAAATAATCAATGTGAAAAAGGAGTTAAGTTCGATACAAAGGAAAATTGAGTTCACTGGTTTGGCTGATAAAATAATTGAGAATAAAGTTATTATCAAATACTACTAAAATCCTTCTAGATTACCTACAGAATATGCAAAATTGTTTAAATTGTGTAAAAAGTAAAATTATTGTATATTTAATATTAAATATTTAACTTGAAAAATATTTCCATGGGATTAATTTGTTTATAATACTGAACATGAAAACTTGCATTTGAAATATTTCACATTAAATGCAGTACACATAAGTAATGCTTCATCAAACGTGTTAATAGTTTGTCTCTTTTCTTTTGTTAATGCAATCAATGAAAAAATCCATTCTAAACCTGTGAATTTGCTTAATATCAATAAATTGTTCAATTTGAAAGATTGCTTTTAATTACATGTGCCTTCAGTTAAACTTTACATTATCTATATTAAGAACGTTATAATTAAATAGAATGAAAAACAAAGATATAATTTTGCAATAAGATCGCTGAAATATAACACTGTGGTGCGGAGCATAATGATGAAAGACCTAATACTTTTGGTAGCTTGTTGCCCCGTTTACGTGATACAAGCATTATATGTTGTCAACGTGATGAACTCGGAAGGTCATGTCTACGTTGGATCTACAGCACCTTGTGGGGGTATTCATTAAAGTATTGCTGCTGTTATGATAATATATTAGAATTTTATGATACTTTAACGTGTATCTAGCGGATTGTGTGTTATTTTATATGAATAATTGAAATACATTTTATAGCTGACAAAAATGCAATTATATTAAAATAAAACAAAAATAAAATATTATCCCGAAAGTGTATATGCAAAAAAGTTAGAGATGTTAAAAGGTTGAATTTGAGCCACTTCTAATAATCGTGTCGATTTCAAACTTTGCAAAGAGGTACGATTCTGATGACAATATAATGATGTTTTGCCTATGCACTATAGGATAATAACTTCTTCATTGAGATATGATCATAGAATATTCTCATTGACAATGACAACATCTATCAAGTTTGGTTTAGTTTGATTTGTCTCAAATAAGTCTTTGGTTACATATCAAAGCGTATGTCAGAGTTATCAAGATTGACGTGACATCAAATGTTGTCACTTTTACGATGTTCCACATCGTTACTTTTAACCGAAATATTTTATAAACTAATTTATACTTTACTCAAGTAGCTCGTTTCAATGTAATAACAAACACCAAAGCAGAAATAATTTTTATTGTTCGTGTGTAATTTTTTTAAACACAGTTTCACTTCTTGAAACATAGTTTCACTTTCAAGTATATAAAATAATTTCTTAAATTGTGAAAAATAACATAAAATATTGAAATTTTAAACCCATAACTCTTTGTAAAAGAGGGCCATGGGTTCGGATGATGTAAGACTATGTGATGCTTTTTGATAAACAAAGATTGATTGAGCAGGTCACTAAATTATGAAAATGAGATTAACTGGAACAGACTATTGATTACCTTTTAATCAGTATATAAATAAAAGGAGACAATTAGTTCAACCCACAAGAACTCCCCTACTTATATTAAGTTCGAGACTTCTGGAAACTTTGATAGTTCGTTCCAATCGTACAATCGTTTTATGCGTGCAACAATAATTTATTTAATGCTAATTCGATAAGTATAAATACTCCTTACATATGCGGACATAAATAAATGTTTATTGTGATTTAAAATAAGAAGTTTCTAAAGTAAAAACGTAGCTTTAGTCAAATAAGGCTCCATTTTGATTTTTTGAACAAGGGCCTGTGAAAAAAACATGAGATTAATACGTAATGAAAAACTTAATAAAATGAGTTGTTTATAATATAGAGGAATATCAGAAGTTCGAATAAAAGACGATCATAAAAGCAGAGTAAACACATATGACGTATTAGGATTTGTTGTAAGGAAATATGATTGAACTCGTATATTTAACATAGTACATAGAGCACACACAATAGAAAAAAATTCCATCGCATATCTATTTTGTTCGAAAGTATAAAATCGCTTAAAATATCGATCGCCATTCATATGATGAAGTAATTAATTTTTTCGGAAAATTACAATAAATATTTCGAGAGTAAAAAGTTTACATATCAAAACCACTGAAAAACACATTCAACTTTTAAATTGTGTCCCAAAATATAAAAAAAAACATTTGATTAAGAAAAAATTACTTTCAAAACATGCTTTGAACGCCACTTGAAAATTCATTAAAAAAATTAAAATGAGATCTAATATATATATATATATATATATATATAATGAGATCTAGATATTTTGTTTGATTGGGTAAATTAAAAAGGCAATTTTAAAAATACCGTTGATACTTTTTATAGGCAAATCTCGAAAATTTCATGTTTTGTATTTTCAAAGCAAATTAGCATACAGGCATAAGAAGAGGGAATTTTCTTTATACCTATGAAATAATTTTTTATAACTCGCAGGGATGCAAATTGGAGACACTGAGATAGAAATTGTGCAAAACTTTAGGAATTATGAAATAAATCACTGAATAAAACATTTTCGATTTCCTGTATGTGATGTGGAGTTCTTGATAAACTGTATTGTTCATACTGTAAAGTAAATATAGTAAAGAGAAAAGCGTATGGAGAAAAATAATTTACATTTAAGACGTCCAAATATTCAAACTGTTAATAGTTAATTGTACCTTTATTTTGGGAAAACAACGTTAGGAATTTCAATACTTCTGTAAAGTAGTAAAGCGCATTAACTTGACTTTCGCTAAAAAGTTAGGGTTGTAAATTTTCATTTTAATTTTGTATTAATGGATAACGAAATAAATTTGTAGGCAGAAGTTGAGTAATTTAAAAGGTAATTTTAAATATATGTAATATGTATACTTTCGTTGTGAGATAAACCTTTAGAGTTTTTTTATTATTTTTTACCGACACTATTCTTACCTCAGCTATTTTATGCCAAGTTTCTCGCCAATGGAAAACCATTTTTTTCCAGTACTCTTTTTGCGGTAATCACAATAATTGTCAAAACCCAGATTGGCCAAAATGAAAATTAACGGAACTGATATGAACTGCGATTTATGTGACATAGTAAAACGAAAAAGCTAGGGTGGTTTCCTTTTGGCTAGACTGACTCGTGGTAGGTTTTTTTCGAACTTTGTGTTAAGTAGAAGCCAATATAATAATCAAATAGATATCATTACGTGAAATAAATTCATACCTTGACTGAGTTGAAATGATAAACGACAAGTCAGCTGCAATCTTGAAAAGAAAACTTGACGCTGAATAAATTTATGACGCCCCTACAAATACGGCGTGAGTCACGGTATCGACGTAATTTTGGTTTAACTTTATCCCCGAGTACTCTTTTAAAAGTTAACGAGAGATGTGGGTAGATAATATTTATTACGTTTGCGGTATCGATTTTATTTGTTTGCTGCAATCTAAAACAGGCAGTTGGTAGTTTTCCTAGATGAAGGTAAATGTTAGATTCGTTTCAATAAATGCTTATGATATTTAATAAAAAACACGAAAAGTTTTAGTAGGTAAAATAAAATATCATATATTTCTCTTGGTATATATGAAGAATTTTAAAAGGATTTGGCACCAAGTTACATCTAAATTCTTCACCGACAAAGCCGATATACTCACTCGTTCTCTAGTATTAATGACATTTCATAAATGTATACCCTTATTTTTAAAAATAGCTGCCATTTTTTCTGGCAAAATATATAACATGAGAGTATTATTTTTATCTGGGTTATACATATTAATTATGACATAATTTTATATAATTAATGGTTTTCTCAATGGGTTTATTATTTATTCAAGTTTGGAACTAAACAATTCTGTAACTTTCACTCTCTTCTTTTAACTAGTTACTTCCATAACCTACATGTCTTTAAATTATATTAAATAATACGTATCTATATGGATATCACATATAATTGGATCTTGATAGGAACGCTTCATGTCAATCTGCTAGGCATTTTTGTGACATACCTAAAAAGAATTAAAAAAAAAACAAACCTGAGTATAGAATTAGCGTGATTGTAAATGCAAGCAATTTTTACATGTGTCGAATCATGTGAGAAAATGTAAAAATAAACTCCTTAAAACTTTTTTTACATGGTCAATCAGACGAACGAGGAATCTTGTATCTGTTTAGAAAAGTCATATAATTTTTCCTAGCAGTTTGTAAACGCTGTTTATACGGAATATTTCAAATTAGCATAAATAAAAACTTGTGCATCTTTTGTCTCGTTCTCTTATCCGTAGGATGTAATTTTATTCATCAAACTCGCACTCGCGATCGGATCAATAATTATCAATATTTGGTTACATTTTAATGTTTGAATAATTTTGAAAAAGACGCACATTAAAAAAAGCAATTGATATTAAATATTTTTTGGAATTCTTTCTAAAAATTTGTATAGATGCATACATCATTAGATTTACATGATTTTTTAATTTCTTATGAAGAATTCTTTACATACTATTTCTTTTATTTTATTTGTTTAATTGATTAAATTATCAATTGCTGAAATGTTAGCTGTTTTGTATTCTAAAAGGTTTATAATTGTCGAGCATCTTTCTACAATTTCATTTCACTAACCTTTTTATATTCTGCTCTGACTCTAGCAAAGACAAAATTATATCTATTTGGCCTTAAAATAGTATACCGGCTCAATAATAATAAAACAACGATCATTTTATTTATAACCTTGATTAATAGATGACAAGACGTACACGTCAGATAAATTATGGAGTCTTAAACAGGGCATCAAATGGTCTAGCTATCTTAAAAAATATTACAGGGGGATAACTTATAGTCAATATAGATAAATCGATACGAGAAACTTTTCCCCATTGAAAGATTGTAATTAAATTGTCTTAATCGAATGTCATAAGCTGCTAACTCCTTAGTTGAAGAATGATAACCAGATATAAATATGTAAAAGTTTGTGATGACACGATTTTTTTCAATCTCAAATCTAATAATTTACATTTTATTAGTTATTCAAAATAATCATTTCTAAGATCAAATTCTTCATTAATTACTGGTTAACATATATCTTTTAATTATTAGTAACACATTACATCTGTGCATTAACGTTACTGAATAAACATTTCATTAGGTTCACTATTTTATATTATTTACGAACGATTTTTAGGTTTCTATTGACATAGATTTATTGATAAGCATATGAGTACGTTCTTATGAGTTACAAACATTTAGAAAACAGAGTTTTAATTTCTGAACTATAAAAAATTGTATAATATATTTAAATTTATCTGTTGCCGCAAATATCATATTCGATAAAACTAACTTTTCATATATTATTTTCAAACCTACCTTCAAACATTCTTGTAAGCTTCTAGTTTCTTGATAATTTTTTTTTCAACTTTTATGTGTATTTGTTCTATGACGGAACTTTTATGAAATAAAATTTTCTATGAGTTTTATGAGTTTTTTATGAAATTATTCAAATAAAAATTGCTCAAAAAGCCCAAATCATTTTTACTATATACGTGGAGAATATGTGTTAAAAGCTTGTTTGAAAGTATTACTGAGTTCGTTAAAAACGCTAATTCGCTGTATTTTGACATGTTCCTGGATAAAAAATGACAAGCCTTGCAATGCCGAATGTGTTTGTAAATCGTGTGTTGAACTTGTAAAAGAAGTGACTTTAAATTAGCAACACCGATAATTTGGCTATAAACAAAAAATAATCTCGATCATAGTTATTTATGTAGATCCGGTATAAAAAATATAAATATTAAAAATCGAATTAAATACAGTATTCTAGTACTGCCATTTAGCTCGATTTTTAAAGTGGATCAAATATTGGATCATACAGAGCATTTGCAAAGTGCGTTTTCGGAAAAATGGAGTTACTGAATGACTTGTTGCGAAGAGATAGTCTTTAAGTCAGTTGGGTGGAAGAGCTCGATAGTAGATGTGTGATAACGTCAGGCAATCTTTAAAGATACTTTGTTTTTTATAAGGGAGGATAGTATAGTTCTCAGGAGAGGCCTGGAGACAACCCGGGTAGAATGGCGGGATTAGTATCCAAGTAGCAGGTACGTCTGTTCATTGTCAAGTGCAATGCATTAATTTGACGTCTTTATTCCGTCAGTTTTGTGGTTAAAAACATATTTGAAACCTTATTACAAGACGATAAAAGACTAAGTTGATAAAACAATACTGGCTTTGAAGATAAATGAAAAGAACCAAAATACTTTTCGCAGAATGAATAAGAGTATCTTGTGATTTGAATCTTTCTAAACAACCTTCTGAATTGTTGGCATAAAGAGTGAATGGAAAATATGCTTTTTCCATTTACTACAAATATATTTTAATAAGAAACGTAAAAAGGAAATATTTTTCTTTAGGATATAATGCTTCTTTTTCTTCAAATAAAAAGGGGTTTGGAATAATATGGACCAAGTGAATAGCATTTATTCCTTAACCGTTAAAAATGAAGCCTGAAATGCATTTTGTTACATAATGAAAATATATTCGCGGGAATAATGCACTTATTTCTCCCAGTATAAAGTTAAAGGAAGAATATTATAGCATCTAATTACTCTTGAATAAAATCAAATATAATAGCCACAAGTGACAAATTTGTGTTGATTAAAAATTGTTAACATTTTCCTCGATTAACAAAGCAGTTACACTACGTTTCCCTCTTTGAGACAGCAGAGCTAAACAAGAAAATATGACGCGTGGGAAACAAAATGTTGATTAGGGATCATTGGTAGCTCATAACAGAATTACCCGGCCACCATTTTATATAAAATTGGGCATCTTGAAACAGTTTCTCAAATCATTTGATAAAAATGGGAACTGATTTTTTTACTTTCGCCAAAAAATTTATCAGCTCACTATGGAAATTGTCTATGCAAGTATTTTTGATGATCCCCAAATTAGACAATTTACGAATGATACTAAATTTGGAGATTCTATAACTGAGCTTAAATTAAGAATTTGTACAGCTTTTGTCTCAGTGATGCAAAACTTCCTTGGAAAATAAATTGGATAATTATATTCAACTAGTAGAAGATCTACTCTTACAATTAAAAAATATGGGATGTAATATGAGTATTAAAACTCTACTTCCTCCATAGTTATCTGAGTAGGTTTCCAAATAATCTACAAGCAAGGAGAAGGAAGAATTTATGTATCAGGATTTACGCCTATTAGAATACGTCTATGATATTTGATTATTTTTGGTCACTGATGCACTATTTTTATAAATCTACAAATAAGAGGAAAGTCTAAAGGCAAGTTTTTAGAACTGAATAATAATTTATTTTTAATAGTTTTCTGTCTTAGTAAGTACATGTTATTGTTTTTCTAATAATAGATATCTGTAATCCAGGAATTTTGATAGTACCGATATAGTCTAGATAATGCAAGTAATGGAAAAAAATAAAAGTTCCAAATGAAAGATAAATAAAATTAAGTAAAGTTAAATAAAATTGTTCATTGTTTAAGTCAAAAAACTAGGAAAGTAATGAATCTACGGAAATATTTCTGTCAGTAAAATAATGCAACTTGCGTCCGCTTTTTAAACACAGCTATTGGATATTTTTATGTAGTTTGCTATTAGATATGAATTTTAAGAAATAAAAATTTTTCCACGTTCTAAAGTTTTAAACAAGTTCTAAATTTCCTCACGCCTCTTTTTTCAACGAACAAGCCCCTTCTAAACAAAGGAATTTTCTTAACGACGATCTAGGCAATAACGTTATGAATTTTACTTTATTACACTTGCCTTCGCTTGACTTTTAAATTACCTAAATTATAAATAATGCAATTGAATATAATGAAACACAAGGGCACAATTTTGTAATGAGATCAAGGAAATCTAACAATGGTCCACTGAGCATAATGATGAAAGGGCTAATAAATATGTTAGCATATTGCCTCGTTTATGTGTAATACAAGCATTATGCGGTATCGACATCATAAACTGTAAGGGTCATGTGTACAGTCCATTAACGGTTATTCTACGATGTTGCGGTATATAGGGCTATTAATTAGAGATATAGTTGTCATGATAATGAATTGAAACTTTTACTTTATTTGATATGGAGCATAAAGTATGGCGAGTCATTCTACATGAATTTAAAAGTAGATCTATTAAGTTATATATTATTATTTACAAAATTCCATTACTTTGAAATGAAAAAAAAGGAACATAATCCATAAAATATTTATGAAGAAAAACGCTGAGATTCGAAAAAATGTCGAGCTTCACCAACTTCCAATCATAGTATCGATTTGAACCCTCACGCACTTATGCAGTTCTAATGAAAATATAATGACATGGTACCAACGAATTGTCAACACCCGTCGAATTTGGAATGGTTTTACTTGTCTCAATGAATTATTTGGTGACATGTTGTGAGCGGGAGGACCTAATGATGAAGGAGCAAGGTGATCGTGGGAACTTTTCAATAGCTAATAGTAAAATTATCGTGTTTGGGCTCATTTGACTTGTGTCAATAAGCCCTTTGGATACATATTTTATTTTATTGAACTTTTAAAATATAGACTTTATATCGATATATCTTTTCATCATAAAAACATTTTTGAGTGCTTTCTAAAACTACACATTTTATTTATTTATCTTACATCTAAAAACAACAATGAGAAGAATCGTGATAAGTTAAATAATTTTTGTTGTATTAATCATAACTTATAAACAATTATATTTGAACTTAATCTTAGGAATTACTGTTTATGAAATCGAGATGTATTGGTGTCATAGTTATCAAAGGTGACTTGACTTTAAAACAGGAAACACTTTAAAAATAATTCCTTAAATAAATGTGTACTTTAGTCAAGGAATTCTTTCTAATATAATCCCACATGAATAAAGTTTAAAACACATTTTCGTTCTTCGTATATAATATCTCTTAAAATTAAGTTGCACTTCTTTTAAATACCTTCTTCTTTTCGTTTTGAGTTAAAAATACCATAAAATATGTAAAATTTTATTCTGTGATATGTAAATGAGAAGTGTTATTTGGATGAAATTATATGATGGATTTTGTTGAAGGAAGATGGATTGAGTGATTCCCCGAATGATGAAGTTAAGATCTACTAAAGTAAATTAATCATTTATTGTTCAATCTGTATGTAGATAAACGTACAGAGATCAAGTAATTGTTTGAAATAAAACTAGACCACGCTTACAAAACACTTCTATTTGTGCTAAATTCGAGACTTTTAGAATCTTTAATAATTATATTCATTTTTATGTATGCGGAATAACAATTTATTTAATGCATCACTAGAGAGGTGAAAATAACTTTTATAAAGCAGATATACAATAAAATATCTTAATGCGTTTTAGAACAAGAAATACCCGACGGATGTACAGAAAGTTTTGTCACAGTAAAAAATAGTGAAAAACCGTGTTAACGTGAACTAATTTATACTTTTTGTTCACAACAAATCTGCTCACTGAAGTATATAAAAGGGCGTTTTACAATACGGTACTCAAACACCTTAAGTCTCATTTACTAGCTATAATAGACCAGGGTAAGGTGCTCCAAGTAACGTTTGTATCGACTCCACTGAACCACTTTATGCGGGAAGGCAAATTCATGCAATTTGTAGACTGGAGGCTCGTACGTCGATTATGACTCGACTGCGGCCCCTAAATGGAACCAAACGCTTTGGCTATAGAGATAACTATCTGAGGTGCGATTATCTAAGCAGGACACTGCCACATATACTCTGCTACTGCAACACCAATCTCGTGGAAATCAATCGTTGCCACAATGTCATCCTGAAGGGAATTATTAAGGCTTACAGGCCATCATCCACGACTACAGTATAAATACAGAATCAATAAAACCGTTCCAGGTTATGAAGGGAACTTAAGACCAGATATTGTGGCAACGGATGACACAAACAAGATTGTCATCGTCGTGGATATGGCAATGCCATTTAAAAACCGTCTTGTAGCGTTCGCAGCAGTACACGAGTACATGTTGTTCTAATGAGAAAACTCTGATGCGAGCGAGTGAAATAGAGACATTTAAGTGAAACACGTCATTAAGCGGAGGCAATAGACTTCCACGTCACACAAAGCATCACACACAAAACCATTTATTTTAAAACCTGAGTGTTTTAAAATAAATGGTTTTGTAAATGTTAAGGTGAATATTATGAGGTTTTAAATTATGTGGTCCAAGCTGATATATTGTTTAGTTTATTGTGTTAATAGATTTGGAATTATACAATTATACGATTCATACGTTGCTACAATTGTAACTAAATATTACGTCAACTGTTAAGTGTATTTCCTCATTGTAAAAACTTTTTCTAAAAATATATGAAATTTTTTTTAGAAGTTAGAAATAAATTTACTAGACTAATCAAATAAAAATGAAAACAATGTGAAACCATAACTTAATTTAAATGACTATACGTAATTTAAATTAATAAAAAAAGGAAACGAAAATAGTAAAAATTTGCATATGAATCACCATGTTATTACTGAACAGGAAGGATTTTGATAAAATTGGAACATAGTATAACCAGTTTGGACAAAGTTACGGTCAGGAATTATCTAACATAAATACAAACAATCTAAGAAGGAAACTTTACCATCAAACCAAGAATGGTAGAGTAGATGACACATTTGCCCACATATTTCTCATGTTCATCAATTATATCAAATTTAACATAATATTGGATTTTCAAAGTATGAAGAAAATCCCCGAAACTTATGTTCATCTACCAATTGATTGTTAAGTTACAAGGCTTACTCTATTCATCCTGTGAAGTTGAAATTGAGTCAAAAAATTACAGTGATATTTCACATAGATATTAAAAACTTTCCTTTAAAATATTGCCTCAGTCGTAAGTCCATACGTTTTTGAAACACTAAAAGCTGTAGGAAATTCATCACTCATAAAAGTTTTGATGTAAGAATTAAATTAGAAATTTCAACAGATATTATAATATCTGCATGAAAATTGCAATTTATAACTAAAAATAAGATCGCGTGGATCGCTCCTCGTTATGTAAATTGATGAGTTCTAGAACCTATAATTTGCTTAATAAAAGTTAATTGTTATTGACACAGAATTTCAAGGGAGTCGTCATTTATTTTCCATAAGCCTTATTAATAAAAAAGGATGTTAACATTTTTCTATATCATAAAGAATTCACACAAGAAAAATTTCTGTAAAATTATGGAATCTAGGCAAGAAATAATCTCATTATGATTGAACATGAGATGGTGTTGTTATATCCTGGTATTGTATTGTGATTTTTACGATATTTAATATTATACGATCTCTGATTACGAAAAAGGAGTTTTAATTTTTGTAGCTGATATAATTGGTTTTTTCAACTATAATTTCATAACAATTTAATTCGTCCTTCAGTAGCATAAAGTTTTCAATCTCAGTGGATTATTCTCAATATTATTCTCTTCATAAAATGATTGCATAATTTTTGTAATAAGTATATTCAGTGCTGCTATCAAATTGTGAAATATATTCATAGCGCTCGAGATGTCCTTCGTTGTCGTTGCTAAAAGAGTATCTAGCCAATTATCATTGATATTATATATACCTATTTTTTATTGATATATATATATATATATATATATATATATATTATATACCTACCAGAAGTTAGTCATTATTAAGTTCTACGAAATTCTAATTTTTTTTGTGAGTTACATACCCTCTACATATCCTAGATTTTTGGAGGAAGAGCTGTACACTGGGATGAAAATAAATGTTCAACAAAATAAGTATGAACTGGCTACAGTTAAGGTAAATATGCATGAATATTAAAGTGCGTTACAAGCTTATCATGGAAAATATTATTATTTAAATCTTCTATACAAAAGTAAATGTTTTTTCATTTGTCTTGAATGCCATCCTATACCATTGATTCGATTACAATGACACTTTGGTGAGTTGTTGTGTGTGCGTCCCCAAATATTTCTTAATTATTGCAATCATTACACAATAAGTGATATGCAAATTTGCGGGTTGTTTAGCACAGTTCTTGGGTTTTCATTGTGTGATTGCCCACGCTTGACAAAATTTCGGTTCCTGTGTGACGAAGCAAATTGTGTTAATGGTAAAACTGCAATCGCCGATTGACATTGAATAATTCAGGCCATAGAATTTTTCTTTTATATTAATAGTAGATAAATTTCATAAGCATAAAGTTTTGTATGCATTACAAGGATTGGAAACCTAGCATACTCAAGAGGAATTCGATGGAAAATAGAAAGGGGAAGTAACCATACTGTATCATGTACTGATATCAAAGGAACATCTTTTTAATGGGTTCAGTCGTCAAGCTGTACTTGGCTCTAAAGTATAGAACCACTTTCTAATTGATCTGCACTAATAAAGTGTACAGCAGGTGAACTGGTGATATGGACTGAAAATCCTCTGAAATGCAATACGAAACCAATTTTCGAAAAGATTTCTTTGCGACATCTTCCATATGCTTACGAAACGGCAATCGCAAATAAAATCTGACTCCTATGTCAAGTATCTCATCCAGACGATGCCGTGGAATAATAATTTTAGTGAAAATATTGTTTATTTTGTTATAATATGTTAAGTTACAGCGTGAATTAAAATACAAAATAAACAATCTTAGTGAATACTCCGGCATGAGAATTTGTTTTGGGCCATTCATAATAAATTCCTTTTTGTGTGTACAAAAAACGAAGCAAGTCTCTTCCAAATTTCAATGAGATATGGAATGAATTTTCAAGAGATATTAGATGCCATTGTAGAAATCTGTGAATTTTGTAATTGGGAATTTTCCCTTGCAATTCAATTATTTTAGATACAGCACTACCGGTTTTAGGTAGTATCGTTTTTTAACCAATTGACAGATTATACATACATATGTACATGCATTCACACACACATACAAACACACACACACACACACATATATATATATATATACATATATATATATATATATACATATATATATATATATATATATATATATACATTTGAATTGTCTGAACGCCTGTAAAGTTCATAAAAATAATAAATTGAAAAGTTGAAAAGTTGAATTATCATAGAAGTGAATATTCCAGGATGTAACTCGATCAATTTTGCCAATGTTTTGAGAATACCTATTCAAAGAACTATATTTCCTATTTAAAGCATTAAATAAAAAAAATAAACACTTGGTACTTCGTGGGCTACAAAGGTGGAACTTCTATGATGATAACAATAAAAATAATTGAAAGTATTCGATATAATAAGCTAAACATATAATAGTAATGATCAATTCTCAGATGATCCTTATTTCATAATAATTTTTATTGCCTTTACATGGTTTATTAACTAAAAAAATATACGTCTTTAACAAAATTATATTATTTTATCATTTTAATTATGAATATTGATTAAAACTTTTCTGTTTTTTGTATTTTTCTTATTTTTACATGGTATTGTAAATGCATGATAGAAATCATTATTATCAGATTAACAATGAATCTTGTTGATGTACAATCTCATTCGTAACCAATGTTATTTTTTCAAAATATTACCATCATTGTTCATCCAAATTAACCAAAATGGCGTTAAAAGAGTATTATATTTATTTAGAGAAGACACGTTTTGCCTTTTTGTTTCGTATGATTATTTTCAAAATTCCCATACTTTTCGCGTCGTTCCTATGCATCAGAGTTCAGTTCTATGTTTATAGTGAAATTATATATCACAAGTTATTTCTAATGTTGACTGATTGGTTAACATTTCAAATATTGCTAACAGTTCTGGCTTTAAATATTCAATAATTTTTTTTGTAGCAAATGAAAGCCCAAATTTTACTTATAACATAAAAGGAGCGATATTATTTTTTTAATAATGTCTAATACTTTGTGGACTACCGAAGTAATAAAACAAATAAACTCACCTATTTTATTATTTTAGATCGCCCATACATTAAAGCATTACTAGCGTTCCGATTTGAGCAAGGAAACCTACTCCAAGTGCAACAACTAATTTGTTTATTAAACTTTCGTAGTGAAAACTTGGGACTAACTAAAAATATGTTCTGTAAAAATACAGTAAATTTTAAATTTTCTATCGTTACTTTTTTTAACACGCTTTATATCAGCGTTGCTTCACTTATATGTATGTATGAATGAATGTAATTGAATATTTCCTTTAAACCCCTACGAAAGATATTGATAATTACAGTCCTTGAAGATCTACTTCCAGATTCCGAAATTATTAACAATTTAGCACACGTATTAAGAATCAATGGCAATACAATAATTTGATAAATAAACTTTTGGAGAAGAAAATTATATTTTAAAAATACTAAAAAATACGCTTTAATAACAATGTGAAATAAATTATTGATATGAACAAAAAATAAAGAAATAATTTTTCATTTTCTCGTCTATTGCTATAAAGCATATTTTTTGTTTTCTTTTTCTTAACCATAACTTAATTTTTAACATTAAAAATACACTACGGAAAATAGGAATAAAGATAAACTTAAGACATAATATTTTTTGTTTTAATAATATTGAAAATTCTTTAATTACAGAAGGGGACATTACTTTTTTTAACACGCTTTGTGTTTATATGATATCTAACATTAAATAGTTCATTTTTTTTAAACCCGATGTCCAAACTATAATTTGCCTGAAAGCTTCGCCAAATTATAAACACTTTTAAAACAAATGTTCTTAAAATTAAAATTGAAGGCGTTAGCCTTCAATTTAAGTAAAACAGGAAAATACATAACCTAATTAGCGTGAACCAGTGGAACACTGATTAATATACTGCGTGTATATTACTGAATAACATCATTGTTTAAGCGATTAAGGCCACAAAAAGTTGAATTTGATTAGTATCCTGTATGGATGATATGAAATATTAAAAATTCTCAGAAGTTTTTCAAGAACTTTAAATAAATTTAAGTGTAAACTAGTAAAGTGTATACTAGTGTATACTAGTAAATAAAAACATGGGAACACTATCAACATATAGCAAAAGAGTATGACCTTATCACTTTTGCAACAATTTGTCCGGAAAAATTTACAAAACACTAAAGCTTACAAACGAAGTTGAATCAACCTTTTAATTGGCATATACAATTGTAGTGTTTCATTATTGGGTTCTATTCATATATAGGTCGTTTCTGAAGTCCACCACAAAGTCTACAGACAAACATTTTTGATGCTCAAATGGTGTAAATCTCAGCACAAAAGAGTACTCATATAAATTGCATTACGTTACTACTCTGACCAACAAAATTGGGTATTCCCATTATTATCCGATTCGAAACCAATTTCGATACCTTCGAGGGTAATAACACAAGTACTCGAACAGCAGTTGTCAACATCCGAGAAGCTCACATAAAATAAGGCGAAGTTCAAACCCGAAGAGTAGCAAAAACTTTTTTACCACAATGGAATCTCCGGACGAAAGATAGGAGTATTTGAAGGGACTCTATGGATAAATTGAAATATACAGTAGTAAAAATGGTTGTACTAACTGAACTGTATGCAGTTACCTCGTTTTCCTATCTCCAGAGATACGAAACATTTTCTAGGATATTTTGCATTTTAGTCTATACATTAAACGTTTATTATTTTACAACATTATTTCTGATGGCATAATTTATCCCTAATTCAGACTAAAGTTTCAACAAAAACTATTTTTAGAAATGTACGTTATTTAAACTTCCTTGAAAGTAGTTCATTTTTTAAGTTAAAATGTCTCCCTTGCACAATATTTACGTTATGTGTCACTTGATTCAAACGTACAACTCTTTGTTTATTATTTTGTGTAACAAGTTATTACATAATTCAATTATGGGAAAAAAGGAATAGTCAGTACCCGTTCCAAAAAAAATTTCTCTAAGAAAATGTTTTGGACATCTGGCAGAGTTTAGAAATTGATTCTAATGGATTTATACTTTATCCTATTCTATGATCACTTACTAGGTTACTGAAGTTAAGAGATGCAGATAGAAACGTGAAAATGATCGACGTTTAAAAAAAAAAGCGAATAAATTGGTTTCAGAAAACTCGGGATAAAATATTTAGCAGAGTAGAAATTTCCGGACTCAAAACAGAACTATCCGCAACACAGATTCTGCGTAATTGGAAACTTTTTACCGAAGAAACCAAAAAATGATGTTTCCATATCATTAGTATTAAACTTTAATTAATACAAATGATATGCTTTACGCAAATGTTCATGGTTTCGTCTTTTCAATTTCTTATAAATAGATTTAGTTTGATTTATTTGACTGTCCGTTACAAATTTTCTAATCAGTAATTCATTAATTTTCAGGTAGGCTAGAAATTTTAAAATATGGGTGGTATATAAAAAAATTTTAAATAGTGTTCCGTTCTCTCGAGTTATAAAAAATAGATTTCAGGGTTGCTTCTTTTTGCACGGTAGGTACAATTACAGGTTTAATTAATTTTGTATTATTCGCGTTACAACAGATAAATTTTTGCTTAATTTTACAGGTTTATATGTAAGAATATTTACAAAATTTAACATAAAAAATATTACTCAAACCTGTTACACTTTATTTGTATATGTAATTCGATATATTGTCCATTGTCTAAAAGTAACATGATAAAATTATTTTTATTATTTGGATTTTCATATTTCTGAAATAACATCTATGCTTGTAATGTTTTTATGCTTAATGGTACAAGTCATTTCAGGGTCAATCTTGTAAATTTTGCGAATGGAATAATTTTGAAAAACAAATATCCAATGATGCCGTACTTGACAAAATTGGTGATAACTTTTTTTTCTATCGCTTTAGAGTTTAACATTTTTCTTTTAGTATTTTGCCTAAGAAACCTTTCAAACTTAAATACTTTAATAACCATATAATTCTTGTTAAAAGAATTGAAATTTTGGAAAGAAAATAAACGATTTGAATTTTATTCCAATAAAATTATTTCCTTTACAAACTTATGTCATTTCCAACCACCAATCTAATATTCCGTTTGCGAAATATTAATTTTCAAAAGAGTTCTTTGGTCTTTTTTTCTTTTGCCGTAAAATGCGATTGAATTGAAAATATTTAATTAATTTTGAACTTTTTTCAAAATATTGAAATCTATTGTAGACACTGAAGAGAAACACTTTTATATTTTACTTTCTGTGCCCGTGACTAGTTTTAGAAAATATTATTTCGTCAACAGTAAGATTAATATGCATAACACCATCTATTTTAGACTTTATGAATGTAAACGTTTTTTAGTCATTGCGCTTTGTAATGAAATATAAAATTACCATATCTCCTTTTTAATTAGGATACAGCATTAAAACAACCGTATCTTGGATCCGACAGAAGCTACAAAAAAAAACTATCTCTAAATCTCTTGAGGTATTTTTGTGTGGTATACGAACAAATAATCAGATCTACAAAAATACAAATACATTAAAAAAATGTGTTCAAACATACAAATCGTTCAAAAACAATATGTTTGTGCACTATTACCTTTTTATTTTCAGTTGAATAATTTTCTCGTAAATATATGTAATATACGGCAAACGAATAAGTTTTATTATGTCTGTAAAAAATAAAATACTGAACAACTAAATTTAGACAGGCTGATATTAAACCTAACGAATTAATTAAATGACAAATTCTAACCACCGATTAAAATTTAAAACAAATTTAGGAAACAGAATTTACTTATATCAAAAACGTACACAAAATAGAAAAAAATATGTGCTGAAGACCACCAACAACGACGTCTGCGATCATTAATACGCCCGCATTCAGAGTGTTTACTCAATCACATACCTTTCCCATACTACTTCATACTGCACCACTGGCCATATCAATTTCGCCACTATATGTCCGGATGCAACATTAAATAGGGCTAATTACACTTTTGTGCCATTACTATGTGTCGCATGGCTAGACATTCCGTTATTGTTTTTATTAAACAAAAAAATGTATATACATTTTTTAGAATATTAAATTTGCATATCTCATATTTGTGTAGTTAGTAAATTCCAATAAATTAAAAACTAAACTTATTTCAAAAGTGTCCTTTGAATTAAGTTTTCATAAGACACAAACACACAAAAAGATAAACAGACAAAAATTCAAAAAAACAATATTTCTTTGTTCTATTACTGTTTTTATGTGTGCTAAATCATTTCTTTTCAAAAATATTTAATGTACAGAGAGATAAATTCTACAGTGTTATTATATTTATTGACATAGATCATGTTTATTCCCTAATATTTTACAAGTTGTTTAATGTGTTGTGAAATTTATTGACATGATACTGCCTGGCGTAGATAAGTAATCAAATGTGACCTTAGAAAAATAATACAACCTGATGATAAAAAGTAAGTAAATATTCCAAAAAAGGACAGTTTAAAAAATGTTCATTCAAGATTCGGTTTATTGTTATTTTTGAAAGAACAGTATTTCATAATAATTCTTTTGTTTTACATATTTACCTTTCAATACTTTTTCCTCCATTAATACAATGTTTTCTTCATGATGGCTTCAGACGATCGTCTTATACGTGGTTTATCTTCGATTGATTTTCTTCATAAATGAAACCGAAAATGTTCCGCCCATTCTTTTATAGTAGAATATGAAGGAGAAGAGTGCCCTATTACGATAGTCAAACGTTGCTTAATTTCTAAGAGCGACTTCCATTCCTTTGTTAAAACCTTCATCGCAGCCTGATACTCGATTTTATGTATTTTCCATTTTTAAGTCGACAGTTTCACTTTATTAACCACTATCTTGACACAAAAAGATTTGACGCAATATTTTTTGTGGATAGATTTAGAATAAGTCGATGATAAAATGACATTAGAAATGTGTTAAGCCGAACATTTTCCAACCTTTTACTATTCCGAATTATGCAAGCGTATTCATATTTTGCGCAATTTGTTTCGTTGAAACAAGTAGTTAAAACCATGCAAATTACGAACACGCTGCTTACTGTACAATTTCCTCTCCCACTGGAGCAATATAACGAACTAATGGCCTCATTCCTCGTTGTAGCTTTCAGGAGCCATGTCGATATATTAAATGTCGAGTATTTTAACCGCATTACAAAATTATCTGAAAAGTTTTGTGTTACTATACTAAAATGATTACAATTTGTAGTGTTATTTTGCATCGTTCCATTTTATATTTTATTATCAATACACTTTATGTTTACAAAGAAACTACATGTTTAATTTACGCGATACGCTATTATTACACTAATTAAATATAAATTACAAATACACATGGTTATTAAAAAAATTGAATCATTCGTTTTTTGATAAAAACAAGAGTTAAGATATTTTTGGAAATTAATATACTATAAAACAATTTCCTGTTATAAAGCCACCAACGGGAGTGGATCTTGAAATTAATAAAAGGAAAGAAACATGGAAATAGAATCAAGGAGATATGAAATAAGCACGTAATTTTCATTTATTAAATTTCCTCCCAAAATATTTTCAATTAAATAAACAATTTACCACGGTACCGATCTAAGCGTGATATAGACGAGTCCAAAGTCTCATCATCAATATAATCTGAGATAATATTCATGACAGAAATGTTATTATCTAATAAGGACCAAAAGGTATATAATTACCCCAAATGTGGAGTAAATAAAAGGAAAAAATAATCGTATTCCTCAAATATTGAAAATGTAGTGAGTGCTACAAATACTAATTGCGTATAATGGACGAAAACGGTTACTATGTGATAAAATAATCTTTTAAACGTATAAAAATTGCGGATAATTTAATAAAGTCGTTCATCATAACTACATTGATATATTTTTTCTACTTATAAAATAATTTTTTCAATTATTCTTCTTTAGCGTGTTACAATATGTTTAGAAAATAAACTAGGTTTTTCCGATTAATGGAAAAATTGTCTTAAAAAACTTTGAAAAAATGGAATAAATATTATATCGTTCTTGGTTAATTTTTTTATACTATTATCAAATTCCTCAGTTCAAAAATTGCTAAATAAGATAAAAAAATGTAAAAAAAAGTAGTTTTGTCACCCCCTCAAATTTGTACATATTAATATATCCCAATGGTACGAAGTTGTTAATTATATTGTAGTGACAACGCCAAACATTTAATTTAACTCTTAGAAATTTTTAATATTTTAAAGGTTTTTTCCAAAAAAAGTCAAGATAGTTTTGATAAAAAAATTATATGATATTAGCACTGCTGAAGCTATGAAATAGTGATAATATGACAAAGTAGAAATGTATGATTAATTTATCAGTTTATTATTGACTTTTGGAGAACCGGTATTCACCTTGCCATTTATATAAAATGAGAGATATTAAAAAAGAAAATTTTATAAAAATACGACCTCTAGGGATAATTTTTTTAGAATAATTGCTACTTTCGACTCAAGAATCTATGAGATGTTTTATGTTATTCGTCGAACTAATTAAGTAAATTATGTATAATATATTACTTTGCTCAAATATATATTACATATATTTATGAAAATGTATTTTGCGTTCTTTAATCGCTTGGCCCACATTTGTATTACATCTATTGATGAAAATTTATTTTGGATTATTTAATCACTTGGATCAAATAGGTGTTACATCTATTATGAATGTTTATTTTGGGTTATTTAATCACTTGGATCAAATAGGTGTTACATATATTATGAAAATTTATTTTGGGTTATTTAATCACTTGGATCAAATAGGTGTTACATCTATTATGAAAATTTATTTGGCGTTATTTCTGTGGACAGAAATATCTTACACTTAAATTATCTAAACTCCTGTGTAAATTTGACACTTTTTCTTTTTCAAATAAATATCCTGAAAGAAAATTCAACATTTCTACAAAATTACATAGCGTCTTTTAGTTGAATTTTCGTAAAAACTTAATACGCAGTTATGCGACTCTACACTGTACCGTATCTTTCACACCGTAACGGACAAAATCAGAATTTAAATCATAAAATATTTAATTTTTCCGAAAAGTGATGCAAAAAACTTTACCTACTCAATTTCTTGCATTTTAAAACGTTTTTAAATGAAGTATTATTTTTTTATTTTTCATATAAAACATTTTTCAATTTTTTCAATGGTTCCATACATTAAAATGAAAAATGAAAGCTTATTAGGTTACCCGATCCGCACGTGTGTCACAGTTATTTTTCTCAGTAACCACTTGACATAGAAACTTAAAATTTGGCATAATAAGAAAGAATATTGATTCAAGAAAATATGATATATTATTATGAAAAATTGTTCAATGGCTAACGTTCAAAAATACTTAAATGGAATGTTAGGGGGAAGAGATGAATTAATTATTAGAAAACTGTTGTAATTATATAAACGAGATATAGTATGGTATGTCGTTATGAAGGGTTAATTTTGGTATTAGGTAGTATGTCTTCAGAGATATACTGACAAATATACAAAAAATATATTGTCCCTTCCTATTTCTAAAACTGTTCAGTAGTTCCAAAATTGTGAAGAAGTGAGATTTCATCAATATTTCGAAAAATATGACATTAAGGATCGTATATAAGAACAACTACAACGATGGCGCATTTATGAAAATATACTATAATTATTAAGCTTCACTGCAAATAAGCTTATATACCCTCGAAGTCCGAGAGTCATGTATTTTATTTGAGTTTTGTGACTTAGCATTTTTTTTAAAATTTGAATTGCCGTTATTTCAAAATTATTAAACTACTTTGGGCCATCCAGGCATATAACTTATATTTAATTCGGATTACATAAGAAAGTTTGCTTCCAAAGCACCTATTTTTTGAACGAATAACCACACACACAAACGTGCGTACAAACACACACACACATACAAACGTACGCAAGCACGTATACCAACATGCATGCACGCACGCATGTACGCGCTCATGCTGCAAAACACGTACAAAATGTTAGTTAATTCTTCTTTAAGTTAAATTATAATGTAAAATAAAGATATTACACTGCCAATACACAGCATTTAGACTGGAGATACTTAGGCTTATGGTGAATAAGTGCGTCCTTTCCGATGAAAGGAAGTCAACTTCAATCACTTTAAATCAATATCAGCCACTCAGTTTTATTAAGATTATTGAAATTATAAGATTAAGTGTAACAAATTTTAGAAACAATAAATAATAGAAATTAATTTGTTTACACAGGGACACTACTACTCCAGGTTATTTACCTGCGGTGGCAGAGTCATGAAATTTATAGAAAGGCACTTATTTAAAATAATCTATTTGTGTTCGTGGTCTGGAAGACAATGAATGTGAATAATATTAAATCGTCCCCGCTTGGAAGGATTGTTTGACTGTATTATTCTCAAAAATATCTTATTGTTCGAACTTTTTTTTATTGCAGTCTTCACAATCTAATAAATATTTTCAATGTACGGTTACGGCGTTTGACAATTTCTCATCAATAAATGTCCGTTTTACAACGACATCTGTGGTCCGTCTTTTACACTTTTGTGAATTAAGCGTGATTTATTTCCAAAGTCAACAAATCGTAATTCCTAAAAAGATAAATAAAATAATTATTTATAATTATTTGTCTCAATGTTCCGCCATAATTTTTCCCCATAATTCGTGCTCCATGTAAAAAACCATAAGAATTCTTCAAATATTTTAAGAGGATAATTTTTTTGACTTTGACCTTATTTCTTTTTCTTAAAATTGCACATATTTTTTTAAAATTAAGTCATTTAGACCAAATATATTTTCAACATAGAAACGCGGTAATACAATCAGTTGTCATATATTATTATAGAGTCAGTTGTCACATATTTAACATCAAAATTCCAATAGGCTTTAAACATTAAATTTATTAAAGAAAGTACACTAAGAGACATACAGCAGTGTGTAGCTAAGTGCGGAAATTGAAAATAGCCGGACATGGACAAAGATCATGGACAAAAGCGATTCTTCAGAGATATTGCTGTTTTTATGGCAATGTATTGGAATGGTTATGTTGCTTTGACATGGAGTTTGGTGGATGGCGCATTGTTCTAAATAAAGATAAAAAATAAAATAATTAACCAATATATTTTTATGGAAAAAAACTCAATTATTTTAAAATAAAAACAAACTATGAGATATATGGGAAATAAGAATCAACCTTCGGTATACATATGCATACATATATATTTATATATATTTATATATATATATATATATATATATATATATATATATATATATATATATATATATATATATATAAACACACACACAAGTACTCGTTTGCTCAAGCAAGAGCGCGTGTCTGTTTGAGTTCGTGAGTAAGTGTGTATGTGTACTATATATCTCAAAATTTTGCGCATGGGCGGATCCATGCACGCATGCACCGCACTTAGACACGTAAACGCGGACATGCATCAATCAGTGCATGCAACGCACGCATGAAAGCACGCACGCACATATGCCCCCACACACGTACGCATTAACACTATTATTTAATTTCACATATATGTATGTACCTAAAAAACCTGGTCATATGATTTTCATACGCTCATAATTGTCGTATCGATTTCAAACTTTATGAACTTATACAATTCTGATGACTGTTACCAACGAGCTGATAAGATGGAAGAAGGGAGGGGATTACAAAAAATGGCTAACAGCAACAGGACCATTAGGTTTGTTAGTTTTCGTCGCTCATTTTGAACAAAAATGTGTGTGTTCAAGCTAATTCTGAGGCTACAAATTTTGCTTATTTTCAATTTATTTCATAGTTCCATCATTGAGAATCATGATAAGCTAAAGACTTGTTTTGCATGCGTAATACAAACACTTATAGTTGAACACAATCTTAATATTTTCTATTCAATAAATTCAAGAGTATTATTGTCACGGTAATCAAGATGGACCTGGTATTTAAACAAGTTTAAATATTGCCGTTTTGACGGCATCAAATATTATTATTTTTAATGAAACTTCTGTGAACAAATTTTAATTTTAATCTTAGCGTTTTTTCCCATGCATGGCATCATGTATCCCATGCATCACATACTGCATATAATCCCACACGCCTGTGTGGCATGCTTTCATATGTAAAGTCATCTCTTGAAATGAAGATGTACTTGATTTTATATAGTTTTCTGTTTTGGGAAAAAAAATAAAATAAAGATTGTAAAATATTTTAGTTCTTAGTATAAAAATGTAAAAGACTAATTTCGTTTCAGAGTTAGAGACGTCTAATATATACATGGAAAAAGAATGTAGTCTTATTCTGTGCTGTTACAACAACAAAGTTCCTTTCTTATTTTTTTGTAAGGAAGTTCGATAATAACAACCTGAAATATGGAAACAGTGCGAATTAAAAGTGTAAGTGGAAAAAAAACTCTACTGTAAAAAAATACGTATGACGTGTTAGTGGTAACTCTAAAATTGAAATATAGTTTAAATCTGGGAATTTTATTGAAAATATCTATTTCATATCGATTTTATTTCCAAGTGTAAAAACACTGAATGAAATTGATCGCTCTTAATGAGAAAAAGCTGATTGATTAGATCTGAAAAAGCTATATATATGTTGATATCAAAAAGTTTTAAAAGTAAAGAAATACTTCGTTTTTAATTGTTTTGTTTTTATAATATGCTCAAGAATTAGCAAATCTCCTACAAGAATTTAACATACACCACAAAAGATAAGAATGGGAAAATGCACTTTAATTCTTGTATTTGTTTCGGAGTTTCATGCTTTGTTCTTCAATTAACAACTTTAAATGTTAATTCAAACGATTAAACTTAACTATCCATGTAAATAAAATTAGAGGGTATATTTAAATACTGTTTAAAATGCAACAAAACTGAATCAATATAGTATGGGAACGCCAGGCATAAACTTAAATATTAAAGAATATGAAATTTGTTAACAATTTTTTTGCTGTATTTCTCATATATTTATTGCATTAATAAAAATTGGAAATTTTGTATACCAGGCGTTCATTATGACCCTATATTAAAAATTTGGGGATAAAATAACTATAATCTGAAAAACTTCTGACATTTTAAAAAATTTATAGCACTTAGCTTCTTGGGAAATTTGGATTGTAATATAAAATATCCAATCGACAGGTAAAAGATAATGGACTGACATAAGTAGATGGAAGCTTATAATTAAACGATTTTTTGTAACTGTCAATTCAAGTAATTTGTATTTGATTAATTATTAAATTTTTTTTCATTTCTAACATTTCCTTTTTTTAATTATTAACAGCTTATTGTTAGAAAGGAATATTCTATTTAAAAAAATATTTTATGACATATTTCCACACTAATGTTAAACAAGAAATATTATTTTAAAAAAACTGTCACAGAAATTTATAAACACTTTATAAATTTTAATTATATGAATTTATTCATGAGAATATGCGTACTTCTTTACAAGTTAGAAAAAACAAGATGATAAAGTTAATTCCTAACCAAAAACCCAATTTATTACTGTATTTCGGGTACCGATAATAAAACTTACACCAGATTCCATTAATCTGGAGTAAACAGTAGATATAGAAATATATTCTGAAATTGAATTTATATTATTTGCAAATATCTACATATTTTGAAAAAAATAACGCATAAATTATAATATATTTAAATTACATATAATACTTACAATCTCAAGGTGAACATGGCCTATAAAAAAAAGTTAAATAAAATTGTATAAGCGACACTTAATAATGCGAGGAAAACGATGGATTTATAGAAATATACTGATATTTCTATCAATGCGTTATGTTAATAATGCCACATAAGACCACGTTTTGAATTCAAATATTAAATATTTATTATTTTACCTCTTAGATATTAATTATTAAAAAAATTGTCTTTGTCCAAACGTTTTATCTCCTTGATCAACAAACCATTCAAATCCAATGAATTGACTTAACAACGATAAAGTAAATAATGCAAAGGTTTGTACATTATTACACCTATTTCCAGCTTCGCCTATAAACAACCCACATTATAATCATGATGATTGAATACAATGAAATACAAGGACATAACTTTGCAATGAGGTCACGAACGTCTAACAGTGGTGCGCTGAGCACAATGACGAAAGAGCTAATAATTACGGTAGCACATTGCCCCGTTTACGTGATATATGCATTGTGTAATGTCGACATGATGAATTACGAAAGTTATGTCTACGATCGATCCGCAATAGTTCTACGACGTAGCGGAATGTAGAGTTATTCATTAGATATAATGCTCTTCTTAAGTTAATTAATGTATTGGGATATTTATGTTGCTTTGACATGGAGTCTACCAGATGAAGTTCGTTGTATATTATGCCAAAAACGGAATAATTAACATACACGTTATTTCACAAAACTCATTATTGTGAAGAATAAATAATGAATAACTGATCAACTTTTCGATATTTTACTTTAGATTAAAGAATTAAATAAAATATGTAAACTTTAAGCCCATAGTTTAGTACTCTCACTCATTATAGTGACAATACTATACTTACATTCTAATGGTCATACGAACAACGGCATTACAACATTAATATTACGATTGACCTTTATAGAAACTTAAAAACTTAAAATATAAGAATGATGTAGAAAGCAGAAAAAGAAGTATAAATGCAATAAAACTGACTCGGCTGTATAAATGCAATGCTTGAAACAGACTCATAAATATTCTTAGATATGCTTAAATCAAACCCGAGATTAAAGAAGAAGAGAAATGTCAAAAGCCGTGCTTTAACGATAAAAGAAATTTAAAAACCGAAAACATATAAGAAAAGGAAACATTTGTGACTTAATAGGATATATCTTAATGTAATAAACTATGATTGAACTCCAATATTGAATATACATTATATTTGATTTAGTATAGAAAAACCTCGATATTGCTTTTACTAAAGGGTATACATGTTTTGAAAGTAATTAATAGTATTTAATACCATCAACTTCACTGATTTGAAATAAAAAGGGCTATAAATATGTTAATATTATAAAATATTTAAAGGCAGGGAATACTTGGTTTTTAGTTTTTCTCCTTTGCTAGATTTAACAGGTATCGTATCTGGTATGAGAATTTGACATACACCGCAACGAATAAGAGTGAAGAAACTTAAATTATTAAACTAATCTTGGAGTTTCACGCATTGTCTTTTAATTACTCCTTTTACATACTAATTTTAACTAAATGAAAATTAGCTTCAACATCGAGAACATTGAAAAATATATTTAAATATGTGAATAGGTAACCATATTGAACCGACGAGATGGTATCGAAATACTTTGTATGATTCTACGTATTCCATATACGAGCGAGTAAATCAGTATGTCGGTAGATGGCAAATTTTAACAAGTGAATGAGTATGTTGGAGGATGGAAAATTTTAACAATATCTTTTATTTTGTTAACTTTTCCACGCTTCTCAAAACTGAAGATTTTTCGTATCAAATAACCCTGTAATAATCTCAAAATTAAACTTTGATTACTAGTTAAAATTTACAATAGTTAAAAAACTTCAGATTTTATTGTAAAATTTTTCAAAATCTGGTTTTGTTTGACGACAAAAAAAATAGTTCTCAAAATAATGCGGCGTTGTCTCTTATTATATAAAAACCCGTTATAAGTATTAAATTTCTCTACCTTCATTAATAGATTAGCAAGCACAAATTTTAAAAATAACAATAAAAATTTTATGGAAAAACGTAGGAAATTCAAAGTTGATTTTGTTTATACCTACGGAACAATTTATTACACCAAATTTGATGAAGACTGCAGATTAAGAGTTAGAATTTGTGTCATAATGGTTTTGATTTAATACAAACAAATCTACCAAATATAAAATTTTCAATTATTTATTGATAAAATTTAAATGAACTGTAGTGTTAACACTGCAAATTAAAAATAACAGTGGGAATAATCATATAAAGAAAATAGTGGTTCAGAAGAAAAAATCCTAGCAGAAAATTCAATAATATAATTCGACTTCTGTTTGAAAACAATTTGGTGTTTTCATATATACTGCATATAGATATGGTTTACGCCAAATGAAGAAATGATGAGAAATTTAATAAATGAATTGAAATATTGTAAACAAATAAATGGCGGAAAATAAATTAAAGTCAAAAAAATTCGTCAAAAAGCCTTTTTAAAAGCTGTAGCATTTTAAAAAAGCTTTTTGACGATGTATCGGTGTGCACTTTTGTCATACAATTAATTTTTTATAATTCTATTTGTTTTTTGTATAAAAATATCGGTATCGGCACAAAAAATTCGAAATTTCCACAGTGCACTTATTTCTACGAAATTTGCCTAACCTATAAATTGATAATAAAATGGATATCTACATTTTGAAAATCGTAAGCATACTATATTATTTACCATGTAACATTTATCAGAATAAAACCAGTTTTTAGCTGTGCACGCTCAAACAAATATTGAGTGACACTGGATTTTATATTAAACCCCTATCTCCCCTAATATTTATTAAAGGACGACTTGTGATATTAATAAATAAATTGTAACCGACGTAAATTGCTATTCACGTGCTCTCGTAAAATGCAAGAAAAATTCAGTGATTTTTTTTCTTTTCCAGATTGACTCGACACAGGAACCATTCAAAAGTTATATTTATTTAAAATAATTACGATAATAAAGCTGACATCATAACACTAAACCAATTCATACATTAACTAAGACGAAATGACAAACAACCCTCAGTGTGTGACGTGAAAATAAAATTTAACACTATGAATTCGCGCTAAAGAAATTTATGACGCCCCTATTGGTATCCGTCATGAGCCACGATTTACGATAAATTTGATTAACTTTTACTAGAATATTCTTTTTTAAGTGGAAGAGCGTTGTAAATAGATCATTTTTATTGCGTTTGCAGAGTCTTCGTGTTGTGTATTACATTTAAAACTACGCGGTATTTAGCATGACTAGGCAAAGATAAGTAGTAATTTAGATTTTCTATTATTTCTCATAAGAATCAATGCCGTAATCTGTATCATTCCATAAACAATAATTCTCCTAACCCGCTGAAAGGGTTACCATTCTTATCATAAACATATGAGAAATACCTAAAAATCTCAAGATGATCTATCGCCTTGTGTGATACACAAACTCATAAACAAAATGTGTCCTCATTAAAACCAAAGTGTAAATTTTAATTAGCTTTAAACGATTCAATACTCTATTATCATGATATATTAGAAGCCTCTATTACTCGACATATTGTCCGTAATATTGAACGTGAACTCTGCACTTACTATTCCTTCTCAAATGAAGAACACTTATTTATACATCTTTTTCTACCAATCCATCATTACGCGAATTTAATTATTATTATGATGTATTTGAAATACTTAGAAGCTACGGAAAAAAATTTCCTATTGGCAGAGCAAAATCATTTTCTATTTTAAATTTCACTAATCCAACTTTCCAATAAAATAAGTAATACTTGAATTTCTCATAATTCTTAAAATAAGAGTGATTGTGCTAAGTCTTTAAATCCTTTACAAAGTTAACATGTAATATTAAAAACCTGTCTTCTATATCATATTTTGTCTCTAATAATATGCGGATACGTAACAAAACGTGCCATAAACGTTAAATAAAGGTTTTCAAAATTTAGTATCCACGTACCATTTGAAAACACAAAAA
This sequence comes from Druceiella hillmani, assembly GCA_039881145.1. Lineage (NCBI taxonomy): Eukaryota > Metazoa > Arthropoda > Insecta > Lepidoptera > Hepialidae > Druceiella > Druceiella hillmani. The sequence goes on along the minus strand of JAYKKI010000129.1, from coordinate 2,946,552 downwards.
TTTGAAATATTTTTTAAATAAATTACGCCAGTATTTCAAAATAAATTAGTCATATTTTAAATAACGTGTATGAAAATAAAATAAACTGTTATTCGATTGAAAATAATTTAAGAATAAATGTCATTTTTTATATGATAACCCACAGCGCAAAGGAAATATTTTTGATGCATTATCAAAGCGTTTATCAAAAATTTGGTCACTTTCTTAGAAAATTATTTTAGCTAATACTGAAAATATTAAACTGACCAAAAAGTGAGCATTTCTCGATACAAACATTGATTCTGTCCGTTGTTGTATGGGCCGTTTTTGGCAGTACATTTCGATTTATGATAATATTTCTCATTTTCTGGAATACAATTACATCTACTCAAATATAGTTACTTCAACCGTAATACAGTAAATTATTTCCCTTTGGAAAATATGAGCTCTTCACTGCAGTGTTTCATTTCCTTTATGTCCTTTGTATGCGAACTGTGCTTCTTCCATTGCTCGCCGATATTTGATTTCTCATTGAGATACCATTGCTCTCTCAGCTGCTGCTTCATATCGTAATACCACTCATTGTACGTTTCAAAATATTGTGTGGTGATAAAAGATTCAGAATTAAAAGTCTTTTGCACTTTTTGGACCTAACTTTTTATAAGTTCCATTCTTCTACCTATTCATATTAATATCGTGAGTTCATGTCTTTTTATTGGTTAAAGATAAGATTATCAAACTAATTAATCGTAAATACGTTCACATTAAGTTGTAAAAACCGTATTAAGATTATGTTAAATGATATTTTAAAAAATATTAATCAACTACAAGATTGCAGAAAAATACTGATTTCACTGAGGGTATTTACTGAACTTTGAGAATTTTGATATCTTTCAATATCAAATATGGTAAATAATATCCGATTTTGATACCTTTATATTGTTATGAATACTAAAAGTACCACAAAATTCATATTTGCTTTCTTTTTTTCAATGAATAAAACAGAAGTTTGTGGCTCCCTTTACATTATAGCAATTACTTTTTGCATAATACCAGTTGCATAATATGTTGAGTTTAAGTAAACTAGATGTAAAAGGTTTTGCGTAAACTTTCGAAACTTTAAAACTGAATTTTTGCATGTTGGAATATACATGAAGTACGTTTCTTCAGTTGTTCTTTGATGCAGGGCAATAAAAATGGTTTAATTTAAATTTATTAATAAAAATATTATCAAAATTTATTAAAAATTCTTAAACCCATTTTCGAATAATTAGGATGAACTGGTAGTATGAATCACGTTAATTTGAAGTCGTATATTTCATAAAAGGGGTTTAGAAATGAAAAATAATAAGTGGAAAATAAATTTAAAAGCCATATCCAATGACGCCTCGCTTAATGGACACCACGATAAAAAAAATTTCGAACTTAATATTGATACTCTAAAATACATAGATACTCTAATAGATAGTGAATGGTACCTAAATATATTAATGAACTCATGATTTTTATTAAATAAATTTTATATTAAATGGATACTAGACCATGGATGCGAGTACAGTCGCGTAGCGACTACGCATACATAATATCATTTTCCCTCTTCTTTATAAATGTAACGCGAAAAATTAATTGTGTGCGTGTAAATTTTCTCCGCGGTTGTACCTGGATGACTGGCTGCCGGCATGTCAAAGGTAACGCTACCTTTCATACATTACTAGGCGCCTAGTAGTCTAGTGTTTGTCCGTCGTTCATCTGGCGACCAGTTTTTTTTATTAGTAAATTTATTTTTTCTATATAAATGGTCATAAATTAAGTTATCATATTTTTTATATTTTTGAATATTTAAATTCTGGGATAAACGACCAAAAAAACCTTCAAATTTGGGCGTGACTAGGAGAATTCGACTCGGATGAAACCTTGGATCCTGAGGATACGGACTTTGATCCTGAGGTACTCTGACATTAATATTCTTCACAAAACAGATATAGACCAATCTTCTGATGAAATGGCAGATAACGGAGTACATAAATCACAAGGAAGGGTATCTTTTCGTACGGGAAAAATTAGTCTATGAAATGGCTCATGCAGAAGCCTCGACATTTCCTACGTACTTGATGATGATGGCGTGTCCACGTGTGCAGAGTTCATATGATCCCGAAGGTGTCGAAGATGGCCTCAGCAACCTCCAGCCTCTCCAGCTAGCTCTTTCAGTGTACAGAAGGTGCTGTGGATCTTCTGTGCAGATGCTGAAAAGCTTGGCCTGGATTGCTGGGCAGTTGAAGATATGGTGGGGATATAAGTAGATGTGTGGACAGTGAGGGCAAGGGTTGCTGTAGCTGCGATGTCCATCTGGAGAGATCTTCATTCCTTTTAAGTGATTGGTTCTAAGTCTGGTTAGCGTGGCTGATATGGGTCTACATAAGTTTAGTTCTGGGATGGAATTCTTGGATTGGTTAATGCTAAGTTTTTGGCTGGCCACTGCATCGGCGTCTAGGAGGGTTAAGGAGTTAGATGTCTGGGAGAATTACGGGATTCTTTTGCAAGTTCATTGGCCTTCTCATTGCCCGGAATATCCACATATGCCGGTATCCATTGAAGTGTACATGATTTACGGGCACAAATGATTTGGTCGATGAGCCTTATGATATCGTGACTGGTTTTACAGCTGCCTCTCGTGATAGCTTGTAGAGCGGAACTCGAATCAGAGAAGATGATGATACCATTGGAACTTTGTATGGCTTGAGAAAGGAAAATCTCTAATACACGCTTAATAACAATTAGCTCACATGTATATTGGAGACGATTTTCCCAATAGGGAAACTATGGCACTTCTGCACTCTGTCTGGTCCAGTAAAGAAGACTCCAGCACCTTCTCTGTCAAGATCGGAGTCTGAGGAGCCGTCTGTGTAGGCCTGAGTACTTTGAGTTGTAATATTCTCATCCATTTACCATAGGTTAAATAAGTAGACGAAAAAGGAAACATGTTCATACAGTGCATTTTCTTGTTTTGGACGATGGAATGGTAAGAAATACACAGTATATATATCACAAAACTACAAGATAAATTTTCTCTACGAATGGATGGTAATTTAAAAGATTTAGCTGAAATAAAAGCACTAGTTGGATTAGTATACATGGCTGGATTGAATAAAAGAAATTTAAATGTAAAAGTAACATGGCTTGTTGATGGTACAACGTGTGACTTCTTTAGAGCAACGCTGTCCATTAAAGGTTTTTATTTTTTTTTGCTGATCTTGCGTTTTAATGAAATTGCTTCCCGGAGAGAAACAAAAAAAAACATAATCCAGCTACTATCCGAGGACCATTTGAGAGCTTTTTTTTTAGACATTATAACGATATTTATACTCCTGAAGAATTCTGTAGGGTTTATGAAATATTAGAGTTATGAAAGTTCGCTGTAAATTAAGGATTAAGTCGCAATTAAACGAGTTAGATATGCTCTTGTAGATGCGAGAAGTTTTTATGCCAGTAATTTAGAGATATATACTGGCAAACAACCAGAAGTACATTATAATTTGAGTAGTGCAGGAAGAGAATAGTTACTGCTATATTGAATACGGGAAGAAATCTAACAATTGATATTTCACATCTATACCATTCCTTGATGAATTAAAAACTACTTACAGAAGAACAGTGTTGAAGAAAATGGTGCTCATTTAATTTTCACTTCATGATGATGTTAATTTACGTAAAGAGACATATATTGAAACTAAACGAGAAATTGTAACATTTTACAATTTTAATTAAAAGTAGTGGATGTTGTGGATTGAAAGAACTATTCCGTTGCAAGAATCACTTCTAGATGGCTAATGCACTCGCTTTTTTCTATTTTGAATATAACTAGGATCAATACGAACATAATACACGAATAAAATACACAAGCCTTGATTGTTAGACGTGTATTTAAAAAAAAAAGGTTCTGTATTTCATAAAACTATATTTTTGGCAACGATTTTTTATGTAGAACGTATCACCGGATCTCAACTTTATAATGAAGTAATTTTTAACTGTTCCACAAGAAAAATAGACGCCTTAAAAAGCATTTCATTTGTGCATTAAAATTACTCTGCTATGTGCTCGGTCCATGGCGATCTCGAGCAATATGTGTTATGAGAGAAACATTTCTCAAAATTATATTGAAAAATGAATTTTTTCAATTTTCATTGAATATATTTTTTTTCTTCAAGGTGAAGGCGTTAAATATTAGATTTTTAATCGAGCATAAAACTTAATTTTTTTATTAATTTTTGTAATGAAATAGTTTTTGTACTCAATACATGTTGTTTTATTTACAACAATAATTGTTTGAAACGTTATGTTACGAATTAAAAAAAAAATCAAATAGCGTGAGCATTTTGCTCGCGTGCGCCGATCCACTTTAGAGCGCGCCATTAATGTTCTCTTTTTGCATTCCTCACTTTAACATTTATTTTTAGACCACATGATGGCTTTAAAGGAAGCAAGAAATGGTGATCTGTTTGACCATTAATAGTTTACACTAAATTTAACTTTGTTAAATTCGACTCTCTACGATATACAAGTGACTTCTGAAGTGGCAGACTACAATATATTAAACCAAATGAATTTGATATTGTTGGCAATTGTAAAAACGTAGTACATGTTTGGAATAAAGATTATAATTTCTTACTCTCGGGCAAACTATGTAACCAACAAAGTAATTTACTAATAACTTACTATTTTACTTAACTATTAAAGCTCCTTAACTGGCTTTGATTCGGAAAAGCTCTGACAAATAAACAAACAGCTAGATAGATATCGGAAAGGAAATCAGATTTCATTTTTTTTGTATCCATATGGAATATTAAAAAGAAATTTAAAGCCAGCATCATGAAATATGGGAATAATTTTTTTATCATCAAGAAACGTCGAACAAACGTTTCACAGTACACATTAAACGAGCAAAAAGACTTTCTCGTCGTCGCTGAAATATCCTACTGTCTATAAGAAAAGATGTTCGCGACGTTCCCTTGTTCGGGAACAAATGTTAATTATTATCTCTTTGTTATAACGGAATACAGCGGCAGAGAAAACACAAAGGACCGACTCACCCGAAAATAATGGCAATTTTAAACGCGCTAAGAGATGAGCGGTATTAAGTGAATTTAATTGGAGAGGTGTACGTAAGAACGAATATTATTATTCGGTAGGACTTACTCGCAGTTTTTGGGAAGTATAAAAACTTCATTTCGCAATATTTATATTTAATTTAAATACAAAGGCGATTTAAGGGCTTAAAATGGCTTTGGTAATAAATGTATCATCCAACGGTTCTTTGAGGTTTAGACATTTAAAAAATACTATTGAAAGTTGTAAGAATTTACTTTTTTCAAGAGCTAATGAAGTGTATATTTAACACAATAAGCCAGTTCTTTTAATTGACGAGAAAAATTCCGTTTTTTTTCTTAGCTTTACCTACAAAAATATTTTCATTTTCTAGTTACGTAAGGAGCAAAGTTAATATGGTAATTGTCTTAAGTTCGAATTCGAATTTGGATAGAAGAGTATTAAATTAAAAAATAAAAAAAACGAAAAATTAGGAAAATTAATGGCGTGCGCGGTGCGTAGGTATGCCGCGTACGTTTGCGCGCGCATATGGGTGTGTGCATAAAAATCTATATGCATGTGTGTGTGTGTGTACAGTTAATTTTTTTCAGTCTTTTGATATATAAACTTACACAGCCAATTTTCTCCAGTCTTTTGATATTATCAGTACTTTATATGTTAAGTCATAAATTTTAGGTTGAACCCCAGTTCGCTTTTAAAATTTGGAAAATATTTCACCGTAATTAATTTTTTGCTATTTTTTTTACGTTTCATCCTCATCATTATTCTATTAAAATTCTTTAAAGGTTAATGACAATTTTGATTTATGTAAATTATAACTATTTTAAAATTTGTAAATTCTTTAACCTTTCTCGTACAATGAAATTTGAGTACGTAGAACTTTGAACGATCGAACTTGGACAGAGAAGACAAAGTTCGATGAAGTTTTACTGCATTAGAGGGTTAGGGAATTAATCAATTCAATTTAAAGAATTATTAGGTTAAATCGCCTTAACAATATTATAATCATTAAGTGCCTGTTTATATTATTATAATCAACATGTCACCCGCCTTAATTGTGTTAAGTTAGCAAATTGACGATCGAAGTTCCGTCTTTCTAGTGCTTTCAGTGTTCTATTGCTATCGCATCCAGATTTAATGAGAAAATATATAAATTAGGAATTTACGGATACCGAATTGAAGAGCTTGGACAGCTCTTTAAAATTTAAAATGTGATTCGTAGAATTTTGTGATTATTTTTAAATAAATATCTGCATATATTACAACGCATGTATATTCGCGTTTATATTAAATTGGTATTAAATTGAAATATCAATAGCGTAAATTGACAAATAATTTACAAGATGTTTAAAGCGAAATAAAAATTTAACGTGTAAATATCTGAATTTTTTATGACATAACAATTTTTCGTATTTTTTATTTCATATTTTCGTAACGGATCAGATAATTCTAAACTATCATTATGTAAAAAAATGAGAGGATTTGTGAAATTTTCAAAATCAAACGAAATTAAGCATATTTTGCTATTGAGATAGATGCCATAAAATGTGTTTAAAAAGAAAATCTAACATTCTCAATTTAGAGGTGTTTCATATGTATGTAAATATATATCCACACACACACACACACACACACACACTCACGCACACACACGCACACACGCACACGCACACGCACACGTACGCGCACGCGCACACGCACACGTACGCGCACGCGCACACGCACACGTACGCGCACGCGCACACGCGCACACACACACGCACACACATATATATATATATATATATATACATACATATATATATATGTATGTATGTATATATGACTTGATGGTCGCGGGAGAAAGCACCATAGCTAAAAATAAATTCTACGTCTGTGAAACAGTGGAGCACAGCTAGAATAGTAGTAATAAAAATTACGACAAAAAAGTTAAAATCGAAGAAAAATAATAGATTCCTTAATTTTTTTCAGGCTGTAAATTTGAAAAAAAAGCAGAGGTAATTTTTTTAAAGTAATGTATTTTTTAAATTGTGTTATATTTCTCAATGAGAGAAGAATGACATATTAATTACATATTTCTTCAAATGAAATATTTTATTCACAGGTCGATATCGTATTCTTTTAAATAAAAAATAAAGAAACTTTAATTATAATTATAATTACTAATTACACAAAATTTTGAGGTAGACAACAATATGAAAAATATTTATTTTAGCTGATTAAATTAAAAAAAAAATTGCAAATATACACTAAAGGTTTTATTCAATGATGTTAAAAAAAAATAGTAAAATACAATTTTCCGCCCCTCTAGCTTCAAAGAAAAAACAATAGCAAAATAATATAAAAATAGAGGGCATATATCACCCTCTTTTTTTTACAGGAGACAAAAATTAGAAGTTTTATTGGCTGATTTCAATAAAGTTCCAAATATGTCCCAGTTTAATTTGCACATGATTGCTTTTTTTGGGATAAAATTTAGGGTATAATTAGAATCGAATTCATATTTGAACTTGACACAAATCCTACCAAGGAAAATTTTCGAGAATCAAAATAAAACAGGTTTTGAAATCGGGAATTTAAATATCGGGAGGGGAATAACTTTTACATTTTCTGTAATTTACGAGTATTACCGTAATCATGGAAATCACAATTAGAGTTATAAGTATAAAAACATAGAATATTTTGCAACTGGCAATTATATATAATTAGTTTGTTAGCGCAAATTGCTTGGACTAGTCTTCACAAATTGTTATATCCCATGCTTAGCTAGAAGTCACAGGTACTTATCAATATTTCATAAATAAAGAACGTTGCAACGGAAACTTAAAATTGGATGTTTTTATTACATTTCCTTTGGTTCTAATTTATATTTTTTCATATAACATTTTGAATTCGTTATCTTTTTTCATTTGTTATCTTTGGTATTGTTGTATCTTTTTTGTTTATCCATTTATTAAAACTAATTTTATTTTTACCTAAATAATAGAACTATGCTTATGAGCATAGTCAATTAATGAATACTATAAAGGTTCGACTCCATTTCACATTCTATAAAGAAATGTGAAAAGTTCCTGTCATGACCCTTGGGTAAATTTACTTAAAAAGGAATAACTCCGATACGAGTAATTATCTTAGAGCCTCAATATAAAATTCTATTTTCTCACCTTTAATGCAGTGATTTTGCTTTTTGGATATTTTTTCTGAGCTTACCCTAACATATAAACACAATTTAAGCACATAATCAGATCCCATTTTAATGACTGGTAGTTTTCTCACGATTACGTGTCATATAAACGGTTATAATATTTTAGTCTTGGGTGACGCATAAAGATTATTAACGATTTTGAGAAGATATTGAACGAATTTTGATATAGAAATGAACCCAAAATATTTATGTGTTATCTTTCTGCTCTATAAATATTTTTCATCGCGGTCGCTTTTTAAGCAAGATATTAGTAGAAGTGAAAAAAAATATTTAAAAAACCCAAAAAGTCGAAGTCAAAAAGAACAAGTTTTACTGACGCTACTAATGATTCTTTAAGCAGTCACTTGCGAACAGAATACAAAATCAACTTCGGGTTATATCTATTGATTCATGGATAACGTTACTAAAACTTTTCTTGTGATTTTTCCCTCATATGGATCGATCGCTTTTTTAATTCCACGAATACTGTTTTGGTTGTCAGTATTGTTCTTAATGGGATTTACAACAGATTTCAAACAAACATGTTTCGCTGAAATTGGTGTGTTAGATGAAAAACTAAAAATTTATATAAAAAGAAACTCTGATATATCTCAAAGGCTCAGACGAAGCGCATACAAAGGGGTAAATACAGTCTTTATATCGTATTAAATGTAAGCTAGGGAAAACAGCCAGAAGATGCTACGGCAGCTGGGTCGTCTCAGTGACTCCTCACTTTATATACGCGGTTTTTTATTTTTTTTCTTGTTCACTACGGAAAAAATAATTTCAATTTGTTAGTAATTATGATAGGTACGTGTGAACTAGTCAATTCGTATTCAGTACTAAATATTGCATTGAGGGAATAAGTGGTAAATATTTCTTATGAACTGAAAATAATTATTCATTTCCCAGCAACTTTTCAAAGGTGTATGGTTCTTACATAAGTTTTCAATTAGTTTCTGCGAGAAGTTTTGTATGGACAGAGAAGAAATGTCATAAGTTTCTTTGTGTAATGAAAATATTTTTTTTTGAAAATATTTTTTTTGATGATTACACTCGATATATCCGATGATAAATATTTGTATAGGATGATATACTTTCTAATCGATAACTCAACTCTTTCCTAATCATTAATCAAGATACATTTTTCAATATGATCAGTACTGGTCACATCGTTAGATACCTATAAAATTAAATTTAAAGTATTAGTACCTTTGGATATAAATATATAAAATTTAATTTAAGGTATTAATGACCTGTGTAAAGCTATTCACGCAAATACCAAACGATGCATTTCCACAATCAATAGTACTTGTGCCTATGCAGCATTTGCATAGAGAATTGGAAGTAACATATGACATATTCCGTGACACTATTAAAATTGGGATGAATCAATATACAGAGCACGTGAAAATCTGGTAAGCTAGCTAGAAGGAATATAAATCTATGCATGAAAATATTACCCACTTTTTCCATTACACAATCGAATAACAATACTTTACCAAATTTAGTTACTACTTTACCAAATTTAGTTACTACTTTACCAAATTTACTTAACACTTATTATACTTAATTTTATTAAAAGAAATATGCAAGGGTCGCTTAACTTTTAGTAGCAGATTATATTAATTGTTTTAAATTGAGGGATAATGGCCGATTAGTATAAAAATTCATTTCCCTTTTATACAAAGAGTTTAAAAAAAATGTATATTTTATTAAAACAGATAATTCTGTGAAAATTATATGACAAATTTCAATGGTTTTTGGAAAAAAAATATAACAATGACAGACGTGTCAATAACAGAGACATTATTTGTTACGCTTGTATGGATATCATAGAAAGAGTGTAACACATCGTGTCTTTTATTCGTAAAGATGACACTGTGCGTAAATCCGATCAGAAAATTCTAAGCATAAATATAAAAATATAACTTTCGAATATACGTACAAAAATATCAACAATAAGCCTTTTAACAGAAAATACATTACACCTCACTTAATAAGTATATTTACAATTTGATTATACACTGTGTCCGGGAAAATATATCGGGTAAAGAAAGACGCTATTTATTGGCAATAAAGAAATAAATTATCGTTGAAATAAAACGTAAAATACGCTCTTTTTCTGAGTAAACAAAATATTACACATAACTCTTTTTAACACACCCATTATTTGTTCGGAGTACGGTGTTTACCCGCAGTGACCATACATTCGCAGCTGTTTGCAAATTATTGCCCCGAGCAGCGCTGAAAAATGTGCAAGTATCGTGTGTACGATAAAGATGACAAAAAATTATGAATATTATTTTAAATTTTCTAAAATAAAGTCATTTTTTAAATTTTATTTTAAGGACAATCAATTATTTTTCAGTCAAGGTATAACAATTTTCTTGGTCAGACACTTATTTCCGGACACCGTATATATTTGAAAAATGTACACAATGCCTCAGTATTTTGAGATTCATAATCAGGCAAAATTGGGCATAAATTATTAATAAGTATAATATTATTTTGAATTAAATATGTTCGTTTTACACTTATAATACCATTTAGTAAAAAAATATTGATATTACGTGTAACATACGGTTTGTCTCATCATATCTTTCACACTCAATGTAAATCCTTTCTCCGGTCCTTATACCCCAATGAAATTACTCTGGTTAATTCAAAGAACCACAAATCCACAATGGTTTTCCACTTTCAGATTTGATTACTAACTTTTATGGATTTTGGGGCGCTGAATACGTGCAAAATACTAGAAAATTCCATCACGTCAGGATTTTCAATTATTGAGCATAGTTTTTTTCGCCAAAAGTACCTAGGCCTACCTAGTCAAGAAACTAAATTTTTATTTTAATTATTTGTTATTGAACCAAAAATACATTCAATGGTTGACGTAGACAACAATGAATAAGTTCTCATAAATAGTCAGTTAAAAATAATGTAATTAACTAAATGACATAACCTTATTTTCGGAAAAAAAGGTGAATTTTTATATAATTTGCTAAAAACTTCATTTAACCGTAATTAACCTAAATCGTTAGAATAGGGTGAATGAGAGTGGATTAATAGATTTTTGTATAAATATCAATATAACTGTTTTTACAAAATCAGTACTTCCGTGCAATTCCCAACGCTCACTTGAAAGAAGTCATCGCGAAAGTGTTTAAACTCACCAGACAATTTTTATTATATTTTTGGGTAGTTTATGTTTAAAAAATAGCAGCATAACAATATCGAATTTATAAGTAACGTTAATAACATGTATTTCGGATCGAAATCGGTAACGCACGCGGTGCATTGCAATCCGAAATTCATAAACTTCGAAAGTGGTCAAAAGGGAAAGCAATACCTTTGATGTACCAATGCATATGTTATAAAAATAATCTCAGAATCACACTGGAGACTGTTATTTTTGCTGTTGCAAGACTAGGGTTTGCAATTCTAAAACAAAAAAGGCTTGGTACTTCCAACCGCGCGATCGGTAACGCACGCAGTGCATTGCGATCCAAACGTTGCATCGCCATCACCTCCATATTTGGAATCAGTGCAAACTGAAGGCATAAGCAGTGATATCGAAGAGGTATATGTCGAGAGCCTGAAGCTCAATCTGAGTCAAGTGCAAGTGGAACATAATTATTTTTTCAATCAGAACTGAACGACTTGGTGAGAGATATAAGTCTGCCAAAAGATGCAGTAAAACTCCTCGGATGAAGACTATCGGAAAATAGTATGCTTGTTCCTGGCACCCCATTTTATTGGTATCGAAACAGATAAAAACATTTTCTGCCACATTTCTAATCTATTTCAAAGATTTAGTATATAGGGTATTTACCAAAAAACTGAGGTGATGGGGAAAATTTAATCAACGCACCAAAATACACTAGATCAGCTATTAAATCCAACAAGGGAAAGTAGAACTTAAATTTGCAAGCCTGTGATCAAAACTAATGATTTGTTATACCAAATATCTTGGAAAATATCACAAATACAAATTTCAAGTATGTACTAACCTAAAATCTGGTGTTAATCTAAAATATATAAAAACTATCGATTAGAGATGATTTGTGGTAGTTAATTTAGTTGCGTATAGTAGATCAATATAGCCGCGACATATTTTGAGTAAAGGATGCAGAGTCCAATAATGCGGCCTGGAAATTGGCGGTGCCCTGCTCCACAGAGATTGGAATATGTATATCTGAATAATATTTATTAATTTTTTACTTTAGGTCCTAGTTTTGGGGGCGAAAGCTTAAGTAAAGAAACATTTTCTCATCAAACGTGATGTCAAACAAAAGTTTGTAAAAGCACAAAAGAAAAAATATATGCGACGAACTGTAAACCATTTGCACATTTACTTCGAGCACAATTTTTAGAAATAGCTGTCTTCTAGTTTAATTAGGGTACATACTTCTGAAAAAAAAAACATAAAGAATTTAATGTGATATCATACATAATTTTTTTGATATAAAAAAGTAGGGTGACAATTTTTTTGAAGTGTTGAAGTCTTTTATCAAAACACGTATACACTGTCAATAATGTAATACCATGTATCCAAAACTATAACATTTATTTCAAGCAAAAAATCCAATCATCTCGATTACTATTTTATTATTGGGGTAGAATATATTTGTGGGTTGTATAGCGGGTATTGGGGGATGTAAGAAATTATAATATTGTATTAGCGTGAGGTACTGGTTCACATTCACGCAAAAAAATGTGAAAATTTAATTCTAGATACCATGATGATGATTTTACAAGAAATTTTACTTAATATTTATTTGTTAATTTTTCTGAATAATTTTAAGAAACATAGAAAATTCAAGAAACCTTCTTTGTGTGTGTTCCGAAAACAGTTGTTATATTAAAATTTATTTTTAGTACGCCCAACAATATTATCATACGTAACTCATAACTTAATAGCTAGAATTAAAACTATTTTAAACCTAAGATTTTTCCTGCCACCTTTTTCCTTAAGATTACAGGAAAGGCAAGTAACGAATCTACTACTTATTACGTATTAAGAAAAACCTGGTTTTTCAAAATTCTAAATAAATATCGTACCTACAAACATGCGCCCGCTATGTTACACCATAAAATGTGCTTTTGTATTTTGTGCCAACTTGCGATTGTATCAGTAGCAAATAAAACTTTAGCGAGTCCGTGGGGAGCATCGTTCTTTTTCGGGCTCCGCCGTTGCTTTTTCAATCAATGTGTCAGCTAACATTTCTAAAAAGGTGTTTTCGGATGTTTGAATTTCTTAAAACTTGACGAATTTTATTTTCAGTAAAAATAAATATGCTAAAATAACAGAGAAGTAATTTTTCCAATCGTTTAAACAATCTTTTTAAATTACCTACTTGATTTTGCAGTGTCAAAGTTGTTACTACTTACACTAATGAATTCTCTTCTTAAATGAAGTGGAAACCTGTTTGCTCCAAAAAATATTATTAACTTACATAGTATCGATAAAAGTTGAAACGTGTAAACGAGAGCGTCAGAATTGCGAAGTCAGAATTATACACCTATCGATATTGGGATTAACTTTAAATTACTCTAATTTGTATAGTGGCTTTACGAAATATTACTAACTTCCATTGTTTCCACTACAAAGCGGGTTATATATGTTGATTAGTGTAATATACTATTTTAAGGAAACTGTGAGGGTTTCCTTAGAATAAGGTAATGAAAAAATAAATATCAAATTGATTATTATACTCTCGCAGAATATACGTACCTTAATGAAACGACAATTAAAGAATGAACACGGATCTAACTATTAAATATTTATTAATTTCCTTTGAATAAACCAAATTAATTTCATTGGGGTATAAACACCGGAGAAAAGATCCAAACCCTTAGTTACTCGTAATAACAATATTTCTTTACTAATTGGTATTATAAATGTAAACCAAACGATTTTAATTCAAGATAATATTTACTTATTATTAATTTAGGCCCAATTTTCCCTGATTATGAATCTCAAAAAACATTTTTTAAATATTTGTGTCGGGAAGATGTCGGGAAATAAGTGTCTGACAAAGAAAATCGTAACGGTGTCCGGAAATAAGTGTCTGACAAAGAAAATCGTTATTCCTTGATTGAAAAATAATTGATTGTCGTTAAAATAAAATTTAAAAGATAAATTTTCTCAGAAAATTCAAAGTAACTTTCATAATATTTTGATATATTTTTCGTACACACGACACGAGCCATTGCGGGTAAACACCGTACTCCGAGCAAGTAATGGATGTGTTAAAAACCAAGGCTAAGGTTTCGAGCAGACTAGTATTTTTAACACAACGAAAAAGTATTACACGTAAAGTGTAATAATTTTTTTGTACTAAATTAAAAAAAGGACGTATTTATCTCAACAACAAATTAATCTCAACAACAAAATATACTTCAACAACAAATTATTCCTTTTTAGCCCACAAAAAGCGTCTTTCTTTGCCCGATATTTATTCTCGGACACAGTGTATAACCAAATTGTTTATATACTTGTTAAGTGAAGTGTAATATATTTTCTGTTGAAACGTTTATTGTTGATATTTTTTGTACATATATGGAGATAAATTGAAATTTTTTCTATGACATTTATATTCCATTATCAAGAATTAAACTTACGTCTTTCATTAAAGTTTTTAAATATTTAAACGTCGACTATAAATAAAATTCCGAAGAGAATTCTGTCGTATTGTTTCATTTCTGCTGTCTGATTTTTTTTTTTTTTAATTCAACCCCTTAATATATAAGTATATGTCAGATTAATCTTTATAATATTGGATGTAGACATATCCCGCAAATAATATGAAGATTTATAAAAGGACGTGTCTACCTATTTATACAGACGTACAACAAACGTAATACTTGAAACTGGTTTCGATATTATACCAGTATTTTGAAAATTTATGGATCTATTATTTATTTTTATTTTTTAGAAACGGGTAAGAATACTCATATTTTTGCTTAAGATTTTCTGCTCGGATTTACGCACAGTAACATCTTTATGAATAATAGACACGATGTGTTACACTCTTTAGATTATATGGCGTAAGAAATAATGTCTTTGTTATTGATACGTCTGTTATTGGTACAACTTTCTTCCAAAACCGTTGAAATTTTTCAAATAATTTTTACAGAATTACCTGTTTTATTAACATACACGTTTTTTGTTACACTATATATATAAAAAGAAAAAAAAGGTTTATACTTATTGGCCATTATCTCCCAATTTAAAACATATTAAAATAGTCTGCTACTAAAAGTTAAGCGACTCTTACATATATTTTTTGCAGATTTATAAAATTTAGCTTAATAAGTGTTACGATTAATTTGATAAAGTGTTATTATCCGACTGCGTAATGGATAATTAAGGTAATGTTTTTCATGCAGTGGATTTTATTCCTTATTTTTATAAATAGCTTAACAGATTTTCACGTGCTCCATATATTGATTCATCCCAATTTCAATAGTGTCACTGAACATGTCATAGGTTACTTCCAATTCTCTATGCAAATGCTGTATAGGCATAAGTACTATTGATTATAGGAACACAGTGCTTGGTATTTGTGAGTACCCTTATAATATATAGGTCATTAATATCTCAAATGAAATTTTATAGGTATTTAAGTAAGTGAGCAGTACGGAACGTATTTAAAATTGTCTCTTGATTTCTAGTTGATTAGTGATTAGGAAAGAGTTGACGTAACGAGGAAAAAGCATGTCATCATAAACAAATATTTATCATCTAGTAAATGGAGTTTAACTAATCTATATTTTAATTACATAAAGAATCTAATGACACGCTTCGCGTCCCATACAAAACTTCTCGCAGAAACTAATTCTCAACTTATGTAAGAAACAGGTTGCTGGGAAATGAATAATTAATTTCAGTTAATAAAAAATATTTATCACATATTCCAGCAATGCAATGTTTAGTACTGAATACGAATTAACTAATTTAAACGTGTCTATCATATTACTAAAAAGTATGCTATTCCAAAATTACTAATAACTTGAAATAATTTTTTCTGGAGTATATAAGAAAAAAAAATAAAACCGTTAAAAGTAGAAAACTACCTATCACCCAATACCCGACTCAGCGGCATATATAAAGTGAGGAGATGTACTATTTTCCCTAGCTTACATTAAATACAATATACAGACTACATTTACCCTTTTGTATGGGCTTCGTCTTAGCCTTTGAGATATATCAGAGTTTCTTTTTATAACAATTTTCAGTTTTTCATATAACATGCTATTTCCAGCAAACTTTCTTTTTATTTTAATTTTTATAAAACATCGTTTGTGTTTGCTTGTTCCAAATTCTTTATAAATCATATTAAGAGCAATGCAGACAACCAATAACGATCGATCCAACAGTATTCGGGGAAGTAAAAAAGCAAAAGATCGATATGAGGGAAAAATCATAAGAAAAGTTTTAGAAACGCTGTTGAATATTACCCAAAGTTGATTTTACACTCTGTTCGCAAATGATTGCATAAATATACATTGGTAGCGTCAGTAAAACTTGTTCGTTTGATGTCGATAAGAGAAAAACAATTTTTTTTTCTACTTCTATTGTCTTTCTTAATAGATGGCCCCAAAAAATATTTTTAAAAAGCAAAAAGATAAGACATAATTATTTTGCCCATCAAAATTCTTTCAATATCTTCTCAAAATCATTTATAAACTTTATGTGTCATCTAAGACTTAAATGTTATAACTGTTTATATGTCACGTAATCATAAAAAAACTACCCGTAATTTAAAATGAGATCTGATTATGTGATTACATTGTATTTATATGTTAGGCTGAGCCAATAAAAAATATCTAAAAAACTAAATCACTGGAATAGGGGCGAGAAAAGAAATTTTTTTATTGAAGCTCTAAGATAATTCTTCGTGTCTGAGTTTTTGATTTTTAAATGAATTTATCCAAGTACTATGATAAGAATTTTTCATGCGATATAAAAATTTGTAGAGATTAATCCAAGTAACTTGTACTGACAAATTATACATAATTTCCAGCTGCAAAACATTCTATGTTCTTATACTTATAACTCTAATTGTGATTACGGAAATACTTGTATATCATAAAAAATATATAAGCTGTTTATTTATTTTTTATTTCGATTCTTGAAAATTTTCCTTGGAGAATTTGTGTGAAAGTCAAATATGAATTCGATTCTAATTACGCCCAAATTTTATCCAAAAAAAGCAATCATGTGCGAATTAAACTCGGACATATTTGGAACGTAACTGAAATTTATTGGCTCCCAATTGTTGTCCCTTTAAAAAAAAGACGACAATATATGCTCTCTTTTTTAAGTTATATTTGGTATTCTTTTTTTTTTTTGGAACGAAAAATTCTATTTTTCGGTTTTCTTTTTTAAATATGGTATTGTAAATTCAAATTTTGAGTTTAAATTAAATCAGCTAAAATAAAATATTTTTCACATTATTGTCTACCTCTAAATGTTATGTTATTACTAAGTATAATTATGTTTAAAGTTCAATTCTTTATTTAAAATCATACGATAAATGTGAATAAAATATCTTATTCTCTTTGGAAAAATAGGCAATTAATACGTCATTCATCTGAACAGTGAAAAAAATTAAACAATTAATAAAATATGTTGTTCATCTACATTGTTTTTATTTTCAATTTGGAGCCTGATTAAAATGGAGAGGTTTGTTATTTTTCTTTATGCGACGTATGTTTTTTTGTTGTTATTTTATCATAAATTTTTTGGATATATTTTTTTCTTATGTTGTAATCGACTTGCATACTTTTGTTTGCTCATCACAGTTGGACCGAGCCAAACATGTCGAGATGCTCTACTTTTATCATCCTTAATCTGCTCTTTGACGAAGATATCCTGACGCATTTTTTCGTTTTTATTGCCGCTGTTTTAATTTTTATAAAATTACTTACATCCTAAAACTCAAGTGATTAATATCGAATTATTTTTTTTTTTTTGAATTCGGTTAGCACCAATTCTTTATATCGAATACCGTTCAGCCACATAATAAAAACCTATCAATGCGTTCAGGCATGTTCATTGATAAAAGATCGCGAACCACCCTAAGGTTTTATTAATGCACTAGCTATAGTTCACGAATTCACCCACGTAGAATTTATTTAAACTATGCTGCTTTCTCCCGCGATCCCCAAAAGCCTCCATTCGGCCAAATTATATTTTTTTTGCTTGCTTAGTACCAAACTGTAATCGGATATCGGGGGAGTATGCTTTGTTTGTATTCAGTTTTATACATATTTGGGTGAAGATAATATTTGCATAAGAACATTTGCCAGCATTTAGGGCTGTGGATGATTTTCATAGGTTTCTTGTTTGTTATGGGTATTTTTACTCTATTTCAAGTTTAAAGATTACGTAAAAAATTTAGTTAAAACAACAATAACTATGTTAAGTACATTGGACCTTCATATTAAAACAGCATTTGCTTCCAAATGTTGAGAACATTACATTGATAATTGAGGTACAATGAGATGCTTAGTATTACTGAAACGATTAATTGGACCTTCATATTAAGATAGCATTTGCTTCCAAATATTCTCATACATTGATATTTGAGGTACAATGATATGCTTAGCATTACTAACACAATTACTTCCGATATAATGCGTTGTTATCACCTCATAAGCTAACCTATATCATACTTATATAGTAAAATATAGCTTTTAATAGCTATTAAATATATTTTTTTAAATTGTTCCTTTGTTTTGCGTTGTGAACAGAGAGATATTAATTACTTTATTTTTTATGTTATATAAAACTAGAACCTTGTTTTAATGTTGTGGTGAATATTTTTCAGTGTACAATGTACAATGTAATGGTCTGCTGTAAATATTCCTATCTCATCTCTGACCAATAAATCCAACATCTCTTTCAAATAATAGAAATTAACAAACGACATATTTTAAACATATTTTTAAAAGGCCTAGCTTTTTTTAGCTTCTGTTATCATCTTATAGTTCCAATCAAATATAGTTATATTTTATATCCTATAGTTCAAATATAGTTATATTTTTAACTGTTTTTAATTTACAAATATTACTCCGTTACAGTTTTATTAATAATATAGATTCTGTTTCCGTAGACCTTCGAATCGTTTGTGATTATTATGTGTAGTGTGGTTTATTGATTGTATACGTAAATATATGTACATGTACTCCATAACACACACACATGAATATGTATATATATATATATATATATATATATATAAATACATACATATATATATATATATATATATATATATATATATATATATACATAGGTGTGTGTGTGTGTGTTTGTGCGGATGTGTGTATATATATTTACGTATATATTAAACACATCCAAATCTAGAGTTTTGTAACTTCATTTTAAACACATTTTATAGCACATAATCAATAGTTGTCTCAATAGCAAAATATGTTAAATTTCGTTCGATTTTGAAAATTTTACTGAATCTCTTATTTCTAATTACACGACGAGATTTTAGAATAATCTTATCCGTTACAAATTCAACGATATATAAAAAAAATATATATTAGACAAAATTCAGATATTTTCATTACAAATTTTGATTTCGGTTTAAATTATTTATACATTTCCACTATTGAAATTTCGATTTAATTCCAACTTAATATAAACGCAAATTTACATGCGTCATAATATATGCAGATATTTATACAAAAATAATCACAAATTCTACGAATTACATTATGAATATTAATGAGCTATCCAAGCTTTTTAATTCAATCAAATAATTCCGTAAATTCCTAATTTACATATTTTCTTATTAAACCTGGATGTGATAATAATAGAACACTTAAAGTACTGGAAGCACGCAACTTCAAATGCCAATATACTAACTATACACAATTAAGCCGGGTGACATTTTGAATATAACAATATGAAGAGGCACTTAATGATTATAATATTGTTAAGGCGATTTAACCTTTACATCTACCCACATTTTCAAATACGTGACGCACTTATCCTTAGTAATTTGACATCTATGGACAATAATAATAAAGAATAAATATCCAAGTGACACGTGATAATCTACTGAGCAATAGTGAAATTTACGAATATGAAATGTAAAAATTTAAGCAGCTATTTTCTAGTATTAGTTTAATTCTTAGTTTTAATTCTTTGAAAATTAAATAATTTTATAATTATTATACGTGTCTCCCTTCTTCCTCACTTGTACAAGTCGTGGTTAACTGTTACATATCTTTTCTTTTTAATAAATTTCTTTCTGTACGAGTACACATGACATGAAATGAATTAAGATAGCATCACAAGAGTATAGCAGCTATAATATAATTTAAATTAGTGTAAACAATTATCAACTGGTGCTTTTTCTAGCATGGAATTGTTTATTATTATATTTTTTTTTTATTATGAAATCAACATATTTTAAAAACCGTTGAATTATTTTTCACGATTAAGAGATTTTGTCCCCAACGTAATAATTTTCATGCGCAGTGTTTCATTTAAATTTATCGTTTTATTTCATAACTTTCGATTCATGGAGCCCACGTGAACTATAAATGCCGTAGTTTGTGAAATATTAAAATTATAGATAACTCTAATTATTAATTATCTAGATCGTAAACTAAAAGCAGTAAGACTGCATTGATCTTCGTCTTCTAGGTCGGATGCTCCCACCTCAAAGTGCTACCTACCTAAATTTCATTGTAGGAGAAAGGGTAATGATCTACAAAAATTTGGGAAGTTTAAAAGTAATTATAATTTACATGAATTAAAATTTATTTTAACCTTGGAGAAATTTTAATAGAATAATGATGAGCGTGAAAAGTTACAAAAAAACGGCAGAATATTAATGACCTGGTGAAAATTTTCCAAATTTAAAAAGCGACTTTCAATTAAATTAAATATTTTAAAGGTGGCATAAATCTTACAACTGATTTATGCTTAATGTCCTGATCTAAATAAACAGGCTTAATTGTTTTTTGAGAGACATGCCCTAATCAAGTTTTTGTCGAGAGATACTCATTGAATTTTTGACGAGAGGTGGTAATTACATTTTTCCTTGGGTTCAATATAAAATATGTGTTTTAACATATAAAGTACTGGAATTATAAAAAGATTGAAATAAATTAAATACACATAGACACATATACATTTTCAGGCACACACCCATACGCGCGCACGCGTATACAGCATATCTACGCACCGCAAACGCTGTTCATTTTCTTAATTTTTTTTTTTTATATATAATCGGTACTAGTTTTGTTCATTACATAACTAGAACATAAAAATATTATTGTAGGTATAGCGAAGACAAAAAAACTATTTTTTTCTCTCTTTTCTCATAAATTATAAGAACTGGTTTATTGTATTAAACCTACACTTCATTAACTCTTTAAGAAAGTAATTTTTTACAACTTCCAATAGTATTTTTTCAATTTCTAAACCTCAAAGTACCATTGGATACTTTGAGGTTTAGAAATTGAAAAAATACTATATATATTTTCAATAAATTGATAAATTCATTTCCAAAACCATTTTAAGACTTTAAACCGCCTTTGTACTTAAATTAAATATAAATAATTCGAGTTTTTATACTTCCCAGAAACTGCGTGTAAGTCCTACGGTATAATAACATTCGTCCTTACGTACACCTCCCCAATTAAATTCATTTAATACCGCTCATCTCACAGCGCGTTTAAAATTGCCATTATTTTCGGGTGAGTCGGTCCTTTGTGTTTCCTCTGCCGCTGTATTCCGTTATAACAAAGAGATAATAATTAACATTTGTTCCCGAACAAGGGAACGTCGCGAACATCTTTTCTTATAGACAGTAGCATATTTCAGCGACGACAGGAAAGTATTTTTGCTCTTTTAATGTGTACTGTGAAAAGTTTGTCAGACGTTTCTTGACGAAAAAAAATTACTTCCATATTCCATGACGGGGGTTTTATTTTCTTTTTAATATTTAAAAAAATTAAATCCGGTGTTCTTTCTAACATTTGTTTAAATGTTCCTTTATTTTTCAGAATTTTCCAGAATAAAAGCCATTTAATAAAGTAGCTTGTCCGAGTGAAAAAAATTATACACCGTTATTGTAAACATCCATGTACTACGTTTTTATAATTTCCAATAATGTTGGTTTATTTATTTTTAAAAAATTACTTGTTTTCAGCATCGTTAAAGTGCAGATATCAAAATGAAGCTACTGTAAATTACTATGTCAATAATAATTTGTAAAGAATAACCCAAATGAATTGAAACTAAATATAGAAAGAATTATCAATCGTAAATTATCAAACAACTCTTTAGTTACTTACATAAAGTAGTAAATAGAGTAGAAAGAAAAATCAAAATTGAGCGCCTTTCGCAATATTGTGTTGATCAAAGTAAGAGCCTACGGCTTCGTGCTCTCATATAAAAGTTCGGCGCATAAAGTGTTACTAAACCTAAGATCAAAGTCTTGTTAACGTAATTATTCAATAATCTAAAAAAAGATATGACCAAAGGTAATTGCCGTCAAAGTTGAAGGAAATTACACCTGACCATGGACACTATAAAATCTGAAGGAAATCAAGACAGACACCGTAATTTTATTGATATTATAATCTAGCACACTTCTTAATATTTTCCCCAATATGAGTATCAAAGTTACTTCAAATAGATATCAGGTGCTATTCATTTCATGTTTACTACCTAGGATATGCATTAACTTATTCACTACTTAATTATGATGAGCAAAACAACAAATGATTATCAGCTCGCTTTTTGAAATCAAAACATTGAATTTGCCTGGCGGTTATTTAAAAAATTATTCGAGGAAAATATTAAATTAAAATTCACTTCAATTATTATTATTTTTTTGCAGGTAGAACCAAGCATAACATCATTGAAAATTCGCTCGGAAATATTTATTTTTAAGATTATTGTTAAATTTGTATAGCAAACCAGCATATACGGATTCCTGAGTTCAAAACAAGATCATTAAAAGTAATTATTTTTTGTTGTAAATTACAGCATCCCCTTCTCGCTATACAGATTAAAGTTAAGACAAAAGTTAAGTAACTCGGTGGACACCTTATTTCGCTACGAATATCGAGAGATATGAATAATATATTACGAAATAAAATTTCGTTATGCTGATTATTCAGGGTGTTTTATACTTTATTTTTCATGGGGATTCTCTTTATGATGATGAAATCTTTAAATACAATTTTGATTGAGAAAATGATAAAAATAAATATGAATTTTCATTAAACAATTAATTTTTTCTTGGTGATAAAGACCCAAAATGAAAACTGTGAATTTTGATTGTATTATGTAATTATATTTTCAATGTAAATACGAAACAAAAACTTGTTTCACCAATTAACCAAAAAACTATGTTATATATGTTTACGCTATATATTTATATATATATATATATATATATATATATATT
Source organism: Druceiella hillmani (assembly GCA_039881145.1). Lineage (NCBI taxonomy): Eukaryota > Metazoa > Arthropoda > Insecta > Lepidoptera > Hepialidae > Druceiella > Druceiella hillmani. The sequence goes on along the minus strand of JAYKKI010000129.1, from coordinate 2,922,831 downwards.
TATATATATATATATATATATATTTATATATATATATATATATATATATATATATATATATATATATATATATTAATTGAATCTGCAATTTAATGGCAGTACATTGTTTTTGTTTAATTATATATTAGGTGACTTTTTTGAGTCAAATCAAACGATCCTATAAAAATTGAAGTTAGGAATAATTCAGTTAATTGTAATTTAATTGAAATATAAAAAAGGTGACATCTATTTTTTTTAATTCTGTGTTTGCTCAATTCTTATTATTCCTTATATCAATACCTGGCTACCTGGGTAACACTTTCCATGTTTATTACTTACATATAATATCTATTTAACGAAATATCATCAAATCCTTTTAGATCCTAGTTATTTAAGTCAATTGACGTCGATTCATATATGATAGGATATATAAATAAGAAAAAATAAACCTGTGATCTAAAGTCGATTACCCACTTAATCAATAGTAAGGTAACCCGAATACCCATATGTAAACACTTAATACGCCCACAGAATCGTACAGAAATAAATAATTAACTAATGTCCAGGAGTATGAAATAATGTTCTATATACAGGAATATAAATTTTAATGCTTCTAATATTCTTTCGCCATAACAAATTTAACAAATTCAACGCATACGATGTTCACAAGACATTCAAATATCCATTACAAGTCAAGTTTAGTTTTAATCTGCCAATAATGCATTCATTATTTGCTAACAGCCCTGTAACTCATACAAACAGCCCTGACTGAGACTTTCTATTCTCTTAACCCTTCCCTTTATAATTCCATAGGACAACTTTTTCAGAGGCAGATGGTTAATTTAAACATTGTTACATGGAGTGCATAAAGGTTAAGTACATAGTAGTCTGCCACTTAAGAGGTCACTAGTATGCTGGAGAGAACCGAAATTGACAAAAATAAATTAAGTATAACTATGAACGGTCAAACAGATCATCATTTCTTACTTCCCTTAAACATATTATGTGGTCTAAAGATACATGTGAAAATGAGGAAGAATACAGGAAGATATATATAAAAATGTTGTAAAAACAGGAATGGTACATGGATCACTGCACGCGAGCGAAATGCTCACGCTATTAAATTTTCTTTACAAATCGTAATATATTTGTATAAATCAAATTTAAAAAAATTATTATAAAAAATAAAACAACATTAACAAAAAATGCAGTTTTATTCATATTTATAAATATAACATTTAACGCCTTAACTTTAGCTGATTTTAAGAAAAAAATATAATGAATGAAAATTAAAAAAAATCGTTTTTCAATAGAATTTTGACGAATGTGTCTCTCGAAATATATATTGCATGTGATCGCCATGTACCGAGCACATAGCAAAGTAATATTAATACACAAATTAAATGCTTTTTAATGCATCTATTTTGACTTGTGGTACATAATGCACAAAAAGCATAATACCCAGACTCAGTTTTAGCATTAAAAGTTGAGATCCGATGACATGGTTTATGTAATAAATCGTTGTAAAAAATGTGGTTTTACACACACATTTTTTAAGAATACACTTACAGCCATATTTTTTTAAAAATATACGTCTTACAATCAAGTTTTGCGTGTTTGATTTGTATATTATGTGCTCATTGATCCCAGTTATACTCAAAATGGAAAAAAGCGAGAGCACTAGCCATTTATAAAATTGTATACCATATCGAACCTGTTTATTTGCGGTGTAAATCCTAAACCAACCTCTAAATGACTAACATTTCATCAATGGTACAGTATTCTCTAGGAGTATAATTATCATTACAATGCCTGGCAAAGCTCTCAAATACTCCTAGGATAGTTGCTGGGTTATATTTTTTTTGTTTCTTCCCGGGAATGAATGTCATTAAAACGCGGCATCAGTAAAAACAATAAAAAGGTTTTATGGACATCGTTGCTCTAAAGAAATCACACGTTTTACCTTCATCAGGCCATTTTACATTTATTTTAAAATATCTTTTTTATTCTATCCAGCCATCTACACTAATCCAACTAGTGCTTTTATTTAAGCTAAATCTTTTAACTTACAGTCTATTTGTCGAGAAAATTTATCTTGTAGTTTTGTCTCGGATATATCTGTGGTCATAACTATTTTGTCTACCATTCCGTCATCCAAAAACAAGTAAATGCACTGTAAGGACACGTTTGCTTTTTTATATATTTGTTTAATCTTTGAAAAATGGATGAGTATATTGCAACTCCCGGTACGTACGACATGTAGCGACTTGTTCATGAGCCATTTTATAGACTTATATTTTGCAATATGGAAGGATACCTTTCCTCGTTATTCATGTATCCCGTCATCTGCCATTTCATCAGAAAATTGGTCTGTATCTGATTCATGAGGACTATCAATGTCATTGTAGTCAACTTGGGTTTGTCTATACAATTCTGGTCTGTTTCCACAGGATATAAGGCTTCATCAGAGTCAGGCTCTTCCAGTCACTCACATATTTTCTTCTAGTCACGCACACCTCAGAATTTAAATGCTAAAAATATAAAAAAAATATAATCGCCCAATTTATGACTATTCTTACAGAAATAAAACAATAAAAATACATTTACCAAAAACCAAAAAGTACATTTAAGCGGTTAGGCGCGCGATGTACAAAATACCGCGCGTTCGAACACAGCGCTCATAAACATTTGACTACCCACTTAGCGGCGCATGACTTGGATCCTTATCCAAGTGAGGGGGTGTAAACATAGGATGTCACTGAAAAGCTTCTTATGTCAAAGACTCGCTAACATAGAAAATAAGCGCAATTTTAACATGAGCACAATGCTCATAGCCCCTCTAGTCATGGATTAAAACTTTGTTGGAATTAGCATGGAAGTCCATATATTCTAGTTAAGATTTTGATACAATAGCATTAACAATTAGTTGGTTTTATATCACATATTTTCATTTATTAATGGAAGTTTATATTTAATAATAATTTGGCAATACCATGAAATATCTAAGTATAAAGGATACATAATTTTTTATATCGATCGATTCCAAGTATGAAAATTAAATAGTACTTATTGGTGCTTCGAATGCATACTTAATTATTACATAGAAACTAATGTTTATAATGAACCTTAATTTAACATATGCTAAAATTCTAATAACATATTTACAAATTTGTCCAGACGGGTTCTGTCTATACTTTACGAAGCGTCTAAGCTTTTCATGGTATGGTTTTTAAGACTATCAGGGTACGGCACAAACACGAGCACACAAACTGAAACACTATATGTGTATACATATAAATATACGTATACATGCGTTTATATATGTATGCGTGCGTGCATATTGATAATAACTGCTGTAGAAACTTTATTTATTGTCGAATTAAGATCACGTTTAACTTAATATAATGGTAATATGTAATGGCTATTTAATTTAAAATATATTAAAACAAAATTATATGTTTAATTTATCCTTCTTTTATTTTGCTTTCGTGCTTTTTTTGGAAAATTTCAAGATATATATCCATGGCTGGTTTCAAAAATGAAAATTGTTTTATTGTATGTTAGTTATCTGGAAATGTTTTTTGTTTTTGTTCAAGAACCCGTAGTTCTATTTTCTTAATAAATATAGGTACATTTATAATTACAATTTCGAAACTTCAGACATTTTAAAATTATTAGTATACCATCAAATTGCACAGAAAATGACAAATAAAGTAAGTGCCTTTTCATTCGTCCCTGTTGCCGGATAGCTAGTGCCGGGCATCAGGTAGCAAAGAGTGTGGCATTCTATGAGAGCTTTCATACGCACTGGCCCGTTTTACCTGATACTCGGTCGCTTGATGAACACCGGATAAACATTGGACGCCTGATCGACGGCTACCGGCTAACTGGTTACTGGGCGCATAGTGATGTTTGAAGTGTAGCAACCGCGGAAAGAATTTATGCGCACACAATTAATTGTTCGCGTTCCATTTTCAAAGAAGATGGAAAATTATGTAAGCGTAGTGCTACGCGACTGTACTCGCATCGTAGGTCTACTCTTCGTTTACTATAAAATCCATTTAAAAATATCATAAATTAATAAATGTATCCAGGTTTCTGTAGCATCAAGTGTCCATTAAAGTAACTAGGTATTTTAGAGTTTCAGTATTACGTTCGAGAAAATTGTTTTCATGGTTAACATCAAGCAACGCGTCATTGGATATGGGTTTTAAATGTATTTTCCATTTCTAATATTTATCATTTCTAAACCCCGTTTATGAAATATACAACTTCAAATTGATGTGAAAAATGCCTTCAGTTTATCCTGGTTATTCGACAATTGGTTTAAGTAATTATAATAAATGTTTATAACACATTTATTAATAAATTTCAATTAAAACAATTTTAATTGATCTGCATCAAAGAATAACTGAGGAAATCTACTTTATGCGTATTCAGATACGCCAAAACTCAATTTTTAAAGTTTGGAAAGTATACGCAAAACCTTTTACATCCATTTTAATTAAACTCAACATATTATGTGACTAAAAAAGCAATTATTATAATGTAATGAGAGCTACAAAATCTTACTTCATTAATTACGAAGAAGAAAACAAATGTGAATTGTGTTCTACTTTTAGTATTCAGATCAATATAAACGTATCAATATTGCCACATTTAATGTTGGAAGATGTCAAGTTTCTCAATATTATATTCGGTAAATACGCTCAGTGAAATCAGAATTGTTTGTAGTCGATATGACATTTTTAACTATTTTTTAACATAATCTTAATATATCTTTCACAACTTAATATCAACGTATTTACGAAAAACTGATTTTGATATTCTGATCTTTAACCAATAAAAAGATAGGAATGCATAATATTAATATAAACAGGTAGAAGAATGGGCTTAATAAAAAGTTAAACTAACTTTAAAAAAACCGGAAAGGTCAAAGACTTTTAATTCTGAACCTTTTATGAGAACACAATGTTTTGAAGCGTACAATAAGCGGTATTTCGATATGAAGCAGCAGCTGAGAGTGCCATGGTATCTGGATAACAATAAGAAATCCAATATCGGCGAGCAATGGAAGAAGCACAGTCCTCATACAAAGGACATAAAGGAAATGCAATACTATAGTGGAGAGCTCACATTTGTCAAAGGGAAATGATTCATCATATTTCTGCCAAAGTAACTAACTAAATTTGAAAACTAGTTACAATCCAGTAGGGAAACGAGAAATATTATTATAAATCAAAATGTACTGCTAAAAACGGTTCAAATCAGCATTCATGTTTACATTAAAAATATACATTTTTTGATCAGTTACTAATACTTGTGAAATTAGCTAAAATAATTGCTTAAGAAAGTAATTTTTTTTTCATAAATCTATTAATGCATCGAAAATATATACTTTGCTCCTGTGGATTGCCATATAAAAAATAACATTTATTATTAAATGTTTAAAATCGAATAAATAGTGTAGTTTATTTTCATACACAGTACTTATAATTTGATTAATTTTATTTTAAATTATATAGGTAATTCACATGAAAAAATATTTTTAATTTTTACGTATTGAAGTCGTAATTGTAGTAGGACACAAAATTTGAAAAACCATTATTTAATGAAACATTAATTAATGTTGTATCGAGATAATCGTGTCATTTGTTTAATAAAGTTGTGGTATTTTTAAACTAAGATAAGTTTGAACATTCTTCAAAAATATTGGTTAAAATAAAGAGAAAGATACACAACATTTTGAGTATTATAAGTTAAGGGTGCTGTTACAGTACTTTTTCATCAACCCATGGGTCTTTTTAAAAATTAATATTTATTTATTTATATTACCAAGTAAATGAAACTAAATGATTTAGTATTATTTCCACTTTCTTTAATTTCTTTACCACGACCTAGGTTTCAATGTATTACAACATCTTCAGGTGGGCTATTAGCAAATATCTTTGCTAATAGCCCACCTGAAGCTGTTGTAATGCAATGAAACCTAGGTCGTGGTGAAGATATTACAGAAAGTAGAAATAATACTACATCACGTATCACGTCATCATTTAATGGTGGATAATAAATTTCTACAAAATTAACCCCAAATATATTCATTATTTATATTAGTTAATACAAGATACAAGATATTGTGCAATACGACTATCAATACTGATGAGGTGTTAAGTCAGACATGTGTTAACTAAAATAATAATGCATGTTGTTTAGGATTGAATTTCTCACACAATCCCTGAGTACCACTGTTAGGTCAGGAATACATTCATAATGCAGTCCGCGTGAAACAGTATTTCTAGTAACCCTCGCCTCTCTTACCGATATGGTAAAACCGTCCCTTAAAATGACGTTGAATAAAGAAATAACAGAATAATGGTGATATTTGTACTTTGACAGTATGAGTAATGTTTTATAATGTGGAAATAGTATTAAGAAGCTAGTAATACCAATTGTAACTAATTTCAGATAGTTTTATAACTATTTAAAAGAGATATTAGCTAGAACTAAATAGATTTTACTTATATACTTTTTTATTCGATTGGTAGAAATCGATTTTTTTATTTCATACTACGTATTTTATTACAGTATGTAATTCAGTTTTTACGACACAGAAATATTCTACTTATAAATAACAAATACAAAGGAATTAAAGCTTTTTTACCATTGTAAAAAATAGATAATGATAACCATATATCTGCAAATGAGAAGGATCTTAGAGTTTATCTAAATCTTTTCAAAAGTTCGAGAAGAATGCTAGCTTGCAAGAGTCAAAATGAATATTACTGGTTAACTAAGCGAATGGTAAATGAGAAAGCCCTTGATTTTAAATTAAGTTAAAGTTTGAAATGAATTTACTGAAATTAGAAATATAATCACAATATAAATTTGAAAATTTTGAAGTTCTATAAAATACCTCGTAAGTTTTGGGTAATTGAAATATACCGGAAACAATTAATGTTTTGCCATAATTTTAAGGATCCGAATCACATTATTAGGTTCTTATTAGGTTCTTATTAAGCAAATATCAATCTATTATCATTTTTTCTACGAAATCAAACGATGAAGCTACATATCAGTTTATTTTCACAAAATATTGTCAATTTGTTGATAATTTCGCTTAGTATTTGGTTTTCACATGCAAGATTAGCTATAGTAGAATAAACATTGTTCATTGCACATTCCAAACAATTTGCGCGTATCACTTTGCAATTACTTATGTCTTTGAACTGTGAATATCAGAATTAGTAAAGCTTAAAGTTCACACAAATTACTATTAACTTATTGTAATTTATTGTATATTTGTAATTCATTGCTGTCTTAATACAATAGGGTGAAGTATATTAATTTTACTGAATAAAATATCAATATTCACACTTTCGGTATTGAAGGACAAACTAATACAATAGTGTGAAGTAATTAATTTTACTGAATAAAATATCATTATTCACACTTTCGGTATTGAAGGACAAACTAATACAATAGTGTGAAGTATATTAATTTTACTGAATAAAATATCATTATTCACACTTTCGGTATTGAAGGACAAACTAATACAATAGTGTGAAGTAATTAATTTTACTGAATAAAATATCATTATTCACACTTTCGGTATTGAAGGACAAACTAATACAATAGTGTGAAGTATATTAATTTTACTGAATAAAATATCATTATTCACACTTTCGGTATTGAAGGACAAACTAATACAATAGTGTGAAGTATATTAATTTTACTGAATAAAATATCATTATTCACACGTTCGGTATTGAAGGACAAAGTAATACAATAGTGTGAAGTATATTAATTTTACTGAATAAAATATCATTATTCACACTTTCGGTATTGAAGGACAAACTAATACAATAGTGTGAAGTATATTAATTTTACTGAATAAAATATCACTATCCACACTTTCGGTATTAAAGGACAAACTAATTATGATACTTTGAAGAGAACTAAGTAAGGAATTTAATTGCGGCTTAACTTTTAACATGTGATTAGGCGAGTAAAATTGTTCAAATGTTTTATTTTTGATATCAAAATTTATATGAAATTTTAGTAAAATTTTAATTATTGTAAACATAGATTTATTTAAATCGGAAATAATGACACAAACATAACCTTGCAAAACGTGCTAGTTGTTTTTCATCGGACTGTAGTCTTATTAGCGTTATCAGAATCTAAAGTTCCTAAGAAGGTTTTAAGAAAAGAACTACTAGAACTGAATAATCTAATTTTTTTACGTTTTGGCATATTAATTATATTTTTTACGTTTATAATACTGCATGTTGACTTTGTAAAGGATTTAAAAAATTAGCAAAATTTAAGAATTATGAGAAATACGAAAAATACCAATTTTATTTGATTATTATCAATATAAAGTAAATTATTTTTCTTTTATAGTAAATTCTTGTTCTTTTATATGTTAATATGGAATATTTTTTCTGTAGCTTGTAAGTATTTTAAATATATCATTATAATTAAATTTGCTAAATGATGGATTGGTAGAACAAGATGTATAAGTAAGTGTTTTTCATTTGAGAAGCAATAGTATCGTGAACTCCGCGTTCACGTTCAAGGTTCCGAACAAAGTGTCGACTAATAGAGGCTTCTAATATATCATAATAATCGTTTATTGATTTGTTTAAATCTATGAGTGTCTTATAAACTATAAGTTTTCACTTTGGTTTTAATAAGGACTCCTTTTTTGAGTTTATGTATCATATCACGCGACAGGTTATCCTGAAATTTGTAGGTATTGCCCATATGTTTATGATAGGTATAGTAACCATTCCAGCGGGTAAGGAGAGTTATAGTTTACAAAATGAGACAGATTACAGACAATTGAAATATAAATAGTGTTAATGTCGATGTTTGATTATTTATATTTATAGGGAAACGAGAGAGCACATCTGCGTTAGAGTTTGATTTACTCTATGCGCGATTTAATAATTTAATTTTTTTAATTTGAGACGTTGTACAGCTAGACATCTTTTTCGGTTATAACACTACTGAGGTAAGCGATTAAACGTCTTAAAAATTCGCATTTGTCAGGCTGTAGTTTCAGGTGGAATTTGAGGAATCGATCGAAAAATAGTTTTAGGTTTTACATAGAGGTATATAAATTATGTGAAAGTAGGAGAGCATCGTCTAAATAAAAATAACAATGGAGACCTCGAAAACCTGAAAGAACAGGGTTCATTAATTACTGAAATATAGAAGGAGTATTTCTGAGGCCAAAAAATAAATTCGTTATGACCTGAACCAAATTCAGAAGGGAATGAATTTCAGAAAAATGTCATTACTGAGCTTGAAGCACGCAATGTCTTTTAGAAACTATCCAAATTGTAGCGCACCGAAATGAAATATATGGACAAATAATATTATATTCGAGAATGTTTTAGTTAAGTTTTTTACTTCTCCCTTCCATTCTTTCTAAATAGAATATATCGGAGTAAGGAAAACAACGATCTAAGAAAACTTCGGTTTAATTGAGGATTTAGATAAGCAGTTTGAATGTGATCAATGATCATTGGGGATCTATTTTGATTCGGAATTTGAATAGTAATTATTGTTATTTTTAATTTAAGATATGTGTTTAATAAGGACTTTTGATTCAGAGGTAATTATAACTTTGATTCCATTTCAAAATGCGGGGAAAAGCATATAAGTGGGTTCATCAAAGTTTGGGCGCAAGGGATAACCTTAAAAACAAATGCATTTTTTAGAATATTAAATGTCTACGTTAGTATTTATCAGGTAATCGTTACCCAATATTTCGTCATATTTCAATTTCATAGTATCATCAAAAACGAATTTCTAATCAAAGTTTGATTGAGATGACTGGATAATGTAATTGAAGTTTAACTGAATACTACCTAAAATTTCAAATAATAGTCATTGTCACTAAAACTTAAAAGTATATTTTTTTTCTGGAGAAAGTGTTTTATTTTTTGAGAGGCTCCTTAACTTAACAGTCTAACACTTACGCTAGTGTGGATAAGGAAATAGAGTGAATTATCGGATTGTCTTATTTTCAGGAAATTAGGAGGCAATGAGAATGGGATTTGTAGAAACAGCAGATTTATTTTTCAAGTAAATTTTTTGTTTAGAGAGTGTACTGGACTCAACGACACCGTTACGTTGGCTAAAAGAGGTTGAGATATAAATTAGGTACTTTTATTTTTATCAATTTAACTTTTAGCCGATAAAGTATTTCTTTAAATTAGATTCAGTGAAAGTAATAATAAGTTTTAAATAAGACTCAGTGTTCGGTCAATGTGACATAAAATTCGGCGGATTTAGTACTGGGTTTTTTAATTATTTGGCATTTTATTTAGCAAGTCCTTCAATATAATTATTAGTAGCTTTCTAATAGGATTCAGTAATTGATATATTCAGTATTGAGTACATAATATTCATTATTGAGTACATTAGACGTGGATTCAGAGTTTAGAATTTGAGCGCCTAGGATTTTGGGACTACGACGGAATGAATATTTAATACGATCGTTTAAGCTAAAGTATATTATTAATGGACATTACCGGTTGGTTTGTCATTTTCTCGTAATTGGGGATAGACGATATATTATACGAGCTTACGGTATGCTTAAATATTATGATATTTATTTTTATAATATTTGCAAACCACGGAAATATTATTTTGATTTTTATTAACATTAGAGGAAGAATTATGTAGCAATTTACATAAAGATTGACATTTACTGTTTCGAAAATATTTTTGAAATTTATTGCGGTAATAGCAATCGACTTTTGTTGTAACCGGGCTTATGGCAAATATTGCAAGTGTTTATTTTACGGATGTTTTTGGGAATTGTTATTTAAGTAAAGAATATATTCATAAATTATAGAAATATATTCATAAAGTGTGTATTTATAACATAAAATTTTACTTTACATCCGACAGTGTATCCGAAGTGCAATATCAGATTTTGCAAAGTAACAACTACCATTTGAGAAGTTCTGTTCTCCATATCCGAAATCTAATATCAGATTTTTCAAACTAATAAATAAAGTAAAAACTAAGCAGTATCAAATATACTGAATGACGATTGATTTACTACCATACGTTAAGGAGCGGCATTATTAATTTTCAAAACTCACCATCAAACCCTAACCTGGTCGATGGTGCAGTTATTTTGGCAAAGTAAAAACTACCAGTAACATATATCTTGAATTACGTTTGATTTCACAATTAAATGAAACTACGTGATGTAGTATTATTTCTACTTTCTTTAAGTTCTTTACCACTTTAAGAAAGTAGAAATAATACTATATCACGTAGTTTAATTTAATTGTGAATAATGAATTTCTACAAAATTAACGCCAAATATATTCAATACGTTTGATTTACTACCGTTAAGGTTTTTATCCGTTAATGAGTTACATTGTTCATCTCTAGACTCTGACTAACAGTTCAAATTATTTTGTTATATTACTTTAATAGGTAAAAATATATATTAAAGAATAAAGAGACTCAAACTTCCTGTTTATTTTATTTAACCTACAAAAAGGTGTCTTGAAGAAGTGTCACGAGGGATAATATAAAATATAAAATTGAAACAATTTTTTTGGAAAAACTCTCAATATGGCTTCTCTTTTATTATATTGCAGTAGAAGGTACAATTATGATCTATGCAGGTAACAATTTTGTTCGTCCTTACTTGACATTTCTTCATAAGAGAAGAAGTACAAAAATTAAGACGATGTTTTCGTTCATACAGTTACGATGGAAACCACGGAGTTCAAAATGAAGGACAGATAAAAACGATTCTCTCAAATGACGCTCTTTAACATAATTGCAATGGAGGATGGAATTATGATTTATATAATTAACGGTTTTGATTACTTTTACTTCAATATTATGGCATTGCTTCTTAAGAGCAGGAATAGAAAATAAAAATTACTATTTATCTTTGCCTAGTCAACACACGAAAAAGGACTCAGCAAACGCTATAAAAATAATACGTCTGAACTTCGTACGATCAGTACCTAATTGCTACACTTTTTTAACACTCTGAACATTTTTTAACGCTCTTTACTCTTCATAAATCTTCATTCCGGACGCTATATATGAAAATCGATTCCTAAGTGTAAACTACAAAAATTTTAGTTTTAACAGCCAATGTTTAAAGATTCATGATTAAGCGGTTTGGTTGTTGAGTGCAACACGAATATGAATAGTCTAGGTATTGAATATATATTGCTGCTAGGCATTTATTATATATTGTACTTACAAGCCATAATATTTGGATAATCCATACAATCAACTGAACTTGTGTAACATATGAATATAGATGTATAAACCAAATTTTAAATTGGCTGTACCATAAAATGAAAGAGATCAAAATGTTTAGATTGGTTTGCCTCATTTATACTGTTGTTTCGTTTATACATTTTGCCTGCATTATATTTTAGTTAAAGAACTCATAATATCTGGTTTATAAAATGTTTGATGGAAAATAAATATTTACTTTTTATGTTATTGCCGTAGTGAATTGATATTTGAAGAGCTAGGATGTGGGGTCGACATCCGGCAGGTCGTCTAGTGGAACCGGACTGATGTTCTCTGTGGCTCCAAGCTAATGTCTTCGTAGTAACAAATCTTCCATAAATTTATCAATTAAGTGTTTTCAAATCAGTAAATAAATAAATATTTAAATATTTCCATAGATGGTAAACCTTTTTTATTTATGTTTATTTTGCCTGTAATTATTTAGGAAAACTTACATATTATATTTTCAATTATCAATTATCATATAATTGATAATTAAAAAGAATAAGAGTACGTAGATCTACATCGCTCGTTCACTTAAAAAAGAGTAAAAGTTAATCAAAATTACACTGAGATCGTGGCTCACTCCGGATATCCAATTTATAGGGGCGCCATAAATTTATTCAGCACGAATTCCTAGTGTTAAGTTTTGTTTTCACGGTCACACACGGAGGGTCGTTTGTCATTTCATCTTAGTTAAAATATGTATTGGTTTGGTGTGATGATGTCATCTATATTACTGTAATGATTTTTACTTAATATAAGGTTTGCAAGGTTCCTGTGTTGAGTCAATCTGGCAAAGAAAAAAATCACTGCATTTTACAAGGGCACGTGAATAGACATTTACGTCAGTTACGTTAGATTTAATTTTGGTAAATTTGTTTATTTATATCACATATCGCCCTTTAACAAATTTTAGGGGACATAGGAGTTTAATATAAAATCCAGTGACACTTAATATTTGTTCTGTGCACGCTCAGCTACAAACTAATTTTATTCAGATAAATTTTATGTAGTTAATAATACAGAATGCTTACCATTTTTAAAATGTAGATATCCATTTTTTACCAATTTATGGGTTAGGCGAATTTCTTGTTAATAAGTCCAGTGTGGAAGTTTTAAATTTAGTATACCGAGATGGTTTCATAATATCCCTGTTCGTAGACACCAATACAATAAGTGTGTTTGTGGAAAGAAGAGATAGGAGAAGGGTCATAATATTTATAATTACTCTAAATGGCACACTTTTTATCCAATCGGCATAAAACATGAAACAAAAATGGCTTCGATGAAAAATTTTGATGATTCAAAACACAAATAAAGTTGCTAAAAATTAATTGTAAGATAAAAAGGCACACTCGATAAATAGCCAAAAAGCCTTTTTTAAATGCTTCAGCATTTCTTTTCTCCATTTATTAGTTAAAAATATTTCAATTAATGTAATAAATATTATTTTTATCATGTGGCCAAAATAGGTATGCCATCCAGTATAACATCATAAAAATACCAAATTATTTTCTAACAGAAATTGACTTCTAATATTGAATTTTCTGTTTGAATTTTTTTCTCCCTAAACAAATATTTTCTTCGTAAGCTTATTCCCATTATTGTTTTTAATTTAAAATGTTAACATTACAGTTCCTTAAAAATTATATCCATAAGTATTCGAAATTATTTTATTATTATATGAAATCAATACAATTATGATATAAATTCCAACTTATAATCTACAATTTTGATCAAATTTGGTATAATAAATTTTTCCATAGGTATAAACGAAATCAATTTTATATTTTCTACTTTTTTCCATAAAATATTTTATCGTAATTTTTTTTTAATTTGTGCTTGCTGCTCTATTATTTAAGCTAGAGGACTGTGTAAAGTATCATTATAAAAATTAATACTTTTAACGGGTCTTCATATTATATCGGACAAAGCAGCATTATTTTGTCAAATATTTTTTTGTCACCAAATAAAATTACCCAAAAACCCGAGTTTTAAAATTGTACAACAAAATCTAAAATAGTTTTCAAACTATTGTTAATTTAACTAATCCCAGAGTTTATTTTTTGGATTATGGCAAGTTCGTTTAATAATGTCAATACTGTCCATCTTCCAAATACCTTCTCATTGGTTTAGTCTTGTTACCTCTTCAACATTTCTTAAATGTATTTTTAATGGTCTCGGTGTTGAAGTTATTTTTTACTTAGTTAAAGTGGAAAATGAATAATTAAAAGGCACAATATGAAATTCCAAAACTAGTTTAATAATTTAAGCTTCTTTACTCTTATTCTCCGCGGTATATGTCAAATTCTCATACTAGATACGATAACTGTTAAATGTAGCAAAGGAGAAAAATTAAAGTTAAATGTTGCTTCATTTAACTTTAATTTTTATGAAGAAAACGAAGTATTCTATACCTTATAACATTTTATATTATTGACATATTTATAACCCTCTTTATTTCAGATCAGTAAAATTTGTCGCATTAAATGTGATCAATTACTTTAAAAAATGTTATGCCCATTAATAAAAGCAATATCGAGGTTTTTACATTCTAAATTGAATATATGTTCATTATTGGAGTTTAATTATAGTATATTACATTAGGATAAATCCTAATAAGTCTCATGTTTTTCCTTTACCTTAATGTCAACTTATATTTTCGCCTTTTGATAATTGTCTCGATATTAAATCATGCCTTGTATTCAGGCTCTTTCTATTCTTTTTATTTAATCACGGTTTTGGGTCAATGTCATGTTTAAAAATATTTATTAATCCGTTTCAAGCATTGCATTTATATAGCTGAGACCGTTTGATTGCATTTATATTTATTGTTCACACTATTTTCTACATTGTCCTTATAATTTTATTTTTAAAGACAGTGTAAAAGTCAATTCTGGCCTCATTTTTGAAACTACGTAATTCGTACGACCAACATAGTGTGCAGATAGCAATGTCCCTACAATGAGGGTACTAAACTATGGGCTTATATTTTATATACTTTATTTAACTCTTTGATTTAAATTAGGAAATTTATATAAAATAAGGTACAACTTTATTTTAGCAAACGACATTATATCTAAAAGTTTATCTATTCTTATTCATTTATTTAATATTTACTAGAATGAATTTTGTGTTTAGTGAATTTAGTAAGGTACATGTTAATTATCCCCTTTTTGAGACCCCATCCGATAGACTGCAAGTCAAACCAACATAAATGTACTAGTACATTCATTACCT
The DNA here is from genome assembly GCA_039881145.1 of Druceiella hillmani. Lineage (NCBI taxonomy): Eukaryota > Metazoa > Arthropoda > Insecta > Lepidoptera > Hepialidae > Druceiella > Druceiella hillmani. Next base: position 2,907,315 of record JAYKKI010000129.1, on the reverse strand, counting down.
TAACAAGAGCAATATATTTAATGAATAACCCTACATTCCGCTACGTCGTAGAACTGCGGATCGATCGTAGACATGGCTTTCGCAATTCATCACGTTGTCACCGTATAACCCTCATATCACGTAAACGGGGCAATGTGCTACCGTAATTATTAGCTCTTTCATCATTGTGCTCAGCAGAACACTATTAGATTTCCGTGACCTCGTAGCAAAGTTATGTCCTTGTCTTTCATTGTATTCAATTATAATGGTTATAATGTAGCCCATTCAAAGGTGAAGCTGGAAATTAATATAATAAAGGGTGAAATTTTGCTTAATCGTTGTTTCGTAAATTCACTGGATCAGAATGGCTTGTTCATTGATTTGGTTAATCAGAAAGGAACGCAGGGAGATAAAACGTTTGGACAAGACAAATGTTTGTTTTTTTAATATTCATATCTAATAGGTAAAATAATACATATTTAATGTTTGTATTCAAAACGTGATCTTAAGTAGCATTATTTAACATAACCTACTGATAGAAATATCAGTTTATTTCTATAAATCCATCGCGTTCATTGCTTTCTTACGCATTGCACATAAATTTTATTTAATTCCGGTTTACAGGGCATGTTCAATTTTATTTAGATCTCTAAATAACTAAATACTTTAATTTGTCGCCACAAATTACAACACACTTTTTGCTTGGTATATATATATATATATATACATATATATATATATATATATATATATATATATATATATATATATATATATATATATATATATACCAAGATTGTAAATTATACTTTAGAAGTAATTTTTTTATGAAAATGTGGATATTTACAAATAATATAAATTTATATTCAGAATATATTTAGAATTCTACTGTTTACTCCAGACAAATGAAGTATGATGTAAGTTTTATTTACTAATACTCGAAATAGGGAAATAAATTTGTTTTCGGTTCAGGAATTAACTTAATCGTCTTATTTTTCTAACTTGTAAATACATAATTCTGTGCTCATGAATAAATCCATAGAATTAAAATTTAAATAGTGTTTAAAAATAAAATATTCCTTCTGTAATTTTAGCCTCTAAGTATATTGTAAAATATTTTTTAATTGGAATATGTATTTTCAGTAATAATCTGTTAGTGATTCAAAAAAAGCTTTCAATAATTAATGAAATGCAAATTATTTTAATTCACAGTTATAAGATACCATTTAATTTTAAGCTTAGATAAAAGCTTATGTTGGCTTTGATAGGATTTGATCAGTTTCACATTTTTTAACATTTAGGTTTATGCACAGCGCTCCCTTACTATGTTGATTCAGTCTTATTGAATATTTAGCAATGCTTAAATGTACTTTCAGTGGCATTTTTATGTATAGTAAAGTTTTAATTATTTGGAAATTCAAAATTGTTAACTGTAGAAGAAAGCACGAAACTCCAAAATAAAGGTTTTCAGTGCATCATCTCACTTTTATTCTCTGTAGTATATGTTAAATTTTTGTAACAGATATGATAATTGTTGAGTCTAACATAAAAAAATTACAACAGCAGCGAACTGATTCCTAACTTTAAAAACGATTTATTTATAACCTTCTCTAAAGCTTTATCATATTATGTGCGATCAATTGTTTTCATTATTTTTACACTCATGGATATCATTGATATGAGAGAGATATTTTCAATACTTAAGATATTTATAAATTTTTTATTACTAACTTTTATACTATATTCAATATTAGAGTCACTACTGACACATCATGTGTATTTCCTTTAATTTCTATTCGCCTGTTATTTCGGCTTTTTATATTTCTCCCTTTTTTAAATCACGCTTCATATTCTAGTTTTTAACATTTCTCTTTTTATCATATCGCAAATTTCATTTAAGTATTGGTAGGGGAGTTTTCCATGAAAGGTTTTTCTTGCAGCGTTTATAGAGTCGATTTTTTATTGCACCTTCGCTTTTCGTTCGCACTGCTTTCTTATTATAGGTTGTTATTATCGAAGTATCTTAATTTAGAACAAGAAAGAAACCTTATTGTCGTGACAACACAGTGAGGTTCCATTCTACTTCCATACGTACATTAGACCTCTAACTCTGAAGCGGAATTAGTTAAGTTCTTAAGTATTCAACACACTATATTATTTTTTGACCCAAAAGGAAAAGCATGTAAAATTAAGAATATGTTTAGTTCAAGAGATGACTTTACATATGAAAGCATATGATACAGGGGTGTAAAATTACGTGCAATATGGGATGCAAGGGATACAATATACATGCATGGGAAAAAACTCTAAGACTAAAGTTAAAATTTGTTTTTAAAAGTTTCATTAAAAATAGTGATGCGCGATGCTTTCAAAACGACAATATTTCAACCTGTATAAACGTCAGGTCAATTTTTATTACCGTGATAACAAAATACTGCAATTTATTGAAATTATTTATTAAAATTACTATAATTGTTTGTAAGGTTTTATTCACGCCACAAAAGTCTTTAGTTTATCGTGATTCTTTATGACCACTTTGAAACAAAATATAAATAAGAAAAATTTATTGACTAAAAAAAACTTGAAATGTTTTCCAGTTTTGTCATCATCACATTCACATTCATGTTCAAAAGGACCGACAAAAAAACAACCGCAACCAAACTCGATGGTTGTGTTTGCTCTTAGCCATTTTCTGTGACCACTTTCCTCTTTCCATCTCATCAGCTTGTTCGTAACATATTGTCGTACTTTTATCAAAATTGCATAAGGTCATAAAATTTTAAATCGATACGCCCATTATGAGTGTGTGAAATTAAAACCGCTGGAGTTGTTTGCGTACTTAGTTACAATTATATGAAAGTAATTAAATTGTATTTATATGTTCGTGAGTGAGTGAGTGCGTCCGTGCGTACGTGTGCTTGCGTAAACTTTGGTACACGTGGTACATACACATGCACACACACACACACACACACATATATATATATATATATATATATATATATATATATATATATACATATATATATATATATATATATATATATACAAATATATATATACAAATATATATATATATATATATATATGTATACACACCTTCCGAAGTTTGATTCTTATTTATAGTTTGTACAGGCATATTTTAGGGATCATATTTAATAAATTTTTTATTTGAAAATAATTAACTTTTTTCTATTATAACATACATCTTTATTATTCTACTTTCATTTTCATGTTAAACAATACGCCATTCGCTAGACCGCATGTCAAACCAACATAACCATCCCATTACCGTAACAAAAGTAATATTTCTGAAAAATAGCCCTTGCCCATGGATCTTGTCTGTGTCCGCGCTTTTTTCTTTTCCGAACTTGGCTATACACTTAGCTATAAGTCTGTACAGTAAGACGTATGTCAATTGACCTTGTCAGTAAATGTAATCATTTTATAAATATAAATTATGCATTCATCTTTCACCTATTGTACGTTGTAAAAATTATGATGACACCTTCGTCCAAATGTATTCTCATAGTTTTTGGAGCCGACCATTTAATACTGAACGATTACGCAAAAGTCTTTGACCTTTTATAGTAATATAATTTTGACTCTAGTAGTGTCGGAGATAGGGGGAAACATGTATTTTGTTAACATTTTCAGTTATATATCTTGAACTATCTTATGTAAAATTCTGAAAAATCCTGGGTAACCACACATAAAATTTAAAAAAAATCAACACCTTATTTATCAACTCAACGATTTTAATATAAATATGACTAAGTCCTACCGAGGTATATATTCCTACCGAGTATATATAATAAATTATGGGCAAACGGACTGCGACGACAGACGGACAAGAGGGCGCAAGAGTGATATTACCGTTGGGTGTTTTTGTTTTCTTTTTAATGTACCATTAGTAAAACAAAAGTACGAATTTGTATAAGAAACGTCTAAGATATTTAGTCTTTTCCTGAAATGCAACTGCGTTCAAGCCTTAAGGTTATTAAACGACTTCATTTGTTTATGAGGACAGTGAAATTGACCCAATTTATTTACCTCAGTTTTGCAGTATATAAATAAACACGAAAAAAGTACAATCAATTTAATTACCTATTGTAAGCATGCCAGGTTTTCAATATCATTTCTTCAACTGTATATTAAATATCATAGAAAATAATAAGGTAATTATAGCTTCTGATGACTATACGCCAAATATTTGTTTTTTATGAAAAGTTGGGTGGTTATTACTCTTTGAAATCAATCAAATAACCTTCTTTTATTATAAAATTCTTAGGTCAATGGTTCCTTGCAGCTTTAAAAAATCAGGCTTCTGAATCAACGCAATCAAGAAGAAGCCTAAAAATATGGCCAATCGTGTTGTATATTTCAATATTTCCAATTAAATCAAAACCTGTAAGGTACTTACCGTTGCCCTAGTCATGAAATTTTGCAAGGAGCAAGCTCTCGTAGCACAAATAAGGGAAAATATTCGAAAGTCGTTAATTTGTTTTTGTGTCACGTAAACATTTTTTTTATATATATGCATGTGAAAGTTAACCATCGCAAGTGGGCGATTTATTTTCGTTCTAAAAAACATAAATTTTGTAAATATTTTGATAGCAATATTATGTACTATTAAATGTTGTAGTGTGAGTTTCTCTTATGCTTGATTGGTTTTTCTAATATATTGAATATATTTGGCGTTAATTTTGTGGAAATTCATTATTCACAATTAAATGAAACTACGTGATGTAGTATTATTTCTATTTTCTTTAATTTATTTACCACGACCTAGGTTTCGTTGTATTACAATATCTTCAGGTGGGATATTAGCAAAGAATATTTGCTGATATCCCACCTGAAGATGTTGTAATACAACGAAACCTAGGTCGTGGTAAAGAAATTAAAGTAAGTAGAAATAATACTACATCACGTAGTTTCATTTAATTGTTTTCTAATATATTTATCTGATATAATATTCATAAAATCCACTTTATTTTTAAATTTTTAGTGCTCTGTACCAAAATTAGCAATTAGGCTTTTGTTATTGAATTTGTTGAAAATAGTGTAACGACAAATTTGTTGAGATTAAGTTTTCAGTAAAATTATCAAATAAAATTAATTGTAATATTTTAATAAAATTTATTGTAATAAAATTTGTTGAATTTGTTGAAATTAGTGTAACGACCAACTTATTGAAATTAAGTTTTTAGTAAAATTATGAAATAAAATTATTTGTAATATTGTAATAAAATTTATTTTAATAAAATTTATTGAATTTGTTGAAAATAGTGTAACGACCAACTTATTGAGATGAAATTTTCTGTAAAATTACCAAATAAAATTTAGAGTTGTCTAGATTAGATAAATCAGGCGAAGTTTGAATGTGAAAATAGTATTCTAAACCGATAATATTTTAAATATTAAAAGGTATTTGCGTAGATCAATAGTTTGTTTACATAATACTTTTTTAAATAACTGATTTTTTTGTTATATTAGAAATTTAAACACAAGAAACAATCAATAAAATAAGAGTGTAGCCTCTCTTCCCCATTCGTAAATGGTTAATCTGATTTTATGGTATTTTTTGTTAATATCGTTTTATGATAAATATATGATATTTTTGAAAAGGAACAAAAAAAAGGTAAAAAATTAAAATTATTTAATAATTTAAGTAATTGTTTGTCATATTCTGCCCATTTAAAGTAATTTGATTCGATACAAAAGTGCAAAACTATTAAAATATTTTATATCTTTTGAACACTTGTGTGATATAACAAAATGGGCTACGGAAGACTTTGTAAAATGGTTAATTGACGAGCAATTATCAGACTACGTGGAAGACACATTCCGTTTCTTATCAGAATATGATGTAGATTATGTTCCTCAATGGACGGAATTGCTTCAATATTTTCGTTTACATTATTTAAAAAATAGGCAAAAATAGCTTATAATAAAAGTAACAAACAAGATTTTAGAACTCTTTAAAATACAATAAATTTTGTTTCATAACTTTTTTGCATCACTTATCGCAAACATTTTTTTTAATATTTTATGATTTTAATTATGATATTGTCTGGTATAGCGTAAATAAGCATGTCAACCAGTATAATTCAGTATAACCTCGGATTAAGTTTCTACTTGAATACATAATTTTGCGGGAATATTGACTTTCCTTTCACGATATTCATTTGGAAAATCAAGGGTATCAATTTAACATTAGAATTTTAGATAATTTTAATGTAAGATATTTCTGTCCTATTCTCAGTATTCATTTCATGGATAATATATATATATATATATATATATATATGTATATATACATATATATATATATATATATATATATATATATATATATATATATATATATATATATATATATAGTATACGTAGGTATTCTTCACTCCAGAAAATTCGTAAAGAACGCGAAATAAATGTTTATAAATAAGTGTAATGCATCTTTAAGCCGAATGATTTAAGCATTATATAAAAATAATGTAGATATCCAGTTCATCGAATAACATAAAAAATCACATCGATTCTAAGATGGATACCGGTTCTTCAAAAGTTATTAGTAAACAATTCAATTAATCGTATATTTCTACTTTGTCATATTTTTGCCATTTCACAGCTACAGCAGAGCTAATATCTTATAATTTTTTTTAGCAAAACTATCTTGATTTATATTCAAAATTATTATTATAAACATTAAATATTTCAAAGGGTTAAATAAATGGTCATTACTACGGTACAATCAATAGCTTTGTACTACTGGCATATTTTTGCCATTTCACAGTTACAGCATAGCTAATATCATATAATTTTTTTTAGCAAAACTATCTTGATTTATATTCAAAATTATTATTATAAACATTAAATATTTCAAAGGGTTAAATAAATGGTCATTACTACGGTACAATCAATAGCTTTGTACTACTGGCATATTTTTGCCATTTCACAGTTACAGCAGAGCTAATATCATATAATTTTTTTTAGCAAAACTATCTTGATTTATATTCAAAATTATTATTATAAACATTAAATATTTCAAAGGGTTAAATAAATGGTCATTACTACGGTACAATCAATAGCTTTGTACTACTGGCATATTTTTGCCATTTCACAGTTACAGCATAGCTAATATCATATAATTTTTTTTAGCAAAACTATCTTGATTTATCTTCAAAATTATTATTATAAACATTAAATATTTCAAAGGGTTAAATAAATGGTCATTACTACGGTACAATCAATAGCTTTGTACTACTGGCATATTTTTGCCATTTCACAGTTACAGCAGAGCTAATATCATATAATTTTTTTTAGCAAAACTATCTTGATTTATCTTCAAAATTATTATTATTAACATTAAATATTTCAAAGGGTTAAATAAATGGTCATTACTACGATACAATCAATAGCTTTGTACAACTGGCATATTTTTGCCATTTCACAGTTACAGCAGAGCAAATATCATATAATTTTTTTTACCAAAACTATCTTGATTTATCTTCAAAATTATTATTATAAACATTAAATATTTCAAAGGGTTAAATAAATGGTCATTACTACGATACAATCAATAGCTTTGTACTACTGGCGTATTTTTGCCATTTCACAGTTATAGCAGAGCTAATATCATATAATTTTTTTTTAGCAAAACTATCTTGATTTATCTTCATAATTATTATTATAAACATTAAATATTTCAAAGGGTTAAATAAATGGTCATTACTACGATACAATCAATAGCTTTGTACTACTGGCATATTTTTGCCATTTCACAGTTACAGCAGAGCTAATATCATATAATTTTTTTTAGCAAAACTATCTTGATTTATCTTCAAAATTATTATTATAAACATTAAATATTTCAAAGGGTTAAATAAATGGTCATTACTACGATACAATCAATAGCTTTGAACTACTGGCATATTTTTGCCATTTCACAGTTACAGCAGAGCTAATATCATATAATTTTTTTTAGCAAAACTCTCTTAATTTGTCTTCAAAATTATTATTATAAACATTAAATTCTGCAAAGCGTTAAATAAATGTTCATTACTACGATATAATCAATAGCTTTGTACTACTGGCATCTGTTGGTATGTATACAAATGTTAGATGGCAACAAAACTACAATAAAAATCATAAGATAAAATGGTATTGCCATTTTAGAAAATGGTATTGCCATTCTTTGAGATTTCTTTAGTCATATTTAGTCTTATTTTTGTGGACTAAGGAATTTAAGGATATTATAAAAAAACATAAACTACGAAGAATGTAAAATTTATTCCATTTCGTCGAAGTTTCACATAACAATATTTCCTTTAATCGGAAGAACATAGTTTTTTTTGTAAAAAAATTGTGACATGCTAGGGAAGTAATTTTTTGAAAAGAATTATTTCATAAGTAGAAAAAGCATAGTTAATATAGTTAAGATGAAAGAATTTATTAAATTATCATTATTTTCTATATATTTATAACACTATTATGGCTCAAAATAATTTTTTTTTATTTAAACACTGGTTGCGCGCAACCAGCATTTATAGCACTGAATATTTTTTCAATATTTGGAGATTCCTAATACTTGTTTCTACTTTATTTACTTCACTAATAGGATAATTACATCTCTTTTGGTTCTAAATTAAAAAGTAAAATTCCTGTCGAGTACATCATTTTATATACCAATCATCAGAATTTGGATTAGTTTATAGTGCTCTTAGATTAGTAAGGTGGTAAATTATCCATTTAATTTAAAACATTTTACTAGGAAATTAAACATTTTTTTACACTTTCAATTCTATTTTCTGGCTTCTTTTCCTTTAGTAACTGCAAGATTGACTTCCGTCGGTGGATATCATAAATGAAAATTAATTTATAGTACATTAATTCCCAAAAAATCCTTAATTCTTCTTTTTAATCAAGAACCAATTATCATTATATATGTATTGTATTGACCTATTGTTGATTAAATACAATTATAGTTTGCATATAAAATGACACATGTAGTTATTACAAGTAAATAATAGGTATTGATTAAAAAAGCAATGATGCCAAATATGCACTAAAAATTGTAATCATTTTTGTATAATAACACAAAACATGTCTGATAATTTCATAATGCGATTAAAAATAGTCGTAACATATTAACGTGGCTCCTGAATGCTGCGAAGAGATAATGAGGTCATTAGTTCGTTATATCGCTCCGGTGGAATAGGAAATTGTATAGTAAGTAGCGTGTTCGTAATTTGCATTGTTTTAACTACGAGTTTTAATCAGGTAAATTGCGCAAATTACGAACACGCTTCCATAATTCGGGATAGTACAACGTCTAAATGTTTCCGGCCTATTCACTCTAGATTAATTGGTGATACGTATATTTAATTATATTTTATCAGCGACCTATTCTACATATACCCACAAAAAATATTGCTATAAATTTTTCCGTTGTCAAGATACTGGTTAATAAAAGTGAAACTGTCGACTTTATAATTAAATAGGCAAAAATTTGAGCATCGGACTGCAATTAAAATTTTAGCAAAGGAAGGGAAGTTACCCTCATAAATTAAGCAACGTTTGGCTGTTTTATACGCGCACTCTTTGCCTTTATACTCCACTGTAGAAAATGGTCAAAAGAGTTACATTAAGGAAAAGAATCGAAAGAAAATGAACCAAGTCCAAGGTGACCGTCTGAGGTAGTCGTGGAAGAAAACATTGATTTATTAGAGGAAAGAGCACTGAAAGCAAATATTTGAAAACAAAACAATAATTACCAATGATTTATTTTTCAAGAACAATATATAATCAAAATTCTTCATGAATATTAGGGTGTCAATAAGATCAGTGCAATGTGGGTCCCAAGCTTCTTTGTGCTGTACTCAATTTTGAACCCTGTGTGAATATCGACAGAAAGAAGTTATGGATTTAAATGTTATGGGTGATGAAATCATGATTCTTCGTCATGAATCTCAGTCTAAAAGGGAGTTAATATAATAGCGTCGTCCGGGTTTACCAGGGCCAAAAAAGCAATGGTCTCAAGATTAAAGTCTCATGAAATCTCAGAAAAAGTTTATGGCTTCAATCTTTTGGAATTCTGAAAGACTTTTTATTATAGATATTATAGAATGGAATACAACACTAAAGGGCGATTACTGCGCTTCTTTTCTATAATATTTACAAGATTCTATGAAAGAAAAATGTCAAGGAAAACTGTGGCGCGTGGTGGTACTATTGCACGAGAACACGCCGGTCCACACAGCGGGACATTAAGGAATGCGGTTCCACAGAAACGGATCGTCCACCGTAAAGTCCTTACCTAGCTCAAACCACTATTATTTATTCTCAAAATTAAAATTGGACTTAAAAGAGAAGGAATTTAACACTGATGATGAAGTTCCATCATCGGTTCTGACCCATTTTGAGGACAAAAATTCAACCTTTTTTAAGTGATGAAATGTAAGTGATATATTGTGAAAAGTGTTTTTAAATTATAAAAGATTATCTTGAAATTTAAATATTTAAAATTTACTGTCATTTTTATAGTTCAGACTAGAAACTTTTGGGACATACCTCGTATTTTGACCGTATGAATTAAAATTATTTTTTAAGTTATTCAATCACATTTTACTAAAGTTTGATTGTCGAAAGATTCTTGTCAAAATACTATTTACTTCAGCTTACAGTATATTTTTAAGCGTATCTTCTTGACTAGCCATCTGACATAAGTTTATTTCCATCTATCTAATGGCAGCTTGGGGGCAACTTTTTATAAAAAGCGACTCCTATCTGATCTTCGCAACCCATATTGAAAGTTAGACCATTTTTGACTAGATTACTTGTAAGAACTATTATCTAAAGAGCCACGACCGAGACCAATGGCTTAAATGACATAAATAATGGCGAGTTTTTCAAAACACGGAGGAGTTCGCAAGGATATAATTAATGTTTGATGGACGCTTACTTGACCTCTATGATCGAGTAAAATTAATAAATACAACACTGCTAAAAATTTTATATACATTAATTATTAAAGTATACCACATGCAATTCAAAAATTAGCATATAAATATTTTAAAGTGTTATCTATTGAGATATGTGCGGATAAATATGCCTTATCACTATTTCAAATATCAATATCGAACACAAAATAGCCTGTGGTTGAACAGTCGTACAGGGTAGAAATTGTTGTCAAAGAATTTTAAAACATCAGATTGGCTGAATGAATTTTGAGCTATTAATTTTTTAATGTCAAATATTCCTTTTTCAATAGCCTATGGAATGTATGTTTAAGCAAAGAAATGTTTATTTTGTATCTTTTTTGATAGATATCTCTGTTGCTAATATGAAATTTCATCAAATATACCTAAATGCAATTTTGAGAAAAATTATTGTGAGCAAAAGATGAACAGACGGACATGATCTTATAAAAGTCCTTTTTTTCTTTCGGGGTACTTAAACTGGAGAAAAGACAATATGGTTTTTCATACACCAATCAGGTCATTTAAATTCATATTTATTAAACTCTTGAACAACGCAGTTCTAAGCCTGTACTTTTGTAAAACAAGCTGTGCACCGTGGTGTTGACTTAGATTGACTTAAATTTATTAAATTTAGTTATCACCCAATGACCGTAATTTTTAAAATTTTTGAGTTTGAATTATTAGCTATTATCAGTTGATAGCGTATGCAAATATATAATTAGCGTGTGTCGTTTGCCCAAATACCTTGCCACACGTATGGAATTTAAAACTTAATTTTAATAACACAGATAAAAGAACATTTCAGAAAAAGAAACATTTTCGGCCAATTTGAGATTTTAAAATATTTTGGCGCTAATCTCTACTCTGTGCGACTGTTTGGCCATAGAATATTATGTGTTCGATATTGAAAGTATTAAAGTAAACAATTATTTTTTTAAATTTATTTCTAATACATAATTGTGTGTATTTTTAAAACCCGTTATATATAAAAATTATCTTTTTGCACTCCTTCTTCATCTAAACTTAAACTATGACAAATCTCACAACCCCCTTTGCGCGCAATATGTTTAAAAAGGGGTACACACTTTTCTCTTCGCGTATTAATATACAGATTATTCCGCTACGTAGTCACCCTACACCTTAGCCCCGCCGCGGTTTCCGAAAACCCTCGCTCCGTTCGTCAAAGGACCCAGTTCGGTCGCCGGAATCGATGGTAAATAGATGGGAATGCTCAGGGTGATCAGTCAATAAATGAGCCGGTCTGTCTCTACCTTGCACCATTTAAGTAGTATTCCCCGGCATCTCTTATATGCTTTATTAATAATCCGCCTCTCTCTGTAAATGATAACGTAATAACATAGAGTCTAGAGCCTCTATTTTAAAATAGGGATTTCTAACATAAAAAGAAGTTTTCAAATAGAAATTATGGTTGTATATAAACAATTTTTTCCGCTTCATTTATTAGTGTAAGTGAATAGATTAATTTCAAGATTAGTTTAAGATATAAAATATAACCAGTCGACGAATTTCTTGATTCATTGTTTTTACATGTTCAAACTTTTCTTTAATGGGTGTGTATGTATATACAATATTTTATATGTTAAAAATTATTATGAAATTATTAAAACATGGGTAAAAACATTATTTAATTGCATTCGAGCATGTATTTTTATTCAATAAATGGAATAAAACTGTATAAAATATATCAATATCAAACGTTGCCAAATTATCTACTACTCAAGCGGAAGATAGTTACGGTGGTTAGCATTAATTTATGCAGAAATAATAATCAATTTTCAGACAAATCTAAACTGTTTAAAATTTTTGGGACGGATGTATATACGCTGTACTATATATCCATAGGTAAATTTGGAATTCGGACTCGAAACGATCATACCAAACCCGTTAATGCACAAGTGATTTAAGAGTCAGATTAAAATAATGTTAATGTTAATTTTGTGCCACCACTAACCGGATCAACAAAACTCAATAACTTTTTTTTATTACACAATTCGAAAACAAAATGTTATATTTTTACTACTAATCGCGCAAAAATAAGAATTAGGGGACCATTGTATTAGCGTATCAGCTGGTCAGCTGGGAAAAAAATTGAATAACCGTTTGGGAAAAAAATTATTGGTCGTATATTTGATCAATAAATGGTAATAAATATCACAAAACATTTTGCGTTAGTAGCCCTCCATGGAGTAACTTGTTTTTCTCATTTTCGCAGCGAAAAAATACAAAGAAATAATACAATATAATATTGTATTTAATACTTTATCCCACATATCCTGCGAAAAACTTTCGTACAAGAAATCAAAATGACTAAAGCTTGCTAATTTCAATGTAACTGTTGAAAATGCCCTAACAGAGAAAAGGATAGAATATACAAATGAATAAGCGCTCGTGGAAACGGAAGACATTGGAAAGACCCTTAATGTACGCTTTGAGACTACGGAAAATCAGCCACCGACCTCCTCCCACAAAATTCAGCATTTGTCGGCCATCAATTAATTACTTAAAAAAGTCGTTCGTTTGCGCATCTCGTTGTTGTGCAGGTATTAAATGTTTATTTATTTTAAAACCTTACACTCGGCCACAGGTTTAAAATAAAATGTAGGTTAGAATAGAAGTATATGAGTTTATCTAAGTTTCGTCAGTAGAATGTTAAGTAAACTTAATTATTTGTTTTCTTCCATAATTTTTTTTTATTTACTTGCAAACACAATACTGAAAGTAATGTATCGCATTAAAATAGATAACTGTACCCTTAACTTGACAAGTATATATATATATATATATATATATATATATATATATATATATATGTATATATATATATATATATATATATATATATATATATATATGTATATATATATATATATATATATATATATATATATATATATATATATATATAATCGTTGCTTGCAGGTTTAATTAAAATAATAAAAATACTTACGCATTTTAAACTTGCCATGCTTTTTGGTTAGAAATATAATTAACTTTTTTAAATATACTAATTTAGACTTCAAGCATGTTAATTTGTAACAATGATAAAATTGTCACTATCTAGCAAATAACAAGCTCGAAGAAAAGCTGTTAGTCTTTTAGAACTCGGTTAAAATTCAATATTTCTGTCACGTATAATCGTTATTATTACATCATTAATTATAAAGTGTTATATGTTCATTGAATTTTAAATAACTTTTTTCCGTTAGCTCAGACTAAAACCTAAAAATATTTTTTTTTGTTATGTTATTTCAACGATATGACAAGTCATTATTGTCATGTTTGCGATGTTAAAATATCAAACGATAATGCCTAAGTTTGTTTGGTGTACGTTAATGTTAGTTCTTTTGATAGTATTGTTCCCAATAGTTTTAAAAATTAACGGGTAGATGGCGTTTAAGAGTATTATATATTGGCAAAATGCTATAATACTCTTCGGATTTTCATCTATCAATGTAGAAGAATTTTTAATCTATGATTTAATATATTTTCTAATTCTATAGTGCATACTTTTAAATTTATGACGAAAATATGAGAATATTATTGAATTTTATGAATATGTTTTATATTACGTCATTTTTCATATTATGTCATTAAATGTCCAGATTTCCAAAAATAAAGATCTTTAAAAATTATGGCTACATCTTTGCTTAAACCTTGTAAATAACGAAATTATATTTGAATATAAAATTTTACTTCCCACAGAAGCAATGGAATGAACAAGTGATCCTACTTTCCCGTTTCAGAGCGTACAGATACTAATGCACCGCAAGCGTTTGTATTCGCCTAACGAATCCTGCGCCAAGCGCTTAAGCGTGTTTGTATATTATATCAGCACAGTGTTTTTTTTTTCTACGATTATTTTTTATTTCCTTCAATAAAACGTATTGAACTATAAAATATAAGATAAGCTAATTCAACCCATTTACGTATATTTAATTTTTTAAATTTTGTATTATTCAATATTCCGTTATACCCATTTTCCTTTGCACAAAATTATTTGAATTTTATTCAATATTGATTTTTATTCAAGAAACAATTTTAGCTATGCTTTTCTACAATTATTTGACCATTGATACTAACAAATGACAATATAGAAATTACGAAACTATACAAAATTAAAAATTATAATTGTTATAAGATTCCACAAAATCTAAGGAATTTTTAGAGTCATAAAACCCGATAATTTTCGTGTTCATTAAATAATGAAAGGCTTAATATGTAGCTTTTTATATATTGAGGAGCGTAGCAATTATTTTACTCGATTTGTATCTAGAAACGGTTTAACCATCAAAGAGAGAACATAAACTTTTGGCATTTGCTTATAAATGCTAATTGATATACTTCCGGTAAAAGTTCTACATTCGTTAATATAATCGAAATTTAAGTAAATTTGTTTGACGATATACAAAAAAATTAATTCCAAAACAAAAACGTGCTAAGATTTTAAATGCGTGAATGAATTTATTTTATTTAAGCCTACAAATAAATTGTAATAGGTTTAAATAATATTCTTATGTTGAGGCTTGGAAAGATTGCACATATATACTTGTCAAATTAAGAAAAGGTTTACAGTTGTAACACAAAACTATAATTCACAATTATATAAACCTGTAACCGTATTGTGTAAAAGATACAATCCTAAAATCTATCTTTTGGAATTGAAGACAACGGAACAATATTTAAGTGTCCGAATTATGTAATAAAGCCAAATGTAGTACTCGCGGTATTCTATTTGCACTCATGTAAAGGTAACAAATTTAACAGATAATGTTTTTGCTATAAAGTCTACAAAATTATTTTATGTGTCACCCGTAGTTTTAAATTTCTAGGCTGCCTAGAAGTAAATGAATTATCGATTAGAAATATTTGTAACATGCAGACAGATAAAGTAAGCTAAATTTATTTTTAAGGAATTAAAGAAACGAAACATTGAATATTTACGTAAAATGTATAAATTTTATTAATAAAATAAAGTTTAAAATTAATGATACGGAAACTAATTTTTTTGTTTTCTCCAGTTAAAAGCCTAAAATTTTCGGAATCCATTTTTGTTGCTTTTTTTAAATCCCAAAATCTCGTTAAATAAATTGGACAATACCAATGAATTTGTTGGAGTTTCTGACAAATATTTTATCGTGAGTTTTCTGAAATAAATTTCTTCACTATTTGACGTTTCATTGATTAACAGAGTAGACAGCCTGACCAAAACATCGATCATTTTCACATTCCGATTTCCATCTCTTAAATTCAGTAAATCAGTAGATGATAATAAAATAGGATAAAGTATCTATCCCTTAGAATCAACTCGTAAAATCTGCTATATGTCCAAACATTTTTCTTAGCGGAAACTTTTTAGGGCACGTTTTCTTTTTTTCCATAATTAATTTTATTAAATAAAGAGTTGTAAGGTTGAATCAGCTGACATTTAACGTAAATATTGTGCTAAAGAGTCTATATAAAAAATTAACTATCCTCAAAGAAGTTTCATTAGCACACGTTTCTAAAAATAGTTTCTGTTGAAAGTTTAGATTCGTTGGGAGTTAAATTCCAAGATCAGACGTAATGCTTCAAAATATATCATAAAGGTTTAACGTATAGACCATAATGTAAAACATTGTAGAAAATTTTTCTTATCTTTGCAAATAGGAAAACGAGGTTACTGCATAGAGTTCAGTTATTTCAACAATTTTTACAACTATACATTTCCATTTATCCATTAAGTGCACTCCAAATACTCCTATCTTACGGCTGGCGACTTGATTGTGCTCAAAATGTTTTCGCTGCAGTTCGGGTGCGATCTTCGCCTTATTTTATGTGAGCTTCTCGGATTTTCACAAATACTGTTCGAGTACTTGTGCGATTACCTTCGATATGCGTTTTGAATCGAATAATTTCAATAATACCCGGTTCTGTTGGTCAGGTTAGTAACGCAATATAATTTATGTGAGTACTTTAAAAAATCTTTAAAAAATCGTGTTCTCTATAAAAAGGTGTAAAGCTACTTTTAGATTAATTTAGAAAAAATAACATTGTGCATGCAACGAATTGTATGTCACCAAGTTTTATTGTTAACACTTTATTTCACAATAATGATTTGTGGCAAGTGGTTGTAATACCGCGTAAAAATAAAAAAATAAAAATAAAGGACAGAAACGTTTCAATAATTAGGCATAATTAAAATGATAGTTTAATTTTCTTAATGTAAATATTTTTTTCTTTTATTTATAAACTCGACAAAACAGCTATAAAAATGACAATACACTATAGATCACCTCAGATTTTAATATTATCATTATTTCTGTAACTTATTATATCTAACAATTTGGTTGTGTTTATCGATATTAACATAGAAATTTTACGTATTTAGCCCACGAAGTGTCAAATGCTAATTTTTTATCATTTCACAAAACTATCACTAGATAATTACTCTATAAAAATTTATGAAATTTTTCGAGCTACATCCTAAAATATACAATGCTATAATCACCTAAATTTTTAATTTATTATTTTTATGAGCTGCACAGATGTGCAAGATAATTTAAATATAAATTTCAAGATAGTTTTGAAATTAAATATAAATAGACTACTATATATATATATATATATATATATATATATATATATATATATATATATATATATATAACTGTTTTGTAACTGAAAAAATGCCCATGTTTAAGCGTTTAATTTTTATCTTACCAATAATAACGAATGAAGAACATTTTAATTATTAAGAAGAATGTTTTCTTAAAGATCTTGGACAACAAAGAAGCAAAAATAGTAATAATACCTAACAAAATTATTTTTTTATGCCCATTAACAAAAATTTAAAAAAAAATAAAAATACCATATCTCTAAAACCATTAAGCAGAGGATAATAAAATGTATCGCTTCGCATTTGTAGCGACCCCCTCTATCACCGACATTTTTGGTCCACTTCTTACGGGACTTCCTGCATATATATATATATATATATATATATATATATATATATGTATATATACATATATATATATATATATATATACCCCAACTTAGAGCACTTATTAAATACATTTTAAAAAGCTTATAAATACTATTCCTTAAATATTATAAAGCATTTATTAAAGAGTATTCACAATACATAAATACTTTATGTTATGTATGGACCACTATTCAACTTCAATTATTAAAAAAATATTATTTAAAAGCACAGATATAACTTTGATTGGTATGAACACGTGTTGTTCATTTATAACTACCTGAGTAACTACCATGAATATAGCGGCAGTCATTGCAATTATGTAAATATGTATTTTGTGAGCAACTTTATCCTGTCGATTTTTGTTGCATCGTGCACTCGTATCGTGAAATTTCACTCTCGTCATTTTTTTGTAAGAGGTATACTTCAAAAAAGAAACGAAGATAATAAAATGTCGGATATATTCAATGTTATTTTTAAAAACAATATTTACTCAATAATTTCAATAGAATTGATAATCCAACTTCACCCTGCCTCTTGTTTGATATCGATTAATCGAATATTGTTACTTTATAATTAGAGGACAGAAGTTAATTCAAATATAAATTATTAAACCCAGACTTACGAAGATGACATCAATAATTAAACAGCAGGAAAAAGAAAATATTGCAAATATCTTTAACACAGTGTCAGAAGAGTTCAGAATACTTGTTTTACTTTTCATGGTTTTAGTCAGTGCCTATTTTTAATAGTATATATTCTAATGATTAAAATAAACGTACATATTTAAAGTACATTTAAAAAATCAATTTGTTAATATTTTTACTAATAAACACTTAACTAAAGAAAATTTATTACCCGAAAATTCTGTTATTTTTAATCAGAGTGGTTATTACCCTGATTTGGTTATACACATAATTCTTAATAGTACTTTGACCCCCATTTAAATTTTGATGACTATTTTTAAAAATAACTTGTCTCAAAAATTAAACCATTAATTTAAATATTTTGACATAGACTGCAAAACAACATTTTGATAAAAGAAACGAGGATAAAAGTATAATTAGAATGAAATTTACAGTTCAATTTCTTTTTAATTTGAAAGGGTGAAAATCTCTAAATATGTCACACCGGTGACTAAACGAAAATGAAAGGTAAAATATTCTGGAAATGCGATGAAAATATTAGAATTATTTTGCTATTGAAACAGAGAAAACTGCCATCTGTAAGCCTGATGGATGCTAGTGAAGAAAATTTGTGTCGCAGTTCGAGATAAATGTTTGTAATAGCATAAATAACTTAAGTTTTTTCGGGTATTTTTGGGCCGAAAGAACTTAAGTTATTTATGCTATTGTTTATATAAAAAAAACATACTGTATTTAATATATATATATATATATATATATATATATATATTTATGAAATGGAGAATGTTTGTCGATATTGTGGCATTAATACTTATTAAAATTTGATCCATTGAGAAACTTATTCAAAAATTATTTTAATATTTTAACATTTGTAGGAAAAAATAATAGAAACTTACAATTTAGACAAAATATGATAGTAAATATAAATGAGTGACCAAATTGCGAAACCTTTAACTTACATTTTCAATGGAATTATGAAGCGTCTTTTATTCAAATTTTATATGGCTAAATTTATTCTTTAATCCTAGTATATGAATCTTATTGTATAACATCGCATGCATATAATATAACTAAATATAATAAATGTTTACTAAAATGCACAGGTTTCGTATCGGCAATTATGAAACGATGGCAATAATAGCCGAGAAAATATTTTCTCACACTTTTAATCAAAAACTTTTTTTTTATTGTTCTGAGTAATTTGTCAAGTTGAAAATATCTGAGAGATTATACTAAATCCTCTCAGATATTTCCACTGCTTGTTTGATGCAAACAGGTATTTCCCGACGAGCTTTATTTCCGGTACCAACAATAATTGTACTATTTGATTTTACATTTTCAGCAAGTGACAGATACGTGAACAAATATTGTGTGATATTTCTTCCTTTTTCAGGTAAGGGGGCATCAATTTGTTTACAATGAATTCCCAAGGTGTTCGTCATTGGACCTTCATGATTGCTTAGGTACGAAAATGTATTTAGTGTGTATTTAAAGTCCTTATTTATGCTCAAACAGAAATTTGGTCGTATTTGTCTGGTTTAGGGGCCATAAATTAGATAAATCTGCATCGACATTTTCAAAAGAAAAATTTTTCATCGATTGGTATGTAGGCTCCTGGAATATAAAAACTTTGAGCATTGAAAATAAAATTGGACACACCACGGATATCAATTCAAACTTGTCAGTTGTCAGTCTTTTTGCTCTCACCGATCTCACATCGCAGCACAACAGTGCATCTAAATCTAAAGTTTTGGTGTCTATAACCCCACGTGCATAAATTACAGCTATGAAAGTCTCGAGTTGTTCAATTCTTAGAACCTAGTCAAGAGAGTATGTTGCGCTTCTGCTATGGTGTCGTCACCGTGGTGTGTTGGGTTGATAACAAGGCATACGTCCTCTGACTGCAAGGCTCATTGCGGGGACACGGTTTCATTCCCCGTCTCGTCGAGCGGGGCTGGACTGGTGTTCTGGTTGGCTGCAAGATAATCCTCTTGTAGCTTTAAGTCTGCCATATGTGTCAGATTTATTAAAGTACAAAAATAAATAACACAAAATTTGTTTCAAATTTTTGTCGTCAATCGTGAGTCACCAAGCACTTCTGCATGTCTCTTTCACATTACGTTTTGCATATGGAATTGGACAGCATAATCTTTGAATACATTTTGTTGACCTCGTCTTCCTAGTGATACACAGTTATTTGTTTCAACTTTCCAAGTCGTTCCATCAGATGTCTTAAGTTTAGTTCCAACAGGAACTCCTTTCAGAGGTTCATATATATCATGTAAGCGAAGCAACAGCTGACTCCGACTTCGTTCTCGACAGCGCGGCCCACCACGACTTCTGGTTCTAACACGACTTCCCCATTGTCTAGGTACACTATTCTTGCCAAAAGGTGCTGATGTTATTTCTTCACTTAAAAATAATTATTTAGAAAAATAATTGTTACGCAAAATCACCATTATAAAGTACAATGGTAGAGTGAATAGAGAATACCATGGTACCTAAAACGCATATCATGTTAAATAGAAATATTTTTATTAACTCTTATATAGTACATATATACGAATATAATAAGAATATTTACCTAAACGACCTAGAATTTGATCAAAATCAGATTTTATAAGTCGCTATTTGCAAATAATTGTTGCCACTCTTCACCGGACGGATGCAATGGCTAGCCTTCTAAATTACTTTCGGCAATATCTTGGAGCGATTGAATAATTGCCACACATTGTAAATTACGTTTAGCCATAGCGCATAAAAATATTTCAGACGTGAAACGTGACAGAAACAAAACACACGCTACACTCTCGACACTGCCGCCAGACTACTAAAGTAGCGATTCCAATACCGCACCGCTACCTCCACCTCCTGACCCCACTTCGCTGAGCCATGAATATTCAAAGTGCTGTGCGAGTACTTAAAAATCGAATTCCACGAAATTCTGACTAGTCCTGTAATTCATTTATAATAAAGATGAAGTTAATCTCTGTAATCATTTTACAAAAAGTCATAAAAAATAGGAGTCTGCGTACAATAAGACATTTACTAAAGTAGAAAGAATATTGAAGTCGGTCAAATTATAATGGAAAATAGAAGCTAGAAGGGAGGCACGTCCGTCCCGTGACGTATTCAATATAAATGCCTGTACTTCACTCGGTCGTGTCTCGCAAAAGAGTTTTTTCATCAATAGCGCGTATCTAGGACTGATAGCTAGACGCCTCAAGACCGCCTCGTTTGTTGGATTTCAGTTCCCAAGAAGACCCACGATAATGGCGTCTAGGAATACTTCGTAGTCTCGTTGGTTAAAGAACCCCATGCTCCCATCATATTTGGTACGCTTTTCTTCGCATGCTGTTGCGAACACTGCTAGGCGGTTTTCAAATGGCATTGCCACATCCACGAGGACGACAGTCTCGTTTTGTTTCCGTCTCGTTGTGTCAACAGTTTTCTTGTGTCATCCGTTACCACAAAGTCTGGTCTTAAATGCCCTTCATAGCTTGGAACGGATTTCTTAATGCGTACTATAATCGTGGGCAAAGGTCTGTATGCCTTAATAATCCGATGCAGGATAGCATTATGGTGACGAGTGATCACCGCGAGTTAAGGGTGGCAGTGGCAGAGTACATGTGGTAGTATTTCGCTTAGATAATCGTACTTATGATATGTTATCTCCGTAGTCGAATCGACTGGTTTCATTCATGTCATGGGGGACATGGTCGAGTTTGTCTCGATGTCTGCAAGCAGCATACATTTGCCTTCCCACATGAAGTGGTTCGGTGGAGTACGAACGTTACTTGAAGACCTTACCCTGGTTTGGTTTAGCTAGTAAAGTTGTTAGCGTACCTCATTGTGAAATATTCTTTCGCACACGTCAGCGGGCAGATGCTTGCCATCAAAATGAAGGTTGATTTTTTCATCAAATAAGGCTCATTTACATCGGAGTATATTGGGAAGTCTCTTTTAGGTTGCTGCGAGACGTATCCAGACGCATGCATTGTCCGTTGTTTCCTGTTGGAAGTCACCCTGCATGATGCCATTTAAATATTGCGATATTTCGATTTTCTCGAAGAGCCGCCGTAGCCGCTTATGCATGACATACTTGAGTATGGTGAACGCCAGCCCTCTTGGGTCCCAAGAGTGGAGCAGACGAGCACCGTGCACGATCTAATATACGCCTGAAAGGACATTCAATGGGAACCAGTTCAGACTACCGTTCTGGAATCTTGGGTGCAAGAACTCTTTGGAAATCCTCTGGGGAATTTAGCAGTTTTAACCAACCGTACTGATCTTCTTGTTAATGTCAATAAACGATTTCTTCCCAACCACTTCATTCTTTAGTTGGAAGGCGATGCATGGAAGTACGAACCTATTGACTGCGTCTGCTTTTTGCTACCATATAAGGTGCGATACATGAATTCGTCAAATTTCACAGTCGATGTTGGCAGCGATTTTTTTCAGCCGAAGGCGCAGTGTGGACGCCAGTCATAATCCATAATTGAAGTTTAAACATAGCCTATTACACTATAACAAATCCTAATAAGTTAAGTGTGTTTCCTTCGCTTTTATGATTGTGTTCATGGTTTTTAATCTTTTCGTATTAAACATCAGATTTTATTTAAACATGAATAACGGAGTATCTCATGTATCGTTTCACTTACTGTGCTCATGTAGTCGATTTTATTTTGAAACGAAAAGCCAAAACTCTTTTTTCTTTTGCCGTGTCTTTATTTTTACAATTCGTTATTCAAAGGATCAGAATGGAGTCAGTTAGCCGCTTCTTGTTCTATTACGCAATAAGTATTTTTTTATTATGTCCATATAACATGTATTAAAACCTGTCTAGTTAGGAATTATTGTTATGCATATAAAACAAATATATATAACTATTAAAGATTCTAGAAATTTTGGCCTTGTCTTTGTAAGTGTGGTCTAGTTTATTTCAAACACTTGTTTAACGTCTCTTTATTCATCTACATACAGATTGAATAACAATCCAATCTTTTACTTCAGCGGACCACAACTTCGTCATTTGGTGATTTACTAAATTCATCTTCTTTCATCAACAATCATCACATCATTTCACCCAATAGTACAGTTCTCATCTATTAATCATGGATTTATATTTAATATATTTTATGTTATTTTTAACAACAAAATGAAAAAGGTGTATAAAATAAATTGCAACTTTATTTATAGAGAATGAAAATTATTGATATACGAAGAATAAAACTTATTTTAAACTAGGCATGTGGGATTACATTGGACAGAGCTTCTTATGTAAAGTAAAAATTTGTTTTCAAAATATTTTTGTTTAAAAATAATGACATGGAATATCATAAAAGTCACAGTTTTTTAACCCCTTTTATATCAACTCACCCTTGATAACTATGAATATAACACCAATTCATCCGGTTTTTATGAAGAGTAGATGCTAACATTAGGTTTCACTATAATTTTTTGTAAATTATATGTAATTCAACAAAATTATTTAATTTGTCACGATTCTGTTTGTTGTCGTTTTACGGTATAAAATAAATAAATAAAATTTTTGGTTTCGGTAAGAAGAGAAAAACGTTTCTTTAACGAAAAACCTATTGACATAAATGAAACGAATTAAAACTCTATATATTTAAAGATAACCATTGAGAAGTTTACACTACCACCTCTCTCCTCCGTCATCATATTATATACGTTGTTACCATATTATTACATTTTCATCATCACTGCATAAGCTTGAAAAGGTTCAAATCGACACTATAATTGGAAGTGCGTAGAGTTTGATTTTTCCAAATCTCTCAAAGACAAAATTTTTCATTTCAAAATAATGAGATTTTTTCGATTATAATATTTACCTTAATTAGATTACTTTAGACTGAAGTAGAATAAATCGCCATTATTTATGCTCCATATAAAGCAATAAAAATATTTCAATTCATCCATGAAAATCTTAATAAATAATTGAATTTATTACCATGACATATCTAATGTATAGCCCTACATTCCGCTAGATTGTAGAGCTACTGTAAATCGACCGTAGACATGACCCTCGCAGTTCATCATAACGATGCTTTATAACGCTTCTATCAGAGACACAGGAAATATGCTAACATAATTATTAGCTCTTTCGTCATTATGTTCAGTAGACCACCGTTAGATTTCCGTGATCTCATTACGAAATTGTAACCATGTGTTTCATTATATTCATTGTATTGTTTATAATGTAGGTAATTTAAAAATGAAGTGAACATTGGGTTTTAATAAAGTATTAAGTAAAGTACCCCTCGCTACCCTTGATATTATTACCTTGATCGTCGTTAAGCAAATTCAGTGGTTCGGAATGGGTTGGTTCATTGATTCAATGAAAAAGGCACACGAGGATATGAAGAATTAGTTTAAAATTTTGGGACATGGATAAGTGGTTATTTTTTTAAATTCACATCTTATGACAAATAACAACAAAATATTCAGCAGCTGTGTTTAAAAAGTGGACTAAAGTTGCATTATTTAATGCACCTACTGACAGAAACGTTTCCAAGAACCCATGGCTTTCCCAGTTTCTTTTATGTATTGTTCATTAAAATTTATTTAACTTCACTTTGTAAGGCATGTTCATCTTTCTTTTACATCTACCTATAAATATATTTATTTTTCATTGTAGCCGTTAATTTTATTATGTAGACGATAGAGGTACCATCAGAATTGTGGAATTTTACAGCCAACTTATTACTTGTAGCGTGTACATATTAAGTTTTTATGTTAGATTTTTCCCGTTGTTTTTGTAAAGACATAAATATTTCTAAATAATGCAACTTTCCGTTTATAATGTTTTCATAATTCTACTGTTTTACCAGTCTAGTAAAATATTTTATCGTCAATAGCTTAAATTATAACTAAGTTACACAATATATGTAGCCTGAAATAAGTTAAAGCTTCTATTAAATACCAATAATATGTTAATTTCAAATATACAAGTAGATTTTTTTAACAGCTCTAGTTTTTGAGTTACAAATATCCAAGTTCAGAAAAGCAAAACCATGTACTTACCAAGAAAATAATCCATTAAAAATTAAATAACTTTATAAAGTTTTAAAAAACTTCCGTTTAAACTCTTATCTTATGTATAGATATCATATGCGTATCCTAGAATCCTTGATAATACTTCTCCACCACTAACACACCAAATTCTGATACATATGTTCTTCCTGCTCCTCGTTCATACCTCCTACATTTTCTAGAAACCTGCCCAGGTGACTATGGAGGAAATGTACTTTTATATTGCATCCCATATTTATTAATTGTAAGGATAAATCTCCTACTAGTTGAATAAAATTTTCTTATTCTGTTATTTCCAAGAAAGTTTTGTATCACGGAGACAAACGCTGTTAAAGCCCTTCTTAGCTTCGTCGTAGGATCTCTAATTTTTATACATTTTTTAAATTGTCTAATTTGGAGACCATCAAAAATACCTGCTTAAACCCTTTCCATAGTGAGCTGAGGAACTTTTCGACAAATGTATGAAATGTAGTTTCAGTTTTGGTTAACCAATTTAACAAACTATTTCATGATTCACAAATTTATATGCAATCACGACAGGATGCTCGAAATTTTATTACGAACTAATAATGAATTGTTGACTACATTTTGCATACCATGTGTCACATTTTCTCTTAAGGACCAATTTTTTCTTACCCAATGTTTTTGTTAATATCTCTTGTCCCAGATATATATGAAAGAGGAAAATCTAGTTTAACGACTTTGTTGACTGAGAAGAATATTAACCATTTTAAATGCCCACAAATTAGCCACTTATGGTCAACAAACTTTATTTTACTCAAGCCTAATGTACACGTATATACACCCACATATTGTATATAACCATATGTTGGTTTGTTGTTGGTAACCATATTCGCGTTTCCAAAATTTTATATTACTTATTTTTTTTTCTAATATTTGACCTTTGCGCGCGCAGTGGCATTATATTACTAGCGTAAAATAGATTCTATTTATTCGATAATATTTTATTGCAGATTTTGA
The DNA here is from genome assembly GCA_039881145.1 of Druceiella hillmani. NCBI lineage: Eukaryota > Metazoa > Arthropoda > Insecta > Lepidoptera > Hepialidae > Druceiella > Druceiella hillmani. The sequence goes on along the minus strand of JAYKKI010000129.1, from coordinate 2,880,688 downwards.
AATTAAACATTTATAAAATTGTATAAAACCACCGTTATTTCATAATTTTAAGTTTTAACTTCTGTCAGCAGTCCCCATGAATGCCAATTTTTTTTTCTTTCAGTCGTGATGCAACAATTCAGAAGATTGTTTTATATATTTCAAATTATAACGAACCGGTATAGTATTTAAAGGCCAAATAAATGGGAGCTACGTGTGGTTTTGTCTCTGCTGGAATCGGAGTAGAGTATAAATGGGTTAGTAAAAATAAAACTGTTGAAAGGAGCCCGACAAAAATTAACCTTTTAGAACATAAAAAAAAACAAATAATTCAGAGACTGATCATTAGATTAAATAAAATAAAACTAATAGTGTATAAAGAATTCTAATAAGAAATCAGAATAACCATAACAATTTTATGAAGAATATGACAACTTTTTAGAAAGAATTCCCAAAACAAAATTAATAAAAATTGCTTTTTTGTATGTATCTGTTGTTCATATTTACCAAATATTAAAATGTTACCTGATATTGACAATCATATGTTGTCACTTTTCGAGTTCAACGTGACTTTTATACGACCCTATTTTTAGTACGAATTTGATGAATAAAATTACATCAAATAGAGGATAGAATGAAACAAAACATGTACGAGAAGTTTCTCTTTTTTCTGGTTTAAAATATTCCGTGAACATAGCATTTACAAACTATTAGGAAGTTTGCATAAACAATTACAAGATTCCTCATTCGTCTGATTGACCACGTAAAACATTTTTTTAATAGCTTGTTTTTACATTTTCTCTATTTAAGAATGTCATTTTTACTCTTGTAAAATCTGGACCCTACATTACATGGACATTTGCCACTCTCTGTTATGTAAAATTCAACACATTAAAAAATGCTTGCATTTACAACCATACTCATCCTAGAAATATATAGTTTTGTTACTTTTATTTATTTTATAAGGTATGAAACAAAAACGCCTAATCAATTTACAAGAAGCTCCCATAAATATATGGTACAGATACATATTACCCAATGTGTTCTAAAGACTTGTAGGTTAAGAAAATAACTAGTTAATTGAAGAGAGTAAAAGTTACAGGATTGTTTATTTCCATACGCAAGTAAATCACAGTATATTTAGTAAAACCGTTAAGAACACTATCAATAATATAAAATGAAGTCAAAATTATTATATATGGCGCAGATAAAACAGAATTTTGTCATGTTATATATTTTGTTGTATTAGAGGGGAGACTGGAAGCTATTGTTAACATCAGTGTAAATGGAAAAAATGTTAGTAGTAGTAGATAATAAGTAAGTTTATTGGTTTTTGCGATAAAAGAATTTACATGCAACTTGATGCCAAATTCTATTAAAGTTTTTGGATTATAATTTATATATATATATATATATATATATATATATATGTATGTATATATATATATATATATATATATATATATATATATATATATATATATATATATATATATATATGCTATTACAGGGAAATATATGTGGTTTTTTATTGGTCGCTATTTACTTACACTTACATTTCGCAAGTTTCATACTTTGCATTAATGACTCGTCAGTGAGTTTTATTACTGTCAGTATTACTTAAAAGAGTTTTACCTTTACCTTCATCTAACCAAGCTGAAAACTATCTATTTTAGTATATAGCACATAAAATCGACACTTCAAACGTAATAATTATCTATATCGCTCATTAACTTAAAAGAGTGTACTCAGGTGAAGGTTAAACCAAAATTACATTAGGATTTGTGATTGTTTATAGCGCCCCTATAAATTTGTATATATATAATATACAAATTTATAGGGGCGTTTATAAATTTATTCAGCGTGAAGTCATGAAGTGTCAAGTTTTCTTTTGACGATAGCAGGCGACTTGCCGTTTGTTATTTCATCATAGTCTATGTATGATTTGGTTTCGCTTTATGACGTCTGTCGTTATTACTGTAATGACTTCTATTTAACACGAAATTTGGAATGTAGCTACATCAAGTTCATCTGGAAGAGAAGAAACCACTCCTGCTTTTTTGTTTTAGTACGTAAATCGAAATTTATGTCAGTTCCGTTAATTTTGATATTGGCCAATCTGGATTTTACTAATTATACGTCGTAAGTTAATAATATTTAAAAGAGGCAGGAGTTTGAAATAATATCTGATTTCAGTAGTATTTGTTTAAAGGTTTTCAGTATATTACAGTACAGCTACCATACAGTGTTGCCATTTTTAAAATGAACACATTACATTTTGCTCACCCATATATATATATATATATATATATATATATATATATATATATATATATATATATATATATATATATATATATATATATATAAATATATATATATATCTATATCTATATATATACACACCAAAATTCAATGATTAAAATTTTGGAGGTGCATTCCTTCGAAATTGACTTAACATATAAACGGGTGAGTAAAATTTAATGTGTACATTTCAAAAATGGCAAGACATTGTTACGACATTATCTAAAAAAAGTTATTTTCTTAAAAATCTCGTCTTTTTTTGTTTAAAACCTTTAAACAAATATTACGTGAAATCAGTTTTTATTCCAAACTCCTGCCTCTTTTAAATATTATTAATTTACGACGTATAATTAGTTAAAGCCAGATTGGCCAATATCAAAATTAACGGAACTGCTATAAATTTCGATTTATGTACTAAAACAAAGAAGCTAGAAGGGTTTCTTCTTTTCCAGATGAACTTGATGTAGCTACATTCCAAATTTCGTGTTAAATAGAAGTCATTACAGTAATAAAGTTGACGTCATAAAGCGAAACCAAATCATACATTGACTATGATGAAATAACAAACGGCAAGTCGCCTGCTATCGTGAAAAGAAAACTTGACACTTTGTGACTTCACGCTGAATAAATTTATGACGCCTCTGTAAATTTGTTTCCGTTCGTGAGCCACGGCAAATACAATCATGCAAGCCTGCGTAATTTTGGTTTAACTTTTACCTGAGTACACTCTTTTAAGTAAATGAGCGATATAGATAATTATTACGTTTGCAGTGTCGATTTTATGTAAATGCTATATTCTAAAATAGATAGTTTTTAGCTTGATTAGATGAACGTAAAGGCAAAACTCCTTTAAATAATAATGACAGTAAAAAAACTCACTGACGAGTGTTTAATGCAAAGTATGAAACTTGCGAAATGTAAGTGTAAGTAAGTAGCGACCAATAAAAAACAACATATTTTTCCCTATAATAGCATATATATATATATATATATATATATACATATATTAGTATAATCGAAAAACTTTAATAGAATTTGGCACCAAGTTGCATATAAATTCTTTTGTCGACAAAACCGATAAACTTACTTATTATCTACTACTACTAACTTTTTTACATTTACACTCATATTTAACAATAGCTTCGAGTCTCCCCTCTAATCCGACAAAATATGTAACATGACAGAATTTTATTTTATTTACGTCATACATAATATGTTTGACTTCATTTTGTATTATTGATAGTGTTCTTAACGATTTTACTGAATATACTGTGATTTACTTGCGTATGGAAATAAACAACCCTGTTACTTTTACTCTCTTCAATTAACCAGTTATTTTCTTTACCTACAAGTCTTTAAAACACATTGGGTAATATGTATCTGTACTATATATTTATGGGAGTTTCTTGTCAATTGATAAGGCGTTTTTGTTCCATACCTTAAAAAATAAATAAAGCAACGAAACTTTCTATTCCTAGAATGAGTATGGTCGTAAGTGCAATAAATTTTTAATATGTGCTGAATTTTACATAACGCAGAGCGGCAAATATCCATGTAATGTAGGGTCCAGGTTTTACAGGAGTAAAAGTGACACTCTTAAATAGAGAAAATGTAAAAACAAGCTGATAAAAATATGTTTTACGTGGTCAATCAGACGAATGAGGAATCTTGTAATTGTTTATGAAAACTTCCTAATGGTTTGTAAATGCTATGTTAACAAAATATTTTTAACCAGAAAAAATAAAAAGTTCTCGCACACTGTTTGTTTCATTCTATCCTCTATTTTATATAATTTTATTCATCAAATTCGCTTTAATAATAGGGTCGTATAAAAGTCACGTTTAACTCTAAAAATGACAACAGATTAATTGTCAATATCAGGTAACATATTCGGTTAATTTAAACAATAAATACAGATAAAAAAAGCAATTTTTATTACTTTTGTTTGGGAATTATTTCTAAAGAGTTGTATGCTTCATTAAATTTATATGGTTATTTTGATTTCCTATTAAGAATTCTTTACATACTATTAGTTTTATTTTATTTAATCTAATTAGCAATCGCTGAATTATTTATTTTTTTGTATTCTAAAAAGTTCATTCTTGTCGGGTTCATTTCAACGGTTTTATTTAACTATCCTATTTATACTCTACCGCCTGCAGCAGAGACAAAATCACACTTAGCTCCCATTATTTGGCCTTTAAATAAAATACTCGTCATAATTTGAAAAATATTAAACAATCTTCTGAATTGTTGCATTACGACTGAAAGAAAAAAAACATAGGCAGTCATGGGGACTGCTGACAGCAGTGAAAACTTCAAATTATGAAATAACAGTGGTTTAATACATTTTTATAAATTTTTCATTTCAAAATCGGCAACTAAAATATTATGGAATAAATAGAATCTGTTTTACACTAGTAATATAATGCCACTGTGAAATACGCAAGTTCAAATCTTAGAAAAAAAATTATATAAAATTTTGAAAACGCGAATATCATTACAAATATGTTGGTTATTTACAATATGTTGGTATATATATGTGTACATTAGGTTTGATTGAAATAAAGTTTGTTGACCACAAGTGGCAAATTTTTGGGTATTTAAAGTGGTTCATACTCTTCTCAGTCAACAAAGTGGTTAAACTAGGTTTACCTCTTTCTTATATATCTGCAACAGCTACCAGAAAATAACTTTTTTAGATAATGTCGTAACAAATAATGTCTTGCCATTTTTGAAATGTACACATTAAATTTTACTCACCCGTTTATATGTTAAGTAAATTTCGAAGGAATGTACCTCCAAGATTTCAACCATTGAATTTTGGTATATATATATATATATATATATATATATATATATATGTACACGTTATGGTATATTAAGCTGATCCCCTCTCTCTCTTCGTTTAACACACATGCATAAATTCTTCATCTGCAAAATTCTATACTCAGTTTAAATACTCACTTCGTAAATATACGTACAGATAAAGTATTATCCTAATAACTACAAAACTATATATTATAAGTACATATTGTCAGAGTAAATTTGTAACTTAATAAATTTTCTTGTCTGCAACGCAATTTGTTATCACAAAGATCAAAAATTTTTGCTATAAATATCTAAGAATACGATGTTCATCAATAATTCTTCTATTTATCTTTAAAAGGCTTACTACATATTAATCATTAATAATAGGTATATGCCGCCACGAACTTTTCCTAGAGTTCTGGCAGCGCGTTCAGTTTTCCTTGCAAGAGCCTATTTTTTACCTTCTATATTCATTGCTCTGTTGTGTAATTGGAGATATAATCATTTGAAGTACATATTAACTATTTACGAAAGTCCAGTGAAATTCATTGCCTTGCTTAAACGGAAAAGTAAGAGAAACAGACATTATTGCACTTTTATTACATTAAGTACGTGTATTGTATATGTGTGTGATACATAACGGAATATTAAATACTTTAAAAATTAATTTTTTTTCCATTGGCGAGAAATTCGATATGACATAGTTTAGATAAAATTAGTGTCTGTTCAAAATATAAAAGAAACTCTAAAGGATTACCTCACAATGTAAATGCACATATAATACATCGTTAAAATGATCGTTTAAAGTACTGAATTTCTCTCTATTTTTTTTTTCTTTTATCAATTATATATTTCTATTATAAAATTTAAAAAGAAAATTTACAACCGCCGAATAATTTTCGAACAGAAATGCGCTAATGGCGCTTTGTTATTTTACGGAAATATTTAAATTCTTGACGTTAATTTTCCAAAACAAAAGTACAAAATACTATTAACAGATCAGATATTTGGATATCTTAAATATAAAGTGCTTTTCTCCATTTATTTTCTCGTTAATTTTTTTTAGTTTACACTATGGACAATACAATTTATCTGATTCCACAAAGAGCTAATTGAAAATATTTTATTCCGTAGGTTATTTCATAATCGATATAGTTTTACACGAATTGTAACTCAGTACCTCCAATTTGTATTCAATTTGGATATAATAAATGATTTAATAGGCGTAAAGAAAATTCCCTTTTGTAAATCTGTATGGTAATTAGCTTTGAATATGGAACATTTTAAATTTTCGAGATTTGTCTACAAAATGTGCCTTTTTAAAAATTGCATATTTAATACGCAAATTTACAAATTTATATATACATATACAATACACGATTCAAAACTATTTTTTTTTAATCAAATATCATTTTTTAAATCTTGGGAGAAATTTTCAAAGTTTATCATATTATTTGAGATTATTCGTTAAATTTTCATCTCAGGATGACGACAGGGTTACGTACTATGAGGAGTTTTTAGGTATGAGTCTTTAATAAAGGCCACAAAATAATCATAAAATTTTACAACTTAAAAAAAATACATACATCTGATCATCCATAATTTTTGATTTAATAAAAGTGAAAGGCAGTATATTTATTTGTTTGATTCTTTAACTTTCATGTTTAAACAAAGCAATTGATTTCAATAAAATTTTTAAGTTGATGATACACATTTTTGGTGATAACGTCCCCAATTACAGAGTAAAACAATAAATACAAACAGTAAATAAAATATTCTTCCCAAAAATCTGCAGAATATTCCCATACTGATTTATTCTTGTTGCATATTTAATAGTATTTATATTAAAATACTGATTTATTCTTGTTGCATATTTAATCGCACTTACGCGTGTTTTCAGTTGTCTTGGTATCTATAATTATGTTTTATATTATTTCAGGCTTATATATAAAATGATTTACTAAAAACGAAACTTGAAATCCGAAAACCGGTGTAAAAATTTAATTCCATCCCTTCACCCTCTTTCTCTGTGGATACGATTATTTATAAGTGTAGCAGGGAAAAAATTAAAATATTAAGTATTTTCTAACTTTTAAACTTGTTTGCTATCGAAACATTTACAGCCTTTTCTAGAAAAAAAAAATTTAGCATTGTTACATTAAATGTGATCAAGTACATTAAGCATTTTTATACTTGCGAACAAAATCGACATATGATATAATTTTTTTCATACATACGATACCTTTTGTACAATATTATAATTTAATAATTTCATTACGGCAAATACGGATATGTCGTATGTGTTTACTTTTTTTTCATGTTCGTATTTCGTTCTGGCTTTTGAAATTTCTCTTTTTATTAAATTCCAACTTCGATTTCGGTATTTAAAACGGAGTTTTTGCTGAAAAATTAAAATGTTTCACGAAAAGCTCCGTTACAGTTTTTGTTCCTTTCATTTCCAAATCTCTAACTTTTCCGCTATGCACTTTCGGGGCATTTTTATTTTATTTTAAAATAATTGAATTTTCGTCGGTTATAATATTTATATAAATTTTTCTATTTATTAGGTTCATGTAAAATAATACGCCATCCGCTAGATCCATGTTAAAGTAACGAATATATTCTAATACATTATCATAACAACGGTAATATATCTAATGAATACCCCCAATGTTGTAGATCGACCGTAGATATGGCCCTCACAGTTCATCATGTTGACACAATATAATGCTCGAGGCAATGAGCTACCGTAATTATTAGCTCTTTTATGATTGTCATCAACCACCCTTAGATTTCAATGATCTTATTGCCAAGTTGTTTTTGTGTTTCATTGTATTTCATTATATTGATCGTTGTTAAGAAATTGATCGTTGTTAAGCAAATTCAAAGGTCCAGAAAAGATTAGTTCATCGATTGTGTTAATTAAAGAAAGGAGACTAAGTATCAATTGAACACCTTTGATAAGGCATTGTAATCAATTTAAATTTTCATATTCAATATTATAAATAAATTACTCGCGTTTCACAACTTGCCAAGTTAAATATTTAGTGTTGAGAATATAATATTTTTCCTTTATAAATAATTTAAACAAATATACATAATTCTGGAAGTAATCTAAAAGGATTGTAATAGAGTTTGACAATCACTATATTTTAAATTATTTTATCAACCAATTATGCTACCATCACTATCACCCGACTATTCATGTTAATGGAATACATTCAATTTGTAATAAGCAAAATATAGATAAGATGAAGGAAAAACACACTTTTGTTGCAATATTAACTAAAAAATAAAAAGCAATTAAATAAAAATGAAGGTTTTGGTCAAAAGCAAAAATATAATTCAAATCTTGTTATAAATTGATTCTTAAATAAAATTAGAATAAAAATAAAGTGATCGATAAAAACAATAATATTAATGTAAAAAAGGGTGGGGCGTAATTTACGACAACTGACATCAAGCACCTGTCCTGGTATTTTATATAGAAAAATGAAAATAAAATAATTCTATAGTGTTTTTTTACGAGTTAATTTAAGTGAAAATAACAGATCACAATTGTAAAATTAAAGTACTGTCATCGGTTCTTGATACGTGCGCAAATATTTAAACAATTTGAACGTCTCTAAGTGGGTGAAAATTAAATTGAAAAATTCCGTCATATTGATTCCGAATACCTATATGCAAGTGAATTTAATATAAGCGTGTCAAAAATGAAAGTTCCATTTGAACCTGATTTAAAATTTGATGTATAAAAGTAACTGCATGAATAAATTTAAATTGTAAAAATTTCACGCAAAATTTGAAGTTTCTAAATCAATTGGAAGGGGCCTATATTTTGATGACTGAGTCAGTCAGTGTTAAAAATAGCGATATACAGACGTCAATATCTCTGGAACTATCTAAAGTTCCTCATAAAATTGGGAGAAGGAGATGAGGATGTCTTTTAATAGGCAAACAAAATTATAAGGTCTGTAGGTCAAATATATTTGTTATGGAAGTATTGAAAGCAGCGAAAAATGGTTCGTGTGACGGTATGTATGGCAGTGTTTGATTTGTTTCTTTTCCATAATTGGCTAACATTCCGCATTGTCTTCAGATGTATGTACGTATTTTGCTTTGAAGGCTACTGATATGTTTGTGTATAAAGTCTGCACTTGTCCTAGATCGTACCGATTAGGAATTTAAATTATTTCTTTTTAAAACTTGAGTTTTCTACAATTCTTGATCCGGATTATTTAATACTTGATAACTATCAATCCACATATTATATTATTTTTATTTGTGCACTTTCAGAGATCTAGAAACATGTCTTTATTTCTTTGCATAGTTGATTGGAAGAGATTATTTTTCTACAAAAAATTCAAACTTATGTATTTGTATACAAAAAACATATTAAAACAATAATTACAATATTAGCGAAAAAAATTAATAACAAATTATTTTTATTAATAAAGTCGCCAAAGTCTTACATTCGTTTTGGGCATGTTTTCATTACTGGTCTAGTTATTTAAACGATAACAAAACACAATTCACACGAGGTAGTAGATCCAAAGGTTATACGCTCATCACATAATACTGGAAAACTTCTATTATATTAGCAATAAGTTTCACAGCTGTCTAACTGACTGAACAACTAAATATTTTAATCATATTTTCACACACTTTCCTTTAACAGATGGTGATACAATTTTGCACTCATGTGTAGTTTCAGTGTTAATGTAATATGATTGCTTTGATAATTCATATTGAGTAATGTAATTTAGATATCTCTTTTTGTTTCAAATGAAATTTAATCACAAATTAAAATTATATTTGATTTATAAAATAAAAAGCTGTTAATGACCAAAATAAATTAAATACTAAAAAAATTTTATGACCAAAATAAATTAAATACCAATCCACTTTATACCGTCTTTATTTGCCTTTCAACATATCTTTACTTAGATTAATATAAAATATACCATTTACTTGGACTTTAATAGGTTATACCATGCCAATACATAAAAGAATATGGTTAGAAAATCATTTTATTATAGTCAAGAAAATAATATTTCTTTATTAAAATTTTTTTTTATATATTTGTTCTTGCTACAAGGTAATCGTGATTTTGGAATACATCTTTTAGTCGAAATTTAATTCGTGTTATCGGGGATAAATTGAAATTTTAAATGATCAATTTTGCGTTATAAGTTTATACGTTTTAATATTTTATAATTACCACGATCTGTATATTTAAAATTATATTTTTATCAGCGATCGAATTAATTTTCTTAATTTCGCGTTATGTTTATGTATAAATATATTTTAAGAAACTATAACCAGTATTTCTTGTATTGTTATACTTTACTTGGAAATGAATGTTTAATAAATATTAGACATTAAACTACATGTTTAATTCTGATAATGTTATATGGATTGTGTGTCCATAAATATTTTCTTCCTTTTACCAGTAAATTGCGGAAATTATGAAATCGCTTGAATTCTGTGATTAAGTTAAAAAGTCTATTTAAAAGTGTTTTCAAAAGCCTTTGGAATATATTCGACTTCTAATAATGCCTCTTCATAAATTAATCGTGGCAATTTCCAAACTATTGTGTGCTGTTCATTGAAATTTTTGGTACATTTAATAAAACTAAATTTTTAATAAATTTCAAAATATAGCAAAACAAAGAAAGTTACACATATGTCAATATCTAATTGTTCCTTCTTCCAATTTAATAGTTTTACTTTATACAAAATATATAATTTGTAAAACGGTAAAAACAATTAATCATTTAAAACGATAGGCCCAGTCTGTAATTCGTCGATCCAAGAATACTTACATAAATCGATATCGTAAAAGTAGCGAAATGTCCTGCGAGTCAACGACTTACGAGACCTTCGAGAAAAATAGGTCATTCAACCAAAAAAGATCGTAAAAAAGTGTTTAAAAGACTTTGCATAAGGACCTAGGCTACAGCTCCAGCCTTGTTAACTAAACTCCACACTTACTTGCTCATACAAAACGTAATGGATTAATCTGGCCATCTTAATGGAATAGGGCTTACAAGTTAGTCCCGCTACTGGATGTATCTTGCTTAGAGGCGGGATAGAGGTTTTGTCGAAGACCTTGGACCAAAAGTACATAAGCGTGTCGGTAGTTAAATTTATAGGCATTACCAGACATATATTTATCTTACGACCGATTCAATCAAGTATGTTGCGTCTAATTTTTAAACTGAAGGCGGACCTATAGAATGAGGAATTTTGTTCTTTCACTTTTTAACAAAAAAATGTTGAGCAAAGATATTTATATATTTACATTATGAACGTAAGGTTTACTACTATAAAATGCATTATAAACTCATTGTTTAAAAAGTAAAATTATTTTTTAAAAGTCTTATGGGCCAAACATTTTTGTGTTAAATTCATTGAGGGCAATTAAAATAACAACAATCCTCTTTTGAATGTGCTTTTCTCAATTGTTCTGCAATCATAGTAATGAAGTAATTTGTTGTTAAGTGAAAAAGACTCAATTTTTAATTTAACTGCTCCTCACTTTTGAATAATTAATCGCGCAATAAATATACAAACCTTAAAAATATCACCTTTAACCCGATGATAATGAGGTGGGGTGTCACAAATTTAAGACGAGCTAAATTTATGCAATTTTTTCCTACATATTACAGCATTTTATGACTCAGTGTAGTTGAAGTAGATTTAAGTAAGTTTTAAGAAATTTTAAGTAAGTAATGAGTAAGTTTTTGATTATACTTTCACTATGAGGAAGCGTAGCATTTAGCCAACATTATTGAATTAAACACAGGTCGTGAACCGCCGCAGAACAAGTATATGTATGAAGCAAATCTTTCTACAAATGTAATGCTGTGCAAAATATGTGGTCTTGAATATATCATTCCAATATATTCCGACTGTGTCGACGCAGAAGAAAATTTTTTTTATTAATTGATATCAATGTCATTTTAAAGCCAATGTCATCGTAATATGTTGATTTCTTTCAATTCTAAATTTCTTCTATTACCAAAAAAAAAATTAACGTTGTTTATTTGTTACATAATTTAAAAGGTTTTTTTTAACGTTTGACATATTATTACTGGAAATATATGCACATCATATAATTTGCCAAAATTAAAGTGATTAGAAACCTAACCATTTTTATTTAATTTTTCCATCATGTCGACGCCGAAATGAGAGCAAATAAATCAGTATTCTTAAATTTGTTTTCCTATATTAAACATATCCATTTTAAAGATATGTCATTATAACATTTTTTATATTTTTTATAAAATATGGAAAATGTGATAATGACGTATTAAAAAATAAAATGTGATAATGACGCCTCTAAAAATTTGGTTTGTCAATCATCTCCTTCAATCCTGACTCGTAAAATAAATCATTTTTAATAAAAATTGTATAATTATCAAATAAAATGGTATAAGAATGGTATAATTAATTTTTAATAAAAATGGTATAATTACATTAATTTTTTTCCTCTATTAGAAATATCCATTTTAAAGATATGTCACATTTTTCATATTTTTTATAAAATATGGAAAATTTGATAATGCCGTATTTAAAAACGTTTTAAGAACATCATTTTCATCATGTTTTTAAAAACGATTTATTGTCAAGTGAGATAAGGTTCAACAAATACACATCTAGAGATGTTATTTGTTGAACCATACCAATATTAACAATTAAAAACTATATTCTACCCTAATATGACCACGTGTGCATTTGCCTCTAAGAATTTGGTTTTTCAATCATCTCCTTCAATCCTGACTCGTAAAATAAATAATTTTTAATAAAAATTGTATAATTATTGATTATGGTAAAAATCAGAAAAATCTTTCTTTTAAGGGTTTCGTACCCGAGCAAAACCCTAGCTTAGTAACCACGCTCTTGTCAGATGGTTCTAGCTTCTTAAGGAAGTAAGTTATTGGCTTAAAATCTTATGTAAATTTTTGACGTCTGTTAGAGAAATAATCTATAAAGTAGTATATAATTTTATGTAAAAAGGCGTCCTTCTATGCAAAAAAGGGCCAAAAAATATTATTTCCTAGCAATTTGGTATAACGTCAAAATTGTCGTTTCAAAATAAAATTTCTAGTCGCGTCTATCTTAATTAAGTTGACACCTAGGCATATAATATTTTTGACTGACATAGGAATGATTACTTATTGATTAAATAAATATTTAGTATTAATTCAAATTTATTAGTTTATAAGGTATAAATAATAAAAATATAAGTCATTATAAGTAGTTAAGATTTTCGATGGTATTACTAAAAATATTGCATGAAGTAAATTTTGTGCCAGATAACATTGTTTAAAATAAACATTATATATTAATTGCATCTAATATTGTATAACATTAAATAATGCAAGAATACAACATTCATATTGCGGGCATGACTAAAATTTTTCTAGTATTTTGTTTAGGACATTTTAATTACTTTTTAATTAATTTTAATTAAAATTAAATTCAAGCTAATTTATTTCGTTTTATCGAATTGCGTTTTCGTTTCTATGTTATCACCATTATGTGCAGAATGTTTGCGGTCTGTAACGATATATTAATAGGAATAATACAATACTTTCCAAAAAGTGAGATATTTGATCTTTAAGGTTTTTAAAAAAAAAAAAAATGTATATATGTATATATATATATATATATATATATATATATATATATATATATATTATATTTTTATTGTACACATTTAAAAAAATACTGCAAAAATAATTTCTTTGAATACATTTATCTAAAATGACATTAATAATTTAAAATAGAAAAGTTATATAAAGGCTCCATAATGATTTAATTTCTATACCAGTATATATGTCTAGCTAGTGATATATGTTGAATAGATTTTCCAAACATTTGAAAATTTAAAAATTTAAAAATTTTATAGTTTATTTTTACATTACACATACCGATATCGAAGAATTTGGTACCTATGTGTAAAGTAGATATTTAAATAAACATGCATATAAAATGCAGATATATAAATAAATTCGTCTACATGCATATACAGACACACACAAACGCATAATGCCCGAATGCAATATTTTTAGCTCACGTTTCTAGGAAAACAATTTACTACTTAAGTGGCACAGCTAATATATACTCTTTTGCATAAAAAACGGGCGGTTTTGATTTTGTCATATTATTAACAAAATATTATATATTAAGAGTTTGTATTAATTATAATTGTTACTGGCAAGTATAGTGTATTCTTGCACATAAAAATGAACGTTCTAAATTTTAAGTTTATTCTTTTTGAAAGTTCTCTTTCACTGACAAAAATGTAAAAATGTATTGGCGGTAAATGAAATCCAACTCTTATTAAGTTCTTTTTCGTTTGTTACGTTTTTTATTTTAACGAATAAACTTTAATTAAATTTCTGCTCTTTACTGCATTAGTTCGCTTCTGTTTGCTGTTCTCAGTATGGTGGAAAAAACGATAGGAGCTAGTAAAATTATCGCGCTGATTGTAGAAGGCTGTAGCCAATATTATGTGTCTCAGCAGCTCTTTAAGATACGGGCTCCGTCAGTAGAAGGCCCGGTTATGGAAGAAAACGGTGCACTGAGCCACGGGACGACCGATTCATAGTCGGTCAAGCGCTACGAAATCGTCAAGTTACGTACGTGGATCTCAAACAGAACGCCTGACCGACTGACGTCTAACCGAGGACGTCTGAGGTACACAAGTAAGCCTATGGACAGTCAGAAGAAGACTTCAGGCCATCAATATACGTAGCTATCGCCCAGCTCGGGGCCCTACATTGCTACGTGAGCATCGAGTTACCAGATTGAGATTTGCTCAACATTTTTCGTCATGGACTCAACAAGACTGAAATAGTGTTTTATTCCCCAATGAAGCTCGTATATCGATTAGTGGTGAGGATCAACGTCGTCAAGTCTTACAAAGACCTGGAGAATGCATCGCTGAAATATGCTTTGAGGAAATCACTCCTTACGGTGGAGGCTCCGTAATGTTTTGGGCTGGTATTAACTCAGATGACCCTACCGAGTTAGTTTTTATTGAAAATGGTACACTTAATGCACAAACGTACGTAACAGAGGTTCTTATTCCTCATGCTCAATCTGCATTAACAGCAGTTGGAGGCGAGTCCATTCTTATGAACGACAACGCTCGCGCCCACCGCTCTAGAGACGTTGATGCGTATATGCAGGAGGCCGGAATTTGTCGGTTAGACTGGCCAGCTAGAAGTCCCGACCCCAATCCGATAGAACAGATATGGGATAATCTCATACGATGCGTCAGAGCCGTAAAACCAACTCCAGAAAACATTCAGGCCCTTAAAAATGTGATCGTCGCTGAATGGGAATGTATTCCTCAGGAAATGATAAAAAACATCGTCGAAAGCATGCCTAGCAGATTAAGCGCACTGATTTTAGTTAGAGGAGGCCACACTCTTACTAAATTTTCAAATTTTATGTTAGATTCATAAAAAATAATCAAAAATAAACTTTAGTCATTTTTAATGTACCAGTATGAAAACGCTCGTCTGTTGACTTTACATAGTTTTCTTTATTTATTCGCATTTTTAATGATTGAAGTAGGTAAAAACCTCAATAACAAATAACAATATTCTTATCATATCGCCATATAAAAGGCATCAAATAGTAATAAAATAACTCTGATATTGTTTATTCCTATAAGTGCCCGTTTTCTTTTTTAAGGTTTATTATAGATTTCAAAGGTAAAAAATTAAAAGTAGGAAATATTTTCAACACCAAATTTTATTTAATCCTTTTATTATATTAAAAAGAACGCCCATGAAAAACCAAAACAAAATAAGAGAAACACGTCGTACCGCTTTGATGACATAGTGCGGCATTCAGTGCCCGTGCACCATATGATATTTAACCCTTGTTTTTACAATGAAATACGGTATTCTCAAAAATATTGTCAGATATGAATTGTATTTATGTTTTATTTTCTGGAAATAAATATTTAGAATTACACTTTTGGCCCTTCTCAATTATTCCTTTTACTATGGTGTCATGATGCCTATGCGATGATATTTTATATATGGACATTATATGTTGAAAAATAGAACCATTTCTTTGAAACAAAATTCCAAGTAACTAAAGTCAGTACACAAAATTGCTATTAATTTAAAAAATATTGAGATATATTAGAAGAAAGTGACAATCGCGTTGTACTAGCACCATTAATCAATAATTCTAAAATTCATCACAAGTAATAAATAAGAAAGTAACTGAATAATAATTTTGATAATATCCTAAACAAAATGAAAGCCGTTTGTCTCAGAGCCGCTTGATGTAGAAAACTGATGTTAAATAAACCATTTAAGCCTACACATATATCAATAGTTAATGTTCAAAAATATTTGTGTGAAAATTTTATGGAAGAGGGGAGTTCAAATTATGTACATTAAAACGATTTCATTACGTATATAGCGGAAGAGTATCGATCATCATGGTTGTATATTTAGGGATTCATTGTACCAGTGATTAAAGTAAGTTCACTTCTAAGAAGACACAGAACTTAGTGAGCGAGAGAGAAACGGTCTTGTCAGGTTCTTTATTTATGCTTTTTCTTATTGGATTGCTTTTCACCAAAGTATTTTTGTCGTGTACCTCTATTATTTTTAAACACTATACCAATCCTTTACGATAATAAGTCCAGTCATTACATATATTTTTCGTTTCATGTCACCATTCTCACTTCTGGTTTCCAAATAATTTTTTCTCCTTTTCTCCATTGGTTTCGATAATCGTATAACGCAAAACATCCGCAGAGTTACATTTCGGCATAACAATATAATTTTTCATATAAAACATCGCTTGTGCGATAACGGTTTCCAATAAAACTTTCCCCAACTTCGTCGCTCCACATGCGACAGTAACCCAACAAAAAAAACTAAAAACAGCCTTGAATAATATTCAATGCATTATTGTAGTAAACACGGAGACGTAGAGATGTATCACAGTCTTAAACTTGAATCGCTCTCACAATGGATCATCCCGAACAAGAGATGACAAAAATACATTTGAGAGAACTTCCGGCGAAATCAATAAGTACATTTATAAACGCACCCGCGGGCCGGAGAGCAAAGGTTAAGGGAAATTTGGCGAAAGGAGCCACCCTAGACGAAAATGCGTCTAAAACACGTAAATAACAACTTCGAAAATAGAAGTAAAACTCGTACTGCGGGATGTGCATCGTGCACGAGGGTACCGTACACACTTAGGCGCATTTAGACATTTAAGTGTACGTATTATTTCTGTCAAACCATTTAAAAATATTATTATTTCTCACTATGTAATATATAAGCATATTATTTAGTATGTCTTTTACAGGAATAAATAATATTTGTTTTAAATTATAAAGTAATTTTTGCACTTAATTTAGATTATTTCTTTAGTAACTTATAAAAACGCCACTCTTTTTTCAACTTATTTCTGGAATATTATAGAAATTTCTATTATGTTATATAATGGGCGCGGCGTTAGAACTTCTGTTCAGCTAAGTAATTTAAAAGTGGGTGGCTCATGTCAATTTTTCGTTATACGCCAGTGGCAACGAATTGGAGATAAGGCATCAAAACATAATTTTGAACAAAAGGTACTTTTTAGTGGAGATGGAATGATTCATGAAGATAATTAATGGGGATTCCATCGAATTAATAGTTTAATTATAGCTAAGATTTATTGTGAACAAATATACAAAGTCACTGCTTGCCTTCTTCAAATAAATACAAAATTTACTTTTTACAAACCAATGCTCAGTCCCTACATAAAAAATGTAACTCGTGAAAAACTACTTTCATTTGAATAGAGTATGCTACCTCATCCACTATACTCTTCACACCTTTCACTATATGATTACTATCTGTTTCGCTTTCTGTCAAATAAATTATGCGATAAAAAATTTAAAGACGGAAGTCACATCAAATAGAACCCGTTTTTGACTCAACGGCCTAAAGATTTCTACAAGGAACACGTTTTAGCTCTGTCTACAGGTTGGCAACGAGTGTTAGATACCGACGATGCTTTTATTCGATTCATTTTATTCACTACATATAAGAAGTCGAAAGGTTTGTGAACAGAGGTGGCAGATTTGTAAGTTGCCAATCCAATATTTTACTTTGAATACTTTATAGGGTACGGAACATGTAACTAAACAAAAATGACCACGTCGAAGCTTAATATTTCGTGAACGAATCCCTTTATCCATTATGTGTTCATGACATGCTCTCAATATTTAAGAAAGACTTCTTTAACGATATCCCGTACAATGGGCCATGGCAATAAAAAAATCACAATGCCCACTTTATATATATATATATATATATATATATATATATATATATATATATATATATATATATATATATATATATAGAAAAGATACTCTAAACAAAATTTCCGATTTATAGCACTAATATTGTGCAAGTAAAACGGCTCTAACATTCAGAGGGACATATGGAAACTATAAGTTTGGCTATAGAACTCTGAACAACAGCATTCCCGATTTCTTAAGTAAATCATATACGAAAATTCTGTTACATCATAAAGCATATTGCTTGCATTATTAAGGCAAGAAATAAATATCATCTTTCCAGAAGTTTAATGAATGCTAATTATTTATTAGATGATATTACGTAAAGTTAAAACTATTTAAACCCGGCTATCGCCCGCGATTTTTTTGTTCTTTAAAAACTCAACAGTTCCTTGCAGGCTTTGGCCACCTCTACTACATGCTCCTCACAGCGTCTCCTATCTGTTGCGACTCGCTTCTAGGTACTTATGTTCAACATTTTTGTTTTTTTTTTAATATCATCTATCCATCTAGAGGGTGGTCTACCTCTCGGTCGAGTACCCTCGGACTTTTTTTAATGTTAATACTTTAGTAGAATAATTCCCTTGGCTTCTCTCTATATTAAAGCAATCTATCTTAATATGTTACTAAGGATTACTTTGTTAATTTGTGATACATAGTTCACAATTATATCTTCTCTTCCATATACCCTCTTTTTGCACTGGGTCAAAGATAGCTCTGACGACCTTTCACTCAAACGTGTCCAGTGATCGCTGTGTGTACGTTTAGGGTCTATGTTTCGCTTGCATACTACTTTATGCAAGCGACACATGGACCCTAAACTCTGGTAGAATTAATGTTTTCTGCCCATTCAAATGTGCAAACGTTCCTTCCGACAGAATTCCACGCTTAGTCAAAATACATATGGCAATTTTCCAGGAGAAATTGTTACCTTTACAACTTTTAACCTATAAATGATAAGTATTTACGAATATTGTGAAAGGATGTGTGAAGCTAAATAACTTTACTCGACATAAGTAAAATTTATTTATATATTCATAAAATTCATAATTTTTCACAGCGAATAACAATGAATATATTGTTTACATTATTATTATTTATATATTGTTTACATTATAACATTTATTATTTATTACCTATTGATGAAAAGATGTATGATGTTGAAACATTTTCCTAGTTTTATTATTTTCAAACTTTATTTTCAATGCCATATTCCCTGTATATTATAGTGTGAATGTAAAAAAATCCGTAATTTATTTTAACCTAGGATATGTATTATATTAAAATTCAGATACAGATTCAGGTAGTTATTTTTCAAAGAGACACATTTAAAAAAATTATGCTTATATTACAATGTGGTTTAATGTGTAATTTAATACTTGTCTAATTTAAAGAAAATTTCAGCGTTATCAGTTTAGGATTACATTTTCTTTTACATTTTTTGTTAAACAAACATATTTATTTTTAGGTAATTTTTAAATATATTTGTATTTCTTCTTTGCATATATGTATATATATATATATATATGTATATATATATATATATATATGTATATGTATATATATATATATATATATATATATATATATATATATATATATATATATATATATATATATTTACGGCTTAAATATTAGTGCTATTTCAAATTAAAGTTATGATTTACAAATACACATAACATTTTTTTTTTAAATAAACTCATAGACATTTTAATCAGACCAAGATAAATAATATTTTGGACTTAATTTATAAGATTTTGATGTGAAGATTGAGGTGTACCGCGAGTTACACGGTGGTAGTGCCAGTCAATTATCAAACCTTGAATTTGGCGAATTGTACATAATATATTCCACTACCTTCATTTAAATTAAAAGCGGCATATGAGTTTTTTCTTCGTTCATATTTACTGTTTTGTTCTTTTTAATAATAGCACAAATGTACATAAACGATCTATTTGAAAACAGTTGGGTTTAGGCAGTTTAAGCATGAAAGACAGACGAAGAAAAAAAAAACCATTAAATTTTATTAAATCTGTAGTAACTGGTGTCTGAAAACTTAAAATTGTAGGACAGGAAAATAAATTGTTCTGCCTACCCATTATTTTATTTGAACATTATTTAATATAATAAACATATCTTATTGTATATGTTATCATTTAGCGACTACTTTGCCTCAATGATTTCAATCCTGATGATATATAAAAGTATATATATATATATATATATAATCTTTTCCGTAATAAGGTATTTTAAACATAACAATTATTTATGAAACCCATGCGTGATCTCCGATATTAGGCCAACAAAAAATGTTTAAATAAACTTTTTCACTTTACATATTAGCATAAATTATATATGTACTACATTGAAGTGTACGTGATTTCGGAATGATGTAAGTACCAATACTTTATTATGTGCGTAAAATAAAATTTGGAAATGAAGACTACAAAAAAAAAATTTATATTTTGGAGTCAAATTTTCTGCCACTGTTCTCTTGTCTGCAATTCGTCCTTTGCTGTATATAATGGTGTCAAAAATAAAAATGTTTGTTTGCCGTCTTTTTACAGGCGTTTTCCTTATGGAATTTTTGTTGATTGTGTAAAATTTTGTTGATAATTCCCCAACCAATTCGGTAAATGGACCGTAGACACATTTGAGTGATATCGAACAGTTGTGTGTTAAAAATATAATAAGGGCAAGATTACACCTGTGTATGGACACGTTCATAATATAATTCACTATGTTTATACATTAGATGGTTTACAAATATGTTAAGGTTTAGATTTTTAATAAAAATAACGTAGATATGTTCAGTAAATTGGCTGATTGCACATTGTGTGGTATCTATTAATTGAATGTTAAAACATTGCATGAGCCTGATTATATTCGTTTTTTTTTAATGTGTGTAATACGATTTTTCAAATCAATATAATAAAAAACTTTTAAATTTCTTAACGGGTAAGTTTTCAAGTAACATAATACAGATGATTTCAGTAAATGGACTGTAAGCACGTATGTGTGGTATTGAATAGATAGGTGCACAAAGGTACTTATTAAATAATTCAATAAAAATTGAAACGGGTTGACGTTTGCACAATGTAAAATAAAGGAATTTCTTCAATGTTTTCTACTTAAATCCATTTTCATTCTTCTTTAAATTATTTAATGAAGAAGATTCTACGCTTAAGGTTTTGACGCCACCTCCTTTTGTCATGATATGCCATGGATAAAATTGACATATGTATTAAGATGATAATTTAATTAATTAAATTAATTTAATTCTAAATCTAGTTCTTCATGTATGTTTTGCTTAGGCTTTCAATAATTTAATTCTGAATTTCTCCTAAACGCGTTTTCAAATAATTGCTTGTAGAATAAAATTTTTATTCATCTAAAATTTCACGCATATAATAAAAAGAGTTGAAAGATCATTTACTTTGAAATTGTATTGAAATCCGTCTTTTTGTAGTAATTTTGATCTATTGAATTCTAAGACAGAAAATTTAAAACAGGCAAAATTATTCGGTTTTAGACTAGTTAAAGTTTCGAATGTATATATAAAGCATCAATCAAATTGAATGATTTATTTAAAATTACTAATTAAACGTAGTTGTTATATGAAAAAATACATACATTTCATCAAACTTATAAAAAATAAAACCGAAAATGAAACCACTAATTTGGGATATTGAATATAATATATTCCACTACTTTTGATTAAATTAATAGCGGCGCATGAGTTTTTTCGTTTATATTTACGGCTTTGCTCTTTTTAATGATAGTATAAATATACATAAACTATCTTTTATGTATATTTATACGTGATTAATATTACCTATACGATATTTTCCATTGTCACAAGACTGGTTGATGTTGAAAGAGTTCTGCACCTCCTACGAAATGAAACCGCGACAATTATTATAAATTATCAGTTATATGATTTAGTTATATGATCTAGTACAAAAAATATATGATAGTACCTATATAATAGTACCTATATACCTCAAAAACAATTATGCAAAATTTTTTGATATCTTTACTATATTAATGCCTTAAAAATATCTTCATATTTTTGATTATTGATCACTAATGAATGGTGATTCGTGATCCGCACAATTATCATATCTTTTTAATAATTTCAAATAATCCATATAGAATTTCTTACTTTGATTACACATTCACAAAGTTATCTGCTCATGGCCTCGGTTTACGTTCTGAAAACTTATGCAAACTTAAGCGTGCAAATCATTCGCAAATATTTTTGAAATTTTCCTGGACATAAAATTACGTCCAGGAAAATTTAATCCAAAGTTATGGAATTTCTTGGATCATCAGAAATAATATGCCTCTCTTGACCTAACTCGCACCGTTTCTCTAATAAGGATATCCGTATAATATCTATCTTTTCATCTTTTTTTTTCAAATCATAGAAACGTAATTTTTGCAGTTCAGGTGAACTGCAAAAATTACATTGCAATGATAAACTTTGCTGAACCAGTTTATCTTTCGTCCTTCCAATTAGCAAAAAAATATTTCTAAGTGATAGCCAGATTTATGTGAATGACTATGTCTTATTAGTCAACCAAATTTTAAGTTTCCACCTCAAGGGTTTTCCGGGAAAATGCCTGTAAAAATCAGGCGGACGCAAGCGTGGGTGTTCTTAGAAACTTCCATTCGGCCTTTCGAAATACGGGATCCTAAAAATATAATGAAACTCACATCTTATTAGTCGGTTAATCATGTGTTATTATATTATTTCAAAATCACACTTTTTTGAAATGAAAAACAACACTTCAGTAAAGTACTTTTCCGATGAATTTCGGAAGGGCCAAATTTTTCAATATTTTGTATCCCTGTTCGCAGTTATAGGAATACGGTTATAGGAAATAACATAAAGTTGCAGATGCGGCTAAGATATTTTTAGAACGTCTTGGGTTGGAAACTGTTCACATAGTTCCGAGAAGCTAAAAATATAACATTCAAATATTCATTGAGTTTTAACAAAATACGTCATTTTGTATTTTGTTAACAGAAAGCATAATTCACATGGTTGAATTCAAATTTCTCTAATAAAAATTAAAAGTTCAATAAGTAGAGGGATATGTACGTCCAGTTTTTTGTAAGTGCTCCGTATTGGGAAATTTCATATGGAATCTGAAAAACCTAACGGTTTTCCCATTTTACTTATCTTTGCAATAGAAGACAAGAGAAAATTACTTCAACATTTATATATATGGTATTTAGATAGGGTTACGTATATTTCCGTTTAACGAACTCTGCCTTTAACTGAACAGTTTCCTCTGAAACTAGAAATTGGTTTATGCAATATCAGTTACCGGCATATACACAGCAATAAACTAGCAAAAAAGTTATAACTTATGTTTTCTGTTTAGATCGTCAGTTCAGTAATATTCTTAAATAACATAAAGAATATTTTTTTAAATATTGAGAAAATTAAACCATTAGGTCTGCCAAATTTGTCTGCGAGGTCTGCCAAATTTGATTTACGAAAGCGAAAACATTGCTAGACAGGGTAGGTAAAACATTGAAGAATGCATTGATGCTTCTGATAATTTAAGCACAGTAATATTATTAAATATAATAAAGAATACTCTTTAAATATTAAGAAAATTAAACCAAAAGACCTGAAAAATTTGCCTGAAATAAAGTCACTTTGTACATATTAAGTTATTTCCAAAACTTGCCAAGCTTTTAAGGCTCTTTTTTGTATAATTTTAGGTTAAGAAAATTCAGAATTTTGGGAACAATATATATTGGCTGCATATTTTTAAGTATATCTCTAAAGTAATACCAAAAATTATGGAAAACAATTCCTAAGACCATTTTGATTAACTCTTTCAAACGAGAGCCCAAACTATTCAGGCAATCTAGGAACAATTATTTAATACCAAATTCTCCATACTATTGAAATATTTTTGGAGTAATACTTTCTATTACTGTGTTAAATTTCTAGATAAGTTTTTAAGTCCAGAACTTTCTGAGAAAAACTGTCTTAAATAAAACCCTGGCATGTAAATGATTTTCAATAGTTCAGTTTTCCTTTTTGAGATACAAAACACTAAAATCGTTTCAAAACTTAGAAGAAGAATGTAAAGCCCTTTACGAAAGCGAAAGTCTCAAAGAATAAAACTTACATATCGGAAAAAGTTTATTCGGAACATTAATTCTGGTGACTACACCAATACACTATAATCAACCTAAACGATTTAGTACTTTTTAAAATGTTTGTATCAAATATAAAATGGATATGAAAAGGTAAACAATTTATTAATATATAATAAATCGCTAGTATCGGGTATATACTAAGCATTGAAGAATGTCATGATGCTTCTGATAATTTGCTGATTTAAATTTGTGCGAAATAAATTTCGTCCTGGTAAGAACAAGTAAAGTCATTAGTACATAAAGCGAATAGTTTAAAAGGTCATTAAACCTTTCTATACCGTGTTCATAATTACGTTATAATCGGAGATGTTCTGTCTAAGCTATGGTAAAATTAACATAAATTAAAATATTTTATATATGGAAATTGTGCTAATGATTTTACTGAATTATTTAATATCTAATTTCAACCTTAGTTCTTTGGTTTTTAATTTGATATTTTGAACGTTGGGAATGTTGGTGCAATAACCTGGATAGTCACTCAAATTTTAGCGAAAGGAGAACGAACTTAAATCCTATTTAGGTTTAAAAAATATTTTCTGTGATAATTTTAATATTTTGATATAATTTAAAAAATATAAATATTATATTATATATCTTATAAATACTGAAACATTAAAATCTAAAATAGTTGAGTATTAGTTTCCAACTCTGATTATTATAAAAGATAATAGTATATATGCTTCAAAGATTTTTAAGCATATATCATATTTTATATAAAAAAGAGCTTTTATGGTGATAAAATGGTTCGATATAGCAAATAGACCCATTACTACTATTCAATGAAGCTGAGATTTCAGTATTGGTTTTGTGATAATATAGACCCTGTTAACTACTATTAAGATTGATTAAGCCTCGTGGGATAAAAAAGTAACAAAAAATATTGAAACGGAGAATTGGGTTTTTAGAATAATGTAATTAATTTACGGTTTGTTTTGCAATAAGGGAAGGGGTAAAAGTCAACAATGAAAATTATACTAACAGTTTTATTTAAACCGTCAATCAGACAAATGAAATGTTTTTTGTTTTCTTATAAAAAGTCAGGTTACTCTTCATGATGTTTTCTATATGTTTTTTCAATAGAATTCTTTCAACTAGCGAGACCAGAAAAAGTTCAGATTTTGTCTCATTATGTCTAATATCTACAGGTGTACCATATTAATCCATGAATTTCACAAGCTTGAAAATGTCGTCGAGAAACGTCGCGTTCACAACAACAGAACCATTGTCAATTTCAGTTAACAGTTTATTTTGAATTAATTTAGGTAATGGCTGTACATTAGGAAATCAAGCGGTAGTGATTATTTTTGTAATCCTTTTTAAAAAGATATTAAATATTTAATAGAATTTTCTTAGTTATTTTTCTTTCTCATTAACGACTACTGATATTTCAAAAACATGATATCTACGCGTTTACAACGATAGTTTTTTTGTTTTCTATTAGGATACATATCGTATTTTATTTTTGGGCTTTCCTAATTATTCACCCTTTCTTGAGTCACTAAATTATTTGGTTCAGAATATATCAAAAGTTTAAACCCCGCTTTTTAAAAAATTCTTTCTATTTTTGTAAAGTCAAGCCTATATTCGCCGGTCCCTTTCGTCATATATGACCAATCGTCGATTACCATCAAAGCCATGAAAAAATTACGTTTTGGAAAGAACCCGCGACAGTTGTAAGAAAACCGTGATGATTCTCATATTTCCTCATTTTTTTGAAATATCCGCCTTGTTTTTCCGCCTAAGAAATATTATAATAGGCAATAAATATATTTATGCCATGAAATGTGAACAATTTTATTAGTTTAGTAGTGCGAGTTCTACTCGTACTGGATAGTTCTCTTTTAATATAACTATTCTGCCTCTTGCTTGCAATATAAGAGATCGGTAATTACTTTCTCCCATCGAATCAAGTGAACTATTTTTTTAAAGGGAAATTGAAATTTTCTAAATCATCTTTTTCGAATTTCATTAGCCAAATGTGTATTTTGAAAAATAGTTAATTTTCTCTTTCATATAAGCCTGTGCCCTGAAATGTTTATAAACCCATTTTTGTTTTTTTATCACGGAACATAAATAAATACGTTGTGAGATAATAGCCTGCCAATTTTTGGAAGTTTGAAGAAACATTCTTGTGACCTTCTTTAGAGAATTGAACATAATTAATGGAAAATCCAGCGAGGCGGTTTAGGGTAAACAAATGAAGGAATGCAAGAAACATAAATGACTTGATTTACATAAAGCAAAAGTTGTGGCTGCTGAACGGAAGAAAAGGAAAAAGGAAAGAGGGAGCTTGAGATCTAGCGAAGTCCACAGCACCGTACTAGTTTCAAGTTGTCCTCAACCAGTGGCCAGCTAAGAAGCTTTCTCCTATTTAAATTGCCAGTTACATGAAGTTAAATCTTTTAAAATACAATAAGATTAAAATCATAAGATAAGTTTCTTCAAAATTGAAAAGAAATTTCTTTCTTTTTGTTCCATTTGTTTCATTTAAATTCAGCCAATAACGAGGATTCTCTCTATTCTTTTTTATATTGGCGCAAATTGTAAACAATTATTTCATTAACACGAACTTTGTACCCAAGACATACAAAGAACATTATTGAAGTTCCAAAAAAGCCTTTTAGTTTTATTTATTTTTCTTCATATGAACAGAGTACGAATATTATTTTTATTCTATTACTTTTTTAAACACAGATCTCAAAAAAATATTATTTACCTGTTTTATTCCATTACAGGTTACTATTATATACAGAGTACAAGATTGTAAAAAAAATGAGCTAACAAGCTTTATGCCCCTATTCACTTATCATATATTATTTACTAATAGTTTGCATTATTTTATCTCAAATGTTTTATAACGTAGAGCCAGTGGGTCAGATTTAATTTGTTTCTTATCTGATTTAAATTTAAATTATCTAATATTATCTCTTGAGATAGGTCAACGATTCATTAAATTTTTTTTCGAATAAAGAAATATTTTACCTATTTTTACAGACGCTGCTAAAGGAAAAAAATTACTGGAGACAGGTGTCGTTTTTAGGGTTCCACAGTGAATGGAATCCTTCCAATTTCATAAGTCTCTCGGTCTTTCTGTCACTGCTACAAGTTTAGCTAAGTGCATACAATTTTGCGAATAGTGGTTATAGATGGTGAAGAGATTTTAATCAAACATTAAAAATATTTTTCACGTATAACCCCGTATATGTTAATTAAGAATGGAAATGTACTTTTGTCGTACCCTATCAAGTGTATTGCCAGTGGATAAGTGTTCAAAAATTATATTGAAACTTTATTCATTTTTTTTTTTCATAAACCGTTTGTAAAATATTAACAAATTGATGCATATTGCTTCATATTCTTCTCGTTCCTATAATATTTCAATCACAGATTTAAAAATTGTAAAAAATTTCGAAGCA
Organism: Druceiella hillmani; assembly: GCA_039881145.1. Classification (NCBI taxonomy): domain Eukaryota; kingdom Metazoa; phylum Arthropoda; class Insecta; order Lepidoptera; family Hepialidae; genus Druceiella; species Druceiella hillmani. The sequence goes on along the minus strand of JAYKKI010000129.1, from coordinate 2,852,650 downwards.
TTTTCTTAAAATTTTAGCGGTTTATAGAAAGTGTTATGCTCGGGTTTAGTCTACGAAATATGAAGTGAATTGTATATATCTATAGGAAAAATAAGGTTACTGGCATAGCTCGTAGGATTGGTTATAGTAGCTATTGGCTTTAGTAGCAATTGTTAGGCCATAAAGCGTGCAGAACCGACGACCGCGGCGAAAAAAATATTCTGAAATGATGACCGCGTACAAGAAGGCAGAAAGTTGGGCTGTCCCGTTGAGCATATAAATGACCTAATAAAGATCATGAAAAGCTATTAAATGCAAGCGGTGCATAATATATTTTTGTGTCTACATATGAGAGGACCTATGCTTAGCATTGGACCTCTTCCGGCTGATGATTTCGACTAGAAATTCAAATGATCTCAGCTAAGTTACTCCAAAATGTTCAAGGTATGCATACAACCGCATAATTGTATTTTATCCGTGTTTCAACACGGATTTAGTGATTACTTTCATTCAAAATATATTTTTTATAATCTTTGGCAGAAATATTGGCAAAAATTTAAACGTTTTAATAAAGATAAACAATTAAAGATAGGAATGTTGACCAACTAAGACCATACATTTTAACAAAATTTTGTATATGTGGGTAAAATTTAATGAAAATAGAGAATGAATTGTTTTACGTATCTACCTTAATAACGTTTATAGAGATAAGCTGAATTAAAGAGAGAACAATTGGCAAAACACGAACGCTTTTAACTATTTGCAGAACTGATAAAAACTTATCAAAAATTAAATTAATTTTGATACGTAAAAACAGAAAAAACTCCAATGTCCTTACATATTCTTGTATAAGATACAAACAATTGGAAAAGTCTCCTGCATAATAGCAATGTTTATTAACTTATGGGCTAAAAATATACATGTCATTGATACTTATTTTTATAAACTTAAAGAAAAGAAAGAAGTCTTGAAAGTCCTCATCCAGTTTATTATTTACATGGTAGAAAAACCACCAGTAGATAAACCAGCAGAGAAACCGCAATATTTAAAAAAAAAAAATTTACTCTGTAAGTGGAAATATTCACTTTAGAATACGTTACTATCATGAGAAAAGGAAGTTTAAATAATTACAGTTAGTTAACGTTATTAGAGTCGGTCGTATTATATGGCTTTGATACATCTTTAGATTTGAAGATGGAAGTTAGATATTTAAACACCTGGTATATTCAAACCATTGGAGCAGAACGATGTAAACTTTGAAATGGGAACCTAAACAGGGTCGAACTTGAAATAAACAATATTAGCGTAAATTAAAAAAAAGTCTACAAATATACATTATTTTATTAAATTCACTTATACATTTATACCCGTATTTAGTTAGACTAAACTTTTACATTTAGGTGGTATAGGACCTGTCAGTTTTATATAATAGCTTCCTTAAAACTTGACAGACAGAAGACGACTTGACAGACAGAAACTTGTCAGATTTTACTTTCTTGTTTCTTCATTTTTGTTCGGTGGTAGTTTTTTCGAACGGGGGGGGGGAGGGGAGTGCAGAACTTTCACCTATTCTTCAGAATTTCTATATGCAATGTAAATTATGAAAAATATTTGCTCGTATTTAACAAGTTTTGGTTTATTTTTCACTCCAAATGTATCTGGCCACTTACCCGCAACAAAATATTACTAAATGTGTGAGGCATCTTAGCTAAGAGAATACATCTGAATATATATTTTAATGTTCGACAGAGTATTGAATATATAATATAAAACTTTCTTCTTAATTTATAAAATTGCTTTTAAACAGTATTTGTAAGACGCGAAAGTAATACGTCAGAAACGCAGACTTCTTTGCACGGAAATTGTATATTTTCTTCTTCATTTTTTAACCTTTTCTTTTAAATAGGTTCGAGTTTTATCTCCAGGTCATAATATTTTCGTATAAAAGTATAGAAATATAAAAAAATATAGAATGTAGAAAGTAAATATAAAACTAGCGCTTTCTATCGTCAAGCCATAGTATTTTCCTTTTCGTTTAACTCAAAATAATATATTGGCAATGTATGTTTCTGACAGTTTAATTTGGGTTGAAGTTCTTGGTTTATGCTCTTATTTATCAAAAGGTTTGTAGTATTCAAGAAAATTGCTGGACAGATTTTCTTTCTTCTAATTTTTTCTGATTATTTTACCAATTGGCCATTTTTTTGTTTAGTTTTGTGGGTTTTAAAAGAATGATTAAAAACGAAAATATAGTTCTAGGTTTACTCTTTCTTTTCGTAGTTCATTATTTTAAAACAGAAATTTATGAAAGAACAATTTTGACATTTGGTGTAATATAATTTGGGGTTTCATTTTTCTATAATTCAGGCAAGATCTTTAGTAATGGAGGCTATAAGGGAAATGGGACAGCACTATTTTTTATGTTTCTTACCGAATTAAATAGTAGGCTGATAATTTTTGGGTATCCAGATTTTCTTTATCTTTTCAGATACTCGTTGCGGTTTATTTAGGATAATTCTATTTATTTAAGTTAGCAACACTGATTTCGTACTACGTTCATCAACCATGTCTCCTTTTAGGTTCATTTGCGTTTTTACTTCGAAATTTTATATTACAACTATGAGAAAACCTTCAATCGTGGGGAGTAAGGATATCGTCTTAAACTAGCGATATTGTATTTTTTCTTCAGCTCTAACGTTCCTTTTATTTTTAATTGGCGGATATATAGCAATAATTAAAATTAATTAATTGTATATCTATTTCTTATTACATGCGATCCAGTAACAGCCAAGTTTCTTATCTCGGGATTTTAGTGTTCACTACCCTGTTATATAATATTCAACTATTAAATATATAGGAGGTCGAAAATTTCTGCAGCGTGATTCAAAGTCACTGTTGTTTTCGAATGGAACGTTGTAAGTAGTGTGCGGTTCAATTCCAGCAAATGCTCTTTGATGACCTACTGTTCAGCGTACGATCGCCTCAAGCATGATTAAAGCATTGGCGAGATGTCTGTAGGCCAACTTATTTAAGGAAGTAACGTAGGATTTCAGTTCGATTTACGTCTGATATTTCATGGTCATGTGGCGAGTGCAGCGATAATGTCAATCAGAATGCTTGGTTTCTTCAATTAACTATTTATACGTAACTTAAGTGTAAAGCAAATTAAAAGGCATCTCTCTCACTTGGAGCCCACATTAAAATAAACACAGCCTGATGATTGAACGTACCCAAAAAAGGTTCATTCAACCTTTGTACATGAGGTGATATAGTTACTACCATTTTATATTTCCGATCAATTTTCTTTTGAGTATTTTTACTTAGAATGTATTGTAGAATAGAAGAGAAATTGCTTTGATAAAATTTATTTGCTGATTGTTAAATGGAAATAATTCATTGAAAAAACTGTTTCTATTCGTACTTGATAATCATATGCGCTCTCATAGTCATAATCTTTTTTTTTATATTTGCATGTAAAAAAGAGTAATTTCAAAATTCTCCAATGCATCAGATTTGTATCGACTATTCAAATACATTTATATTGGTTTTCGAGGACGTTTATAATAAATGAGAATAAACTTCTTGAAGTGAAACTATAAAGAGAGTTAAACCTTTGATGTATACTTTATATTGTTGAATCATCTTTTGATATATCGCAGTTTTAATATATTATTCAAAATCACAGCTCCATCTTACCTGAAATAATCACAGCTCCATCTTATACGAATAACATTAATTTTCTGATTAAAGATCTAAGTAATACGTTACTTTGAATTATGAACTATATTAGTTTCAAATTTTGTGAAAATCTCTTTTGCCGTTTAGGAGTGGTTGGGTAAAAAAATTTCCAATATTTTTCGTAGTGTCTATATACTATGTGCGCGTGGGGTAAATCAGAACATATATATTACTCCGCTACACAAAATACATCCACGCCAAATTTGGTAATGATTCGTTACTTGTTTGCAGAGTTTTAGGCAAGAAATTTTCAAACTTTGCATTTACCCATCTTACTTACTACTTACACATCCATCATTGCAATTATCAATCTTCAAAACTACGTACACATTCATTATTCTGGGATGCCATAGGTGTCCCAAAATATAAAAATAAACCCAAAATGGTTATCGACTATGAAATATATTTGTAGTAAATTATGTAATTATTCCATTTTGATAATCGAAAAAGAAGTGTTATTTCTCTTCATATGCAGACATATATTCTGAAAAAAATCTGTTGTTTTATAATCTAGGAAGTAAAGGAATCAGTAAAATGTGCACGAATACAATATATTACTCCATGTTTAAAAAAGTAAGATATCACCTAAAATAATGAGCAGGTTGAAATCTGTTTTATATCCTATATCTCACTATTTTACCTTATTCCTAACATATAGTTTCTATTGTTTTACAATAAAACCCATATAAGACGATTTCAAAAGTACCCAACTAAAAACGCGTCTTAAGCGAGGAAGCATATTATACGGGATAGGGAAAATAAAACGTTTTATGTATTAATTTCGTGTAGGTATTGAATTATATATTTATAAAGTTGTTAGAAAGTTATTATGATCTTATTTATGTATTTTAAAATTACATTATATCATAGAGTATTATTGTTTATAATTACGTTATTTAAAGTAATGACTTATTTTTATTTGATAAAATGATTTTGATGCATTATCAATTACAACATTTTCAGTACATTGCAGTGTGTCTTCGCTTTCATCAAAAGAAGTTATATAGCGCCTTAAATCGTCAACTGCTGGACCTTTGACAAAATTGGAGTTGACTCCTCTCTATCTTCATCATCATCTTTTAGGGCCACTTTTTGTGTGTTATTCACATCTTTAATGAGACCTTTAATTCATCGGATTTGGTATGGCGAAAAATTGGTATCAATGGAAGAATATGCAGGAAAATCCTGCAGTGTGACGGGTTCTGCTTCTTCTTACAACGCAACGTCAACTTCGTTATTCCTGAAACCCGTTTTCTTAAAACAATTTTGTATAGATTCGGGCTTATTTGCTTCCCAAGTCGCTGCAATGTTTAGGATCGCATTATGCACAGTCAAGGGTCGTTCGGTGCCAGAGTCTTCCATTTCTTTAAGATAGCAATATATCAGTCGTGTTCCGTAACCTTGTCTAAGGACCTTTATAACGCCCTGATTCATCGGTTGCAACTTGCTTGTCGCATTTAGATGTAAGAAAAGCAAGCAAGCTTGATATTCTTTATTAGTTATCAAGCAACAACATTTTTCGTCTACATTTAATCTGGAACTGTTTGATTTTTGTTTGTGATTTTTCATCAAAACATTTTAACATCTTAATGTTTTCTTGAAGTGACAATACTTTTCGCTTAATTGTAGTAATTTTATAACAAATGCAGTTACAATACGCAAGTAAACAAATAATAGAAAACGAATGCAGAGCGCGCTACACAACGCGGAAGTCAATAAATGAATCTAGAAAACGACTGGAGAGGGCAGGGCGCGTGACAACACGGGGGCACAGCGCGGCGAGGGCGTGCGGGAGCGTGAGTATGCTCTCTTGCGGCCGGCAATCGTTTGCTCAGTTAGTCACTGGCCTCTGCTGCGTGAGATAATACATGTGCGCGTGAATACCACTGATGGCGTATTAAACGGGATGACGAATCGTATTAAGCAGGTTTTACTGTATACAAATTTACATTACATATGTAAATGCATATATATATATATATATATATATATATATATATATATATATATATATATTTATATATATATGTGTATATATATATATATATATATATATATATATATATATATATATATATATGTAATATAAATAAAATAAAAATCCGAAAATCATTTTTTTTCATTTGTAATTATATCATATAAAAAATATTTATTAATATATTTTCGTTCCTAAAAATTACAATTTTCGAAACAGTTTAATTGGAATATTATGCACCACAAAATATCTGTTAATACCTAAATTTTTTCTTAAACCTCCCAGTTCCACTCAACCTTGTCAAGTTTTTCCATCTAGGAAATATAGCTACATATTTATTTTTACTAAAACTTAGATTTTAATAACGCTAGTAGATATAAACTAACGAAATACATCGCTGAGAGAGATTTTATGAATTTGTGAGGGCTCTGACCCTAATTAATATAAAATATGCTGCCTTCCATTGTCAACAAAATATTTTTTCATTAAATAAAACATAAAAGCGATTTAATTTTTATTTCCTCAAAATCTAGTTTTGACTTAAAACAAAGAGTTTTATGGATAATTTCGTGGTGGAAATTTAACACTTAAAATAAATTCAACAATTACGTAAATTGCATAAAAATAAATGAAATGGTTGGCAATTTTCCATATCATAATCAAAGAAAACAAATGACAAATCAATAAAAGGATAAGATAGTTTGAAAAGTGGAGGCCCAAGTATAAAAGATATTTCATTAAAAGAGATTGCAATCAGGAATTTATCGACGAATATATCTTACGCAGCGTGACTATACTCGTAAGTCTTTGATATAAACTGTGAAAGCAATCACAGGATTTAATCCAAATATTGTAGGAACTTAACAGAGAGCCTTGACGCAAACTGTGTTTAACACCTTCCTTTACTTTGTCGGAAACTTTTCAAAATTCAATATAACAAGTAGTTCACATTGACTTCTTATCAAACTTTTCGTGTCAAAAATTATTTTGTTAAGTAAAAAGTTAGCAGGTTAACTTTAATTTTAATCTACTATAGATTATATTTTTTAATACAAAATTTGACCACTTAAAGATGACTTTTTGACTTTTTTGTTTTTGACTGATTACTGCGTGTTCCAACTATCTGTCGTAATAAAAATTGACTATTCATGTACAAAAAAATATCCTTACCAACAATTGCAAGATTCTAATTTTTTCAATATAACTTATAAAATTACGAATGTTGTCACATTAAAACAATAATTCTTTAAAAAAAATTGTTGATGTATTAGTAAAGTTGCAAATAAATATTTGATCAACTAATACGAAAAATTTAAACTTGTGGTCTTCGGTTACCCTTTAGTTAAGCAAAATATATAATGTTATATATGAGTGTTGTATATCTACGAGCTGCAACACTCCTTCTTCTATGTGACATTCTAAATATATTAAAATAAAGTAAATAAAAATAAATAAAGATATCAAAAATATTTTTAAAAAACCATCCTATTTTGTGGGAAGTTCATGATATTTTTACAGCTATAAAAGTAAACAACATATTTTCAGATTGAAAACTTATTACTCTCAAATGTTTCAATTTATATACAATATTACTAAGGATGTATTATAAAAACAATATATGAAAATATGTATGAAAGCTTTGCAATGTGAGTTATACTCGTGTTTAGCAGGTACATTTACATTTTGAGATGTCAATTTGTCATTGTGGCACTTTTTGAAAAAATTTGAAGATAACACAATATGAAAGAAAAATAATTATCGTTATAAAAATCAAAGGGATACAATATCTACATAAGTAAAAATAACTACATAAACTGAAATAATTTTACTAGAAAAATTATTATTACATTTCACAAATAATTTCTAAATTTCGTTGCTGAGGGATGGAAGAAGATGCTTTAATCTAAAACATTAAGAATTTGTTAATCTTGGAAACGACACAGCCTTGTTTTATCAATGATAACATAAAAATAATTTAGAAGCATATGCGACCGACTAAAAATCTAATACATAAGTTTGCCTTTAACAATGTAAATGGAAAGAGTAGTTAAAATTAGTCAAATGTTTTTTTATTACCAAAAACTGACAGAATAAAAACCATTATTTATCAAAAATAACACATGCAAAATAATTCTGGGAAAATGGAAACTGAAACTTCCTTTCAAATATATCTCTTAACTACGTATTTTCATCATTTTACATAAGAGGATATGACGATATTAAAATCGTATTTTGTTTCTAGTTTTACAAAATATTCGTGGAGAAGGGAAGAGTTCCCAAATTATTTTGCATATACATTTGAGTTAAGTATATAAAATATTAGTGTGAAAGGAAGCTAAATGTAATTTAGAAGACAGGTTAGGATATACGATTTAAATAAGTTTACGTTATAGGAATGGATACTTTAGTATAAGGTATGAGAACGGATACGGAAGTCCATGGCACGAGGGGGAGTACGATATTCTATGGTATGAGAACGTGTATGGCAGATGATCTAAATTGATCGATCATTGCTGTTCATTTCGTTTGAACGACGGAAAAATTTGATAGATATCTGCTAAGTAACGTACATTTTATTACTTTCAAATGAAATCTAAATTAAGAAAGTATTGTAATTATCCGTAAATTTAAAATTCAAATTTTGATGGAATTGCATTACATAGCGTAAATTGTGCACATTCATGCTGTAAGATTATGTGGCGCGGTCAGGATGTAGCGCGGTATCGTTGTAATTGTCGAATCGTTCGAAGAGATGAATATAAAAATTTGCCATAAAAACATGTATGGGATCTAATAAAAACCAGAAAAAGTATTTTTACCATTTTTCATAGTTTTTTGGTTACTAAAGTAGCATGAGAAGGACTACCGAACCGATTTAAAAAGAATATAAAAATTGAAGTTAATTTGGTTCAAATCATATATTCCTAAGGTAATTCGGTGTGTACTTAATAACTGACAAGTAGACAGTTTCTAGACTATTACACCGCTTCAGTTAAACGTTGAAACTAAAATATACGTTACATTTAAGGGCACTTTTGTGATGTTAATATTATTACTACAAAAAAACTACACCATACTAGCTAAAAGACTGCAACCTACGCTACTCCCTAATTTAGTAGTTTATAAGTTCAATAACTAAATTAAATAAATTTTTTATTCATAAAATATATAGTATTTGTACGTGTTATTGCTTTGATAACACCATTATCACGTTAGCATAAGGTTTGAAGTACCGTATGACATTTAACACTTTTGTTGACAATGAAATATTGTGCCTCTCGATAAAGGAGTGAGATATGAATTATACCTAAGCAAAAGTTTCTGAAAATAAATATTTTGAATTACAGTTTTTGCCTTTTTGAATACCTCTTTTTCTATGGTGTCATAAATTTATATGCAATAATATTCCATATATATATATATATATATATATATATATATATATATATATATATATATATATATATATATATATATATATATATGATATATTCAAAAGAGAACCAAGTCTTTCAGGTGTGTGATTTAAAAATATATTGAAATGTATTCCAAAAAAAAGTGGTAGTCGCTTTATACTACCGTCATCAATCAATAATTCTAAAATTCATCACAAGCAATCGAGAGACGTAAAATTAATTACCAAAAAAAAACACTATGAATGTCTATCTGAATGTGCTAATACTCAAGATATAGTATATTAGAATAATCTTTTTATTGTTGTATTTTTTTAAATATTGACTAAAATTGAATGTTGTACATTTCAGACAAAAATATACATATATATTTTTATTTTCCATGTACATTAATAAAATTTTATGGTGATGGACATCATTTAGCTTGACTATAGGGGAGACAAATTGCAATACAACTATATCATTGACTTGTTTCCATCAAGTAATAGTAATAGTGCGTCAGAAAATGACGAGATAGTTACAAACAATATGTGCCGATTTTATAATCAGAAGAAACTAGCTGTGAATTGAACGTAAGTCCGCATACATTTTGTTTTTAACCAAAAATACAATATTTTATATCCAATATGATCGATTAGTTCGCATAGTCGGTAGCTGTGTATTATAATTGACAAACACTTTACTCGTTTACTTTCAATCACACATACCTTCTATTTTATTCTTAACAACGTCAAAATATTAGACATTTAAAACAATTGTTTAAATGCTTATATATTCATAAAGAAATTGACGTATTGAATAAAAATTACAGTTTCCTATTCCTAAAATTAAGTTCTAAATATAAAGTTAATAAAATGTTTACAAAAAGGTTCTTCAGAATAGAAGGGATATTTACTTCAAACTTTAAACTGTAATATCCGTGATTATTTTAAAAGTTTATTTATCTTGTCAAGGGTTTAGGTTTATATTTATCCCACTGCCAAAGCCGTTTTTCTCAAAAGCCGCTTGATGTAAGAAAATAATATTATATAAATCGTTTCAACTCACATATGTCATATGGCAACATCTAATGCTCAAAAACTTTAGTGGGAATTTTAGGAAAGTGGTGGAGGGGGTTTCAAATTATGTATTTTAAAACAATTTGATTAAGCATATAGCGGAGGAGTATCGATCACCATCACCGATGTATATATAGGATTTATTGCCCCCGGAGGTCTTTATTAGTGACGACTTCAGCTGTAAAAAGTAATTGCCCTTATAACGAGGCACAGAACTTTTGTGAACGAGACAGAAATGAACTTGGGAGATTTTTTGTTTATTTGTTTTCTTACTAAAATACTTTTAACAAAAGTATTTTTGTCGTGCAACTCGATTATAGTCGATCTGTTATTTTATGTCACGGTTTTCATTCCTTTTTCAAATTCAAATTTTATCATCTTCTGCATAGGTTTCTAAAATTGTACAAAGTAAAATATACGCAGAGCAACATTTCGGCATAACAACATCATTTTTCACATGAAACATAGCGTGTTTGATCACGGCCTCCAATAAAACTTTTCCCAACTTCGTCGCTCCAATATGAAAGTAACCGAACAAACAGAACTAAAAACAGACTTCACACCACATCGCCGCGAACGACGCCATATAATATTCAATGCATTATGGTAATAAATACGGGGAGGTAGAGACGAATCACAGCCTCAAACTTCAATCGCTCTCACAATGGAACCTTCCGAACAAGAGACGACAAACAAATATTTGAGGGAACTTCCGACGAGATCAATAGGTACATTTACAAAGACACGCGTGGGCGGTGGAGCGAAGCCTAGGGGAAATTTGGTAAAAGGGGTCAACCTAGACAAGAATGCGCCTAAAACACTTAAATGACAACTTTGAAAATATGTGTATAATTCATACTACGAAGGTACAGTAAATACTTCGGAGCATATAGACCTTTAAGTATACTATTCAAAATTTTCATATATTAAAACATTTAAAACTATTTCAAAATATTACCATTGTTTCTCACCAGATATATTTGCATTTACGGTCATAATTAATATATATCTTAAAATATAAAGCTATTTTTGCACGTAATTAAAGTTATTTGTAGAGAATAAACTTTCATGTATACATACACACACAAACATATATATATATATATATATATATATATATATATATATATATATATATACATATACATATATAAATTTCATCAACTACAAATAAATTAAATTTTTTCCACTGATTTCTGGAATATTAGAGAAACTTCTATAATTTTTCTTGTAAGATATGTAAGAAGCGCGTCGTTCGAACTACTGTTCAATTTGGAATTGAATAATCGGCGAGTAAAGAATAAATGGAAAAAAATGGAATTATCTTGAAATTAATTTAGGGGTGCTCTTGCTTGAGGCAACACGCAACATATGTACAATGATGGATAAACATGTGCTCTCTTACACCAGAGCCAAGCACTGGTTCCAAAGATTTGAAGAAGGGATATTTTATTTGTAGTCTAAACCTCATTTAATGTGATATTATAAAAATTATTTAGAAAATTGTAAAAGCCTTATTAAAACTGATTCCAGATTTAGTTTCTGTCGTTTGGCAGGGCCAGTTCCACGTACTCATGTTGCAGTGGAAAAATAACTTTCTGCTTTGAGAGAAAATTTTAATTATTCCGTTTGGCTAGCTCATGAACTTGACTTCATAGGAGAGCTAATATGTGCATACAGCTAGTGAGTTTCCATCGTATCAGTGAGTGGCTAAATTATCTGATTATAGGAAATTAAAAGTGGCTGGTTTATGTTAATTTTTCTCGTAAATGCCAGCTGCTTTTCGCTGGAGAAAAAGGTATACATACACAAAAATACAATATTGGTCCAAAGGTACTTTTGAGTATAGAGTGGGATATATAAGGAATTATTCATGTAGTTATTCATTGGGAACTCCTTCCAGCTATAAATAACTAATAAATGTTTAGTATTATTACATGAGTATTAATTAGCACCTGAAAACTCAAAATTATAGAAGAGAAAAACTAATTTTTCTTCCTACAGATATAGAATATAATTTCTCTATTCTGAAAAAAAACACATACCATGTTCAAAAATAGTTTTAAACATTTTCGAAATGAATATTTCTTTAGACGTAGCATGAGCATTTTTTCTGGGCAATGAATAAAACTCAGCCGTCACGCTCTGGTTAGTGACGTTGAATAGGGTAAACTCGGCTCCTTTCGGCATCGGTCAAGCAATTTTACTGTTTGGGTAAATTCAGTTCCTTTCGGCATCGGTCAAGCAAGTTCATTGTCTAATATAGAGTGCATCGTTTCAAGAATTAAGTTATATTAATTACATTGTATATATATATATATATATATATATATATATATATATATATATATATATATGTATGTATATATATATATATATATATATATATATATATTTATATATATATATATGTACATATATATAAACACAAAAAAATTTATGGATTGTTTCAGATTTTAGCTCCAACAAGTTATTAAATTAACTTTTTCGCTTTACATATCAGCAAAAATTATATATCTCCTGCATTGAAGTCAACGTGATTTTAAAACAATTTATGTACGAGCACTCATAAAGCACATAAAATGAAATGTTGAAATAAAGGATATTACAAATAAAAAAAAATTTTATATTTTATTGAGTAAAATTTTCGGCGACTGTTTTCTTCCCCGTAATTCGTTCTTTGCCGTATATACTGGTGTGAAAAATAAAAATGTCTGTTTACTTTCTTTTTACGGGCGTTTTCCTTAAGGCATTTTTGTTATGTTTCTGTAAAAATTTGTTGATGATTCTCCAACCATTTCAGTAAATGAATCGTGGACACATTTGAGTGGCATTGAATAGTTTTTATTAAAATATAATACAGGCAGAATTATACCTGTATTTTTACACGTGTTTAATATTATTCTTGAAATTAATACAATAGATCTTAACGGCTAGATATTCAATGAAAATAACTTAGGTACGTTCAATAAATTGGACGATTATACATTTGTTTTTTATCGATTAGTAGTATGTTAAAACATTGAAATTAAATTCTATTAAAATTTAAACAGATTGATGTCTACACGGTATAAAACTAAGGATTTTCTTCAATGTTTTTTATGTAAAACCATTTTAATTTTTATTTAAACGATTTAATAAAATAGCTGACCTTTAAATATTTAATGCCACCTGCTTACGTTATAATACGCCATGAAAATAATTTATACAGGTTTCAAAGTTTTAATTTTAAGTTCAAGTCTTATCCTTCATACACGTTTTACTTAGACTTTCAATAATATCCTAAATAGGTTTTTCAGTAATAACTTTTTGAAATAAATTTATTTTTTCTAAAATTTCATGCAAGAAATAAACCGAGGGAAAGATTTTTTCACGTAGAAAATACGTTTTTTAAACTTCTGTGAAACTTTTAATTAACTTCAAAAAGGAGGTTATATATTCAACTCAAATATATTTAATATTAATAAATATGTTAGTCTTTTAAGGCTCGTAAACAAATGGATAAAATTTTAAAAATTTATGAATATTTGTCTAAATATTTTTCTACGTAGTTCTCAGAAACTGCTAATCAGATTAAAAGTATTCTATTTTTATCGGCGTAATTATGTTTCAACTTAAAGAATAGTGAAAATCTTATTAAAATCGGTCTTGTAGTTTAAAATATAAACAAAAACGTATGTTTAATTTTTATTAAATTACTACTTACTTGTATGTTATTAACACTATTGTTTATTGATATATCAACAAACTATACACACAGTGTCTACCTAGTTTACGCAAATAAAGCAGTAGAGAGGTACTTAGAATTTAATACAGCACTTCCTTGTTTATCATATTGGTAGTTGTACTATCTGGTGCTAAAATCATGTCTGAAGCAATCTTCATCTAAGCCAAAGCCTACCACATTTTTTAACTGGCCCTAAGATTTATCAATCGATGTTACAAAACAGACTGTAAGGGGAAATTGTAGTCGTATTCAAAAACATAGTAATAGAGTATAAATGGTATTAGCAATATGAAACTGCCCCACCCTCCTTAACTACAGGCAGCGAAGATAGTGGCACGTGAAAATTTTCAACAGAAATATTTTTCCCGTATAAACTGAGCTACCGATTGTCATGCGATTAGAGATTAAATCTCGTAAAATTCTCAAATATTTGTTATATTATTTGCATTGAAAATATTAATACTAATTTTAAGTGAAAATTACCGTGACAATTTTCGTCCTATGCAAATGTAGCAACTACATTTTTCTCTTTAGGGGCTGAAGATAAGAATATGCTTTTAAATACAAATGATTACAACAATTTTCTGGAAGTACAAATATTTGCGATATTTGGGTACATGTTTATATAGCATTATTCTAGTCAATTCTAGATATATTAAAAATTTTACTGTTACGTTTTTTAATTTAATGAATTAATATATTTTTTTTTTGTATAGCCATAATAACTGTCATTCTCAAAATGTTTAACTATTTTTATTGTAGGCCGTCAAAAAAAAAGTTTGTTTAAGTATATTATGTATTTACATAATCAATCGCTAGAGATAAAGAGCTTTTCATTCAAGAATCAATCACACGTTTATCCTGCAATCGAAAATGTTGGACGAAATTCGTAATTAATTTGGAATTGAATCGGAATAGTCAACCTAATTACAGCGCATTAGCTATTTATGATGAGTTATATTTACGAGTGAAGCACATCTTCTAACAGATCAGCAACTGATGCTGATAATAAATGCTTAGTTATACTGTCGCCGATTGAGTTACCTACCTAAATTTTATGAATCATTCCAACTAAATATTCATGAGAATGATAGATTAACTGACTCGTAATCTGTGCAGTAGGAAAAGATAGCGAAGGCACTTTAAAGATTGTCGCTGATGTTTTATTTACTGGTGAAACGTATCCCATAATTTGGAATGGCTTAGTTACAAAATATCAGGAGATGCGTGCATTGGGTACGCTCTATTTAAATAATACTTTAAATTATAGGATTTGCACGAATACTTCAGAGAGCCTTGAATTTTTACTGAGAAGTTTTCATCATTCGTTTCATAACTTAAGTAGCCCAAATTGGTGAATATAAGGGATTTAATTCTGTTGCATTTTATATTGAGGAAAATAGACTTACAAAAGGTACAGGTCTTTGCATTGTCAGTTCGCAATGATGATATTCCTATATGTAACAAATTAATTGAACTTGTGCAACACCTAGTAAAAATATTGGAACGATCTAAACAGTTGACTTCTGTTTAAACCGTGAACATCGTTCCTAATATATTTCCGTGTTCCAGTAAATCGCCTTCTAATCAGTCATTGCGTACGCAGTTAAGCAAATATTTTATGATTAGCGGAAAAATTAAATATAAAAATATTTCAACATCTCTATCATGTTACATCGACACTTGCTTCTTTTTTATTAATCGGACCATTAATTCTTGTGTGTCCTGAATTTAAGAAGCTAAATTCGCTACAAGGTTGTTATGAATTTATAAGACCAAATATTTTTTGCGTAGTATGTTTAGGAGGACTGTACTCTAGAAATAATGTAAATTTTTGTTAAGATGTGAACTACGTGGGAAACGTCATCATAAATGACTACACTTCAAAATAGAAGAAAGTAAATACATTTTAAGGCGCACTTACATACTTCGTAAATGAATTATCATCCCAAGTCGTTTACTTTAATAAACCATATGATATTAACATTGGAAATAATTCGGTATCGTTAGGAAAAATTAAACCAAATATTAATGTCTTACTACCAACCTCTTTTCACCCACTTAGGGGTTGAATATAGAAATATGCTGAAATGCTTGTTTCATTTTTTGCTTTCAAAAGTATTTACATAAATGATTAAGTAAAAATTACCTCAATTTTTCTTTCTCATGCAAATTTAGCAATACCTTTTCACCCCTTAAGGTTGAATATCAGAAAATGGTTAAGTGGTTGTTTAACTAAATTAAAACACATTTTTAAATAAAAATGATCAAACATATTTTTAAATAAAAATGATCAATACTATTTTTGCCCATACAAATTTAGCCATCCCTCTTTACTCCTTGGGATTTGAATTTCGGAAAATACTTAATTCTTGTTTCAATATTTGTATTAAAAGAATTAATACAAATTTTTAAATAAATATTACCACAACAAATTTGCCACATACAAATTATCGAACCCTTTTCACCCCTTCAGGGATTGAAAGCCCTTAAACGCTGAAAAGCAAAAAGTACTAAATACTTTATATATTATTAGTCTTGAAAAGTATTCATACAAATTTTTAAGTTAAAATTACTGTAACAATTTTTTTCCATAAAAATTTAGCCACCTCTTTTCACCTCCTTAGGGGTTGAATCCCGTAAAATGCTTAATACTCGTTTCATTATTTGTATTGAAAAACAATAATATCAATTTTAAGTAAAAATTACCATTAAAGTTTTTCTTATGCAAATTTAGCAACCATTTTTTTCACCCCCTTGGTGGTTCAATATCATAAAATGCTCCTTACATTATTTGTATTGAAAAGCAGTAATACCAATTTTTGACTAAAAATTTCCATAATTTTTTCCAATACAAAATTAGCCATCCTTTTTCACCCCTTAGGGTTGAATATCGAAAAATGCTTAAATACTTATTTGATTATATTTAAAAAAAATTATGCGAACCATTTTCACTTTTTGAATGTCTCAAAAATATCCCCACATTTCTAAATTTAGATCTCAGAATAAATGAATGGCGATTCGTGATCCGCAGAATTTTCAAATTTTTTTAGTAATTAAAATAATTCACATCGAATTTCTTACCTGAATCACAGATTCATAAAGTTATCTACCGATGGACTTTGTTTACGTACTGGAAAAAAAAAGTAAATCTAACTTAAGAAATTATTATAATTAACCGTAAATATAAAATCCGAATTTTGATGGAATTGCATTACATAACGTAAATTGTATGCATTCATGCTGCAAGATCAGGATCTCCTTCGGCATTGGCAACGTTGTAATTTTCGAACCATTTGAAGAGATGAACATAACAATTTAGCACAAAAAACACGTATGGGATCTAATAAAAACCGAAAAATGTGTTCTTACCATTTTTAACGTTTTTTGTTTATTATAATAGCATGAGAAGGAGTACTGAACCGACTTGAACAGAATTTTGCTTAGAATGAAGGTAAACATTGAAGCTAATTTTATTCAAATAATATATTATTAAGGGAACTCAGTGTGTGGACAAGTAGACAGTTTCAGACTATTGCACTGCCTGAGTTAAACGTTGAAACTGAAATATATGTTATTTTTACTTCGGTTAAGAATAAATTTACAAACTAGTTAAAAGTCTCTGCAAGCTGCGCTACGTCTTAATTTAGTAGTTTATTAGTCCAATAACTAAATTAATTAAGTTTGTTATTTACAAAATATATAGTAATTGCGGCGTAATTTCCATAAAGTCTAAAAAGGGTGGCTGCCATTACTATACCCATTCCGATACCAAAAGAAATCAATGCTGGTATGTAAATAAAAAAAACATGTGAGTTTGTCTACATGCACATTCGCAAATACTCACAAAGGCACATATTCTTGGCTTACTTTTGAATAAAAGCAATTTGCCGCTTAAGTGGCACAGGTAATATATTCTAGCCTTTAAAAGGGATGAATATTTTCTAGACCGAACTTATATGTAAACCTTATATTATGATAAACAGAAAGTCAATAAAAATCTAAAAAAAATACCGAGGCACGTCTTATTGCTTTGATAACACCGTTAGCATAAGGTTTGATTCACTGCATGACATTTAATCCTTGTGTTGACAATTAAATATTGTACCTCTCCAGAAGGGAGTAACATATGAATTAAACTCGTACCTAAGCAAAATTTTCTGAAAATAAATATTTTGAATTACAGTTTTTTGTCTTTTTCAATACCTCTTTTACTTTGGTGACCTAAATTCATATGCGATGATATTCCATATATAGATATGATATGTTCAACAGAGAACAATGTTTTTCAGGTTCGTTATTTAAAAACATTGAAATGTATTTCAATAAAAGTGGGAGTCGCTTTATATTGAAATACATTACAATCATCAATCAATAATGCTAAAATTCATCACGAGCAATCGAAAAAGGAAAGTGACTTAATAATAATTCTAATAATATCCTACGTAAAATGAATTACCAAAAATGACCACTATATAATACATACCAAGATATAGTATATTAGAATAATCTTGTTATTACCGTCTTTTTTTAATATTGACTAAAATGTTATGTCGTACATTTCAGACAAAAATATATATTTTTTTAATTTCTATGTACATTGATAAAATTTTACGGGGATGAACATAATTTAGCTTGATTATAGTGGAGACAAATTGCAAAACAACAAGATTATTGACTTGTTCCACCAATTAAAATTACTGCGTACAAACAATATGTGCCGATTTTATAATCACAAAAACCTAGCTGTGAATTGAACGTAAGTCCGCATATATTTTGTTTTTACCCAGAAATACAATATTTTATATCCAATATGGTCGATTAGTTCGCAAACTTAGCTGTTTATTATTATTCACAAACATTTTACTCGTTTACTTTCAATCACATATATCTTTTATTTTACTCCCAATAACGTCAAAATATGAGAAATTTAAAACATTTGCTTAAATGCTTATATATTCAAGAAGAAATTGAGGTTGTCAATAATAATTAGAGTTTCCTATTACTAAATATAAATTTAAAAATATAAATTTAATAAAATATTTACACTAAAGACTCATTAGAATAAAATGGATATCTATTGCGAACTTTTATACTGTAATATCCGTTATAATTTTTGAAGTTTAACTCATCTTGCAAAGGTTTTAGGTTTATTTCCATCTATCTGCCAAAGCCGTGTTTTTCAAAAGCCGCTTGATATAGAAAATTAAAATTATACATATATATCGTTTTACTTTCATGTGTGTCAACAGCTAATGCTAAAAATATTTATGTGGAAATATTAGGGAAACGGAAGAAGGGGTTTTAAATTACTTATTTAAAAAAAAAATAATTACGTATATAATGGAAGACTGTTGATTACCAGGGGCATTCATAGGATTTATTTCACCAGGAGGTCTTTATTAGTGATGACTTTAGATAGATAAATTACTTGCATTTCTAACGAGGCACAGAACTTTTATGAGCGAGACGAAACTGAACTTGAGAGGTTTTTGTTTATGCGTTTTTTTACTAAAATACTTTTAACAAAAGTGTTTTCGTCATATGACTCGATTATAGTTGATCACTATACCATTCCGATTTTTTATCTTATGTCACCATTTTCATTTCTGTTTTCAAATTAAAATTTTATCATATTTTCAATAGGTTTCTAAAATTATACAATGCAAAACTAACGAAGTGTAACATTTCGGCATAAGAACATCATTTTTCACATGAAACATCGCGTGTTTGATTACGGTCTGCAATAAAAGTTTTCGCAACTCCGTCGCTGCACATGCGAAAGTAACCAAACAAACAAAACTAAAAACAGCCTTCACATCACATCGCCGCGAGCAACGCCGTATAATATTCCATGCATTAAGGTAATAAACACGGTGAGGTAGAGGCGAATCACGGCCTCAAACTTGAATAGCTCTCCCAATGGAACCTACAGAGATGACAAACATACATTTGAGGAAACTTCCGGCGAGATCAATAGGTACATTTTTCAAAGCACGCGTGGGCGGGCGTGGTTACAGTAAATACTTGGGCGCATATAGACATTTAGGTATACTATTCGAAATATTCAAATATTAAAATATTTAAAACTTTTTCAAAATATATCCATTATTTCTCACCATGTAAATATATAAATACATTACTTGGTATTTATTTTACGGGCAAAATTAATATACATCCTAAATCTTGAAGTTATTTTTGTAGGTAATTTAAATTTTCTTATAAGGTATGTAATGAGCGCTTCATTGGAACTACTATTCAATTTGGAATTGAATTATCGGGGAGTAAAAATAAATGAAAAAAAAAAATTACCCTTAACTTATAATACGCTTCAATGTGTAAGTTAATATTTATAAAATCTAAAGATTATTTCGACATTATCAATTTTAAGATTACATTTTCTTTTGTATTTTTGATTAAACAAATATATTAGTTTTCAATAATATTTTCACTTGTATTTGTAATTCTTCTTTATATATATTTTTTAATACTTTAGTGTTAATGCCATTTCAAATTAAAGTTACAATTTGCCAATATACCTAATTTTTTTTCTTAAAACGAACTAATAAAACTTTTAATCAGGCCAAGATAAATATTATTTTAGATATAATTGAAAAGATGTGGCATTTAAACTACATTGTGGTGCAGGGCAAGTTACACGGTGGTAGCCTGGACTTAATTGCCAGGCAATAATTAAATCATGAATTTGGCATATTAGTTATAACTTGTTCCACTAGAGTCAATTAAATTAATGGCAGCGCCCGGATTTTTTTGGTTGATATTTACTTCTTGTCTCTTATTATTATTAGCATAAATGTACAAAAAATATATTTTAAACTATGATTATCTATACTATCTTTTATATTATCAATATGATATTTCATTGAAGATAGTAAGGTGGCTTAAGTATGAAAGAAGGACAAACAAACAAACGAGCAGGTAAATTTTTACTTTTATTATATGGCTAGTAATTAGCGCCTGAAAACTCAAAATTACGGAACAGAAAAAAAATTTCTTCCTACCGATATAGAAAATAATTTCTCTGTTCTGAAAAAAACACATACTCTGTTCAAATATAGTTTTAAACATTTTTGAAGCGAACATTCCTTAAAAATCCGACTTCTTTCGGCTTCGGCCAGGCAAGTTCACTGTCTATCATAGAGTGCATCGTTTCAAGAATGACGTTATATTAATTACGGTATATATATATATATATATATATATATATATATATATATATATATATATATAAATATATATATTTATATATATATACACGCTTTATCAGTATAAATTATATATCTCCTGCATCGAAGTGAACGTGATTTAAAACAGTGTAAGTACGAGCACAATTAAATAAAAAAAAATGTTATATTTCATAGAGTAAATTTTCGGCGACTGTTCTCTTCCTCGTAATACGTTCTTTACCGTATATACTGGTGTGAAAAATAAAAATATCTGTTTACTTCCTTTTTACGGGCGTTTTCCTTAAGGAATTGTTGTTATGTTTCCGTAAAAGTTTGGTGATGATTCTCCAACCATTTCAGTAAATGGATTATTGACACATTTGAGTGACATCGAATAGTTTTTTATTAACATACAATACGGGCAGAGTTACATCTCTATTTTTACACGTGTTTAATATAATTCTTGAAATTAATACGATAGAACTTAACAGTTAGATTTTCAATGAAAATAACCTAGGTACGTTCAATAAATTAGTTGATTACACGTTTGTTTTTTTTAACCATCCGCTGTATGTTAAAACTTTGAATAAGCCTGATTTTATTATTTTTTTTCAAATGTACATGTACAACAATTGTTCAAATCAATGGAAGAGAAAATTTGTATACTTCTTAATGGGTATGTTTACATGTAACATCAAACAAATTTATTCAGTAAACGGACTGTAAGCACGTTTGCATCGAATAGATAAGTATTCGTAGATACGTATTAAATAAATTCTATTAAAATTAAGACATATTGATGTCTACATGGTATAAAACTAATGATTTTCTTCAATGTTTTCTATATAAATCCATTTTCATTTTTATTCAAATGATTTAATAAAATAGCTCCTACCTTTAAAGTTTTAACGCCACCTGCTTACGTTATGATACGCCATGAAAATATATAATACAGGTTTCAAATATTTAATTTTAATTTCAAGTCTTGTTCTTCATACACGTTTCGCTTAGACTTTCAATAATCTTCTAAATACGTTATGTAGTAATTACTTTTAGAACTATATTTATTTCTTCTAAAATTTCATGTGTGAAATAAAACGAGGGGAAAGAGTTTTTATAGTGAAACTAGCTTTTCGCCCGCGAGTTCGCTCGCATAGAAGATACGTTTTGTAAAATTCTTTAAAATTTTTAATTAAATACAAGAAGGGGGTTATAAATTTAATCCAAATATACTTAATATTATTAAATATATTAGTGTTTTAAGGCTTCTAAACAAATGCATAAACTTTTTAAATTTATTAATCTTGGTCTACATATTTTTCCACGTATTTCTGAGAAACAACTAATCAGATTCTATTTTTATCGGCGTATTAAACACAAATTCGCGATGTACAAGTAATGGGAAATGTACCAAAAATGTCCAAAACCATACTTGGATGACAAAAAAATCTAAGACGATGGCTACCCCAAATACAGAAGAGGATCACCGAAAAAGGTGACTTCACAGCAAGAATAAAAATACAAGCCAAAGACGAACTGGAAATAAATAATCATTGGGTAAGCAGTAGTAAATGAGGAAAAGTAAAGTACCATATAACCCACTACTTTCCAATATATTCCAAGCACACATAAACGTCGAATACTGCAATTCAATGAAATCCATTAAATATGTCTGTAACTATGTGAATAAAAGACAGTGGCAGTATTACGAATAGCCGAAGACAGTGAACAACACAATTGAAACAAAGAAATCCTCATTACCAAATGGAAAGGTGGATCAACAGTAAAGAAGCAGTGTGGCGAATTTTCGATTTTCCCATACACGAACATGAACCAACTCCATAACATCTAGCCATACATTTAGAGAATGGACGGAGAGTTTACTTCAAACAAGACGCCGCCAGAAAAATTGCAAACGAACCACTTAACACAACATTTGCAGCTTTTCCCAACTGTGCTAAATCCATCCATTCGCAAAAACATTACTATATGCCGACGTGCCTACCTATTATACGTGAAACGCAACAAGAAGAATCTTTCAACGACAAAAACAAGAAATTCCAGTAGAGGATCATCCGGGAATCATGACAACTAACGCACTAAGCCGAGTATATACTGTACATCCGAAGAACGCCGGATGTTGAAGGAAATACAGGGACGAAATACAATGACACGAAATACGGGGACCGACAACTTTTACAGATTTCAATATGCCAGACCTACAGAGAAGTATACCGACGCTAAGGACTACTGGAAAACGACAACCACTGTGAATTAACACTTCAAGAAGCCTCACTCACAACCTCAGCTGAACAAATCAGAAACTTATTCGCCATAATACTAAGAACATGTCGAACCCAAAAAGGACATGTAACCCATCGAAGCTATGGGACTACTAAAAAGAAAAGAGAGTATGAGTGATGACATACTGTACCAAAGCTGAAAAGCTCATCCAAAACTGGCCATCAAATTCAATGACGACATCTACAATGAAACATTCATTCGCCTGGATTATAAATGTTTAGCAATAAAAAACAGACCTTTGTACAACTTGGTATGCCAGCACTACGACAAGATGCTTTTATTGTGCTAAACTCCAAAAATACAAATCGAAAAGCTATAATATCAACGAATTACATCAATACATTGCTTACAACAAACTATTCCTCAATGGCAATAAAAAATTCACAATCTTATCATAGACCGGATCAACAAAAACCCACGCGAAATTTTTACTTGACAGCGGAAAATGCTTCTAATAAATCTATTGTTGGCAGAAATTCATGCCCAACAACAGATCACACTTGCACTGGCAACATCGGGTATTGCTGCCAAACTTATGGAAGGAGGATGAACTACACATTCCGCTATATAACTACCGAAATAGAGCCGAAGAACAATTCCAAGTTTCTAAAATTTCAAGAACATTTGGACGGAGTGAACTTCTAAAACAAGTTAACATTATCTTCTGGGACGACTGCGCAATACCACATAAAAATCACTTCAAGCTATAGACAGAATATTACAAATCTTGCAGGAAGGAAGACAAGGAAACTGTGAAGGGATAAAAGGAGTTCTTCCCATTATCAGGAGATTTTCGACGACCATTTCGGGCTATCCCTAAGTCATCACCAGCATGAGAAATCAATGCATGCCTAAAATAACCACATATGCAAATATTGCTCTGGCCACACATACAAATATTGCGACTAACAAAAAAAACAGTGAGCCGTCACGGAACGCCTGGCAGATGTGAAACATCGTGTTCGTACTAGTAATATGCATAAAACACAAGATTATTACAGGAACTAAATATAGCATAATGAAAAAATAAAGTATTACAAATTTCTTACAGAAAATGGTAACTTTATTTAATTAACATTTATTTACAATTAATACAAAAATAATAAAGCACAGGTTATGTGTACCATAGTAAACAACAGCGTCGAACTGAGTGAGGAGAGGGTGGCGTAGTCGGTTGCGCATGGTGACACGTCGCCATACCGTACACTCTACTACATATAGACTATATATACCTTAGTATAGCGTGGCGACCCGTCACCACGGCAAGCGTCGCCACGCCAACGATCTGCTTTATATCTGCGCCTATAGATGTTTCACATCAAAATATGAGAGTTGAATTATCGAAAGACGAAACAATAACACAATTTTCCCAAAAACGTTTACAAATAGGCGAAGGCGCATATCCGACTGACACACGATCTGCCTCATTAAACTTAACAGTGAATTCTGCAACGTAGCAATTATTAAGAACGAACTCATTCGCGAAATTTATTAAGCTGGTATTTTTATGCTAATTATAGAATAATCATTGCATTTATTTTTAATTAAATTATACTTTACGCAATTTGTAGATTGCCACTGCCCCGTGGCCCCTTAGCAAATAAAAAGTATTGTGGCCAAAATGAAATAAAATTAATTTAATATACGTTTAGTTTATCGTATGATCAAAAAACCGATATATAATTATTGATTACGATTATAATTAGCTAAAAATATTTTTGTTAGGAAAGGCAAAACAAAAAAATTCAAATTATTCTTTAAAAATTATAACTTTGTATTTTTCTTGATATCAATGACATAATTCCATAATATTCCATACAAAATATTGGACAGTATGAAGACAGCTTCTTACATTTGTTTTATATAACATTCAAAGCTACATTCCATATAGGTAATAAAAAACTTATTAAAGACTTTTCTTTTCTGTATCTTCTCCTTATTCTAGGATATAATGTTATAAATAGGACACAATGTTCAAATTACGAAGAGATTACAGCACAATACTGTTAATAAAAAAAATTAATAATGTAATGCAGCTTTATAGTACCTGCTATTGTGTTTTACAAAACCAGGAATAATTTATAATTCGTTGGTAGAACGTGAGAGCTTTTTATTGGCTAATCTAATTTACGTTAGGTAATAATAAGCGTAAGCGCTGTTATCATGCTCCGCCCCTTTCCACTATACGTTGCTTTTCAAGGTGACCGTCTTTCAATTAGTAAGAAACTGCCGAAAACAAACTAAAACGTGTGTGAATGAAAGCATTTTTGTTTATCGTTTGTTGTATGTGTTCCATTATTGTTTATTAGTTAGAACATGAAATCTTTTTCTGCGTTTGAAGTTGAGAAATGTAACAGAGTAAAATTTGAGAAACGTCCCTTTTTATGAATTGAGCAATAGTGTTAAGCGATTTGATCATTGTCAATATTGACAGAATATATGTAAGCGACGGAGGTCTACGTTAATTTGAAAAATGTAGATTAATTTGAGAAATGTAATTGCCATCTTTACTAAATACCTAATTTGTGTTAGTACTTAAGTTTATTATATTTAGTCATACTATAAATAGAAATATTAATTTATTATATGTTTTAGGCATATTTATGTGTGTAACATATTGGAATGTTGTAAGTGTAGGAAAAGTAATGCCCTGCCAAGTTGCAGATTTAATTTGGATTAATAGTGTTCATTTTGAGTTATTCAGGTTCTCACACTTGAAATACAAAAACCTTCCAATTAGTAAAACAAACTAGAGAACTAAAATGTAGAAATTTAAACACCTTCGCCTGTTACAATTTTTAAATTATTTTGAAATTATTGTTTTTTCGGTGTTATGATTGCCGCTCGCCTATACATTTGCTATGTATAGGCGAGAAGTAATTGGAGATAAATATTTTTACTCGTTTTATAGTTCAGACTTTAATTTTATTTTTACTATCGATCGATCTAAA
This sequence comes from Druceiella hillmani, assembly GCA_039881145.1. Lineage (NCBI taxonomy): Eukaryota > Metazoa > Arthropoda > Insecta > Lepidoptera > Hepialidae > Druceiella > Druceiella hillmani. The sequence continues at coordinate 2,826,318 of JAYKKI010000129.1, read as the reverse complement.
AAGAGACTTAGCGCGAAAGGATTAGCTAAATTTTAAAACGATTAAGAGAAATACTCAATTAATTGGTAACGTGATTAACTCAATGATTAGGATAGTACGATTTTGTTTCGAGTAAGAGGGTTAATATTTTAATTATATCGTATTTAAGACTAATCACATATACAGTGAAGTAATTTTTCTGTGAAGATTAAGTAAATAAAATTTAATTGAAATATTTTTTCTGTGCAATATTTTACAAACTATTCTAATCATGTGTTAAGTGATTTTCACATAACTACAATATGAGTGAATACGTTAGTAATATAATTTATCATGTTTTTAATAGTCATGTATCATGTCATGGCGCGGGTGTCGTGAAATAGCAATATTATCTTCTTTCAAGTGATAGGAATGGATCTATTATTACGTTGATTCTCAACTTTTCGGTAAATTTAATAATAGATAATCTACATGTAGTGGTTAGGCACGGCTAGCATGAGTTTGTGTGCGTGTATTAGCAGCTCGCCAAAATGCCACTCTGAGTAAGTACTGTTTTTCCAGGGCAAGTGTGTTAAAAAGAGTTCTGTGTAATATTTTTTTGCACTCCATTAGGGAAAGGGCGTGTGTTACGTTTTATTTCGACAAAAAATTATTCCTATATAACCAACCAATATTTTGCGGTGTAAGAGCAGTCATTTACACTGGAGTGCGTCGCAGATTTTATTAGGTCTGTCCACCGTGTCGGAGCGCGTCCGCGGGATCGTTTGCCTTCGACTTTGCCTTGCACCACCATTCGTTCCATGGAGTCCTCGTTACGGGTGACATGTCCAAAGAATTTGAGGATTCGCAATTGCACAGTCGACGATAATCTCTCTTTGATGTTAAGTTCCTTGAGGATCGAAAAGTTGGTTCGGTGCGCGGTCCATGGGATGCTATGCAAACGCCTCCCGCACCACATTTCCAGCGCGTCAATTTTGTGGCGGTCTTGCATCCTCAGCGTCCACGTCTCAGCTCCATATAGAAAAATCGGAAAGACCAGGCATTTCATAAGTCGAACCTTTGTGTTTCTGGTTATTCTGCGGTCTTTCCAGATCTTTGTGAGTTTTTCCACTGATGATCTCGTCACGGCGCAACGTCTTCGAAACTCATCCTCGCAACCTCATTAGCGATAGTGGAGCCCAGATATACGTAGCTCTTCACTACCTGGCATCCTGCTATATTTTGGATGTTCGGTTGGTTATTGTTAGCACGATCTACAATCATCATTTTAGTCTTATCGCGATTGATTGTAAGCCCCAACTCCAATGTTGTGGTCTCCAGTCGTTGTAGGAGAGACTCGATTTCATCTTTTGTTGACGCTAGGATAGTGGTGTCATCTGCGTATCTCAAGTTTGATATCTTCCGACCCCCCCCCCCCCGATATTCCCTTATTACAATCTATAAAAACTACACGCATTAGGTATTCTGTGTACATGTTAAAGAGAAGAGGAGATAATATACAGCCCTGTCTAACACCTGCTTGCGTTTTTTCGGAGTCAATACCGTCTACTCGGACCGCGGCTGTGCCATCTTCATATAGACGCCTAATGAGTTGTACAAGATGATGCGGTACACCCATTTCCGTCAGGACCAGCCACAGTTTCCACCACTTCACGGTATCGAAGGCTTTTCTGAAATCGACGAAGCATATATAGAGGGCAGTGTTAAATTCTCTAGCCTTCTCTACAATTTGTCGCAATATCAGCAGCTGTTCTCTTGTACCTCGACCTTTTACAAAACCAGCTTGTTCGGAGGCGATTTCTCGGAACAAAAGACTCTGAAGCCTTGTGTTAACAATATGCAGCATTATTTTACTGGCATGGGATATTAGGGTAATGAGCCTGTAGTTACTGCACTTTTTCGTCGATCCTTTTTTGTGTAACGGTATGAATATGGAGTGTGACCAATAGCTCGGCCAAACTCCAGCGACCCATATACGACAGCAGATGGTGTGCAGAATGTATATATATATATATATATATATATACACACACACTTATGTGTGTATATACAGATTGCTTAAACTGATCTCAGCACATTTACCCAAATTTTCTCTTATGAGTTTCCTGTAGTCAAGGAACTGAAATAACAATGAATAAATTATATATAAAATCTAGTAAAAAATCAATGAATTCTAAAAAAAATTTTGACAAGGCATAGATTTTCATAAACGTACCAAATAACAAAATACCATTGACAAAAATTCTATAAACACGGGTAGTTACACAATAATTTACAACAGAATAATTTGTACATGGATTTACACATATATATAAGGATTTCTCAAAGCTATATATAGAGTAAGATAACCTATTAGTGAATTAAATAACAAAACTGGTAAATAGTACAGTGAAATCTCTGAAATATATATCTATTTTTGGGTTCTGTACCTCAAAACGAAAAAGGAAACGTAAAGGATTACTTCTTTGCCCGTCGCTCTGTTTTTCTGTTAAGATTCTTTTCTCAGGAACGCGTGGAAGTATTAATTTAAAATTAATGTCAATAACTTAGGTTAAAAGTACTAAAATTAAATCAAATACTTAGTAAAAGCAAAGGAAAATTCCGAAAATCGTTATTTTATGGTTATATCACATAAGATAATTTTATTAAACAAGCGCCTGTGAACGGTATAGTAGGCAATATATTTTCAGTCTTATAAATAAAAATTGAGAGAATAGTTTAATAAGAATATTACGTAACATCAAATATTTATAAATATCTAAATATGTACGGAAACCTCGAAGTACGGGTTCCACTCGTACTTGTCCGGTTTATCTATCTATTAATTTTTGATAGAACATGTGTTATAATAACGCTAATATGTATAAACTGACAAAATACATTGCTGCAGAGATTTTATAATTTTTTGAGTGATTTGAAGGTTTTATTTTCCATTGTAAAAAAATTAATTTTTCGTCAAGTAAAACATAAAAATTATTCATATTTAATCATTTGAAACCAGAAGTACCAAATTAGTACAAAGAGGCTCATGGAATGTTTCGCGGTAAAAAATGTGTGTACAATATTTAATAGTAAATTTAATTAATTTATATAAATTGCATGATAACAAATGAAGTAACTAGCAATTTTCCATATCGTAATCAAAGAAAATTTAATCAAACGACGAATTAATAAAAAGAAAATTTAGTCTCAAACGTGGACGTCTAACTAAAAGTTATTTTATTAAAAGATAGTTGATTAAAAATAGGAATTTATTGGAGAATATGTCTTCCGCAATATGATTTTACCCGTAATTCTTTGATGGGAACGATGAAAGCAATCATAGCATTTAAACCAAATAGTTCAGAAAATTAACAGCAAGTCTTAAAGTTATAGCAAACTATGTTTAACACCTTCTATTACTTTGTCGGAAACTGCAAGATTTAATATGATAAATAGTTCACATCGACTTCGTAACAAAGCTACCATGTCAAAGTAACTTTATTAAGTAAAAAGTTTGTAGTTTAACATTAACGTTAAGCCTACTTTAATTTATATTAATGTTTAATACTAAATTTTAAAACTTTAAAATGACAAAAATAGTTGCTACGTGTTCCGTGTTCGAAAGATACTTTCGTGATAAAATTGACTATTCTTTAATATTCCATTCAGAAATATACAATTTATGCTTATTTATTAATAAAAGTACTTTAAAATTAAAATAAAAAAACAAAAAGACAATGTGCGCTTGTTTATGAAAAATCCCAATATATAATATTTTATTCAAATATTTATCATACATACTTTTATTTCAAATTTTTCCGATCAATGTCTTGATTTCCACTTCAATTCATGTACCATCCTCATTTCTCCCTTTACATTATCCGAAATCAAAGAAATAATTAATACCTTCATAATTTTAATTGTAAGGAGCACAATAAGAAAATTTAAAAAAAAATCTGTTTAAGGTATGGTTAATTACCTATCGCCTCCATTTCTGATCGGGTTTTCCTTATTTATGTACATTTTTTGGGCTCTGAAGAGAATTTTATTTCTAAAATATTTTTTTAAATTGTTAAATAAACACATCTTATGTCTTGCGTTGTTGAGGATAATTTTCTAACTTTTTAATCTCTATAATATTAGCAATTAAGGCCCCTCGGATCCCTTATACCGTTTACGCCAGAGTACAATTGGGTAAATTTTTTTTATTCCATTAATCATAATTTCAAGATACAAGCTGATGAAGAGTGAAAATATTTTTTAAAAATCTTAAAAACTGACCGAGTTATAAAAGTTTAAATTTAACCTTCAAAGAAGGATGGCAATACTATGTTGTGAGGTCATTTTTAATATTGCACATTATATTCTACGAGAGGAAAAGAGACAGGGATATACCCAACTCTATCCGTACCTTCAAATTTAGAAGCCTACAATTGGCTTATTTTTCAATCAATTTTTGAATTTTTTTCGAGACTGGATTTTAATTAACTTATATTTCACGATATTTTACGAAAAATATCAAAATTTAGAATGAGTGAACTACCGTATTTGTTTACATTACATAACGAACCGCTAGCTCGTACTGACCAAATGTTTGGTTATGTGCGCCATGATCAAATGATTTTAAATTTATTCGTGTATTTATTAATGATTTCTTTAGTTCCTTTAACATTTACTGCAAAATATAAGTTATTTTCCAATAAAAATTACCTCATGTGTAATTGTATACTAAAATTCTGAATACCTTTGCTGTCAAAATATTTGTGAATTCAATTAAGGCACATTACATAGCACCAAATTTCATATATTATTAGTCGGCGGTCAACACAGCTGACTTTTGTGCTAAAGATCGAAAGAATTGATCCAACGGATAGGTCAAACGTATAGGTCAAGAGGCTCGTAACGTAAATAAATTGGGTTTCATCTCCGTCAGCGAGTGTTGAGACGTATACTCTATCTTTTATATTTAAGCACTTACGATATGTTGGTTAAAGTGTTAAATAACATACACTTTATTTTCTCCAATTATTATTGGTCGTCTGCGTGGCGAGTAATTTTGTTTTAGGACGGAAATTTGTTTCTAATTCTCATCTGTCTCAAAATACTTATATCCCATGCGTTTTTCTGTTATCTACTGAAACTTTCGATGTAATGTAAGACAAATTAGGCGATTATGGTATTTTATTATTGTATTCACGTTATTTTTATTTAATAATATTTTTAATATTACAAACAAATACATGTAACTTTTCAACAATAGTCCTAAGAAAACATAAAAGAACAGTGTGCGACCATCTATATCTGGAAATTAATGAAGAAAATTTTTACATATAAACTATATGCACTGAACGGTGATCAAGAAGTTCTAAAAATCTTACCTCTAGAAACTATCCCCGGGACGGCCTTTGATATATTTCGCCACAGTTATAGATAATACGATTTGTATTGTAATATGACATGGGCTATTTCGTAAGTCGCACATGAATCTACGACTGATACCAAATCCCCATTCAAAACCGCAAAATATATGTTGGGGCCGTTAAAACTTGTAAGCTACAAAATTATTTATATTGTTATGTTATTTTCAGCGAATAACGAGTGATCGTTAAGTAAAGAACTTGAAATATTACTGGCAATTTATCTGGATTGGACTGGGCGAGAGCGCTACCGCCGCCGGTACCGCAAACTTTTTAAAACTCATCAGGGGTACGCAAGTGAAGCCGGCTGCATACCTGAAGCACCGGATATGGTTAGATATATTTATCGATGCAGAATTTTCGAACAAGAAAACTTTTATGACGGTCAGAATTTAGTTTTGTTCGGGAAGAAAACTTAAGCAGGGAAGCTTACTTAAGTCATGATTGATTTCTTCAGTTAAAATAAATTTGTTTATGCATATTTTAAAACTTGAAAACATAAATGTTGATGTTCATACCTTTGCAATTTTAGTGTGAATTCTAATAATGTACTTATAATTGGTCATAAATTTAACATTTGAGATATTTGGAAATTGAAGAAAACCCTTATGTAGTCAAATTCGAGCTAGAAATTTTAATAAAAAAATAGGATGTTATTTCTTATGCGCATGCGAAACGGTGTAGAGGGAATAAATAAAGTGATTCAATTTTTCAAATTTATATAACATATTATCTACCATGTGATCAAGCAAGTTATGAGAATTTTAAAACAATTGTTTTTAAAAATATATAATTGAAAAATAGTATTGAAAACATTTTCACCATTTCCCTCAGAAATCCTTTGTATTTAAAACAAAATAGTTCTCATTTACATCCAATATTGCTAAAGTAGAAAATATGAAAACATGAAGTTATAAGGGAATTAGTGAGAGTAAAAGCCTGGGAAAGACATTATAGGCAATATATTTACATTGGGAGAAGTAATATTAATATTTGTAAATATTTATACCACGAAGTGTTACATTTATTTATGACTGTACTTAAGTGTGTAAGATAATGGGAATTTTACCTTTACATGTTTATTTTAATAATATTCCATAAAGGTTTACTATTTTCATGGTATCATATACCTTCTTTCCTTATTTTGGATAGGATACCCCTCACAATTTTTTTTATTCTTGTAAGATATTTTTTAAATCTGGCTCTTTAACAATCAATTACAGTGCTCGATGTAAGAAAAACTGATAGTGCGGAACACCATAAATGATTGGTAAATTAATTTATGACAATTTAAAAAAAAATCATGTTTAAATAAATATTAAGGTAAAAATTTAGAATTAATACAGGATTCAGTAAAACAGGCAAAACAGAGAAACTTTTGCGACATGTTTAAGAAAAACTATAGGTTATGGGAAGAATTCCGATTAGCAGATATGATATATAATATAATTTCATGTGACTTATAAACACAGAAAACATTTTATATACATATATTTGTTACAAAGTTTGTTTAATAACTGATACAAAAATTTCGCTTCGACATTACGTAATTTAGTAGTATATACGAAGAACGATTATCCATAGAATGAAGCTATTAGCTTTGACATAATTTTGAAATCGAAATGATTCATGTGTTCGTGATAATATATATGTATATATATATATATATATATATATATATATATATATATGTCCATATATATATATATATATATATATATATATATATATATATATATATATATATGTACTTAATTTAATTAGGTGTGTTAGCTAAACACCTTAGAAGGTTTCTATGTTCATCTTGTTTATTCCATGCGACGATATATTGTAGTAAAATTTATTTTTACTACATAAATAAACTTGACTATATTTTGCATTGTAATAGTTAGTACGTAAAGGTTGCAAATATATTTATTACGAAACAAATCTGAAAGTTCGATTTTAGAGTTGTTTTGTAATAAATATTTTGAATTTAAAACATTATGTTAGTCAATATTTAACTAATTTAATTAATATATTTAGTTACTCTTTACGAAAAAAATGGAGAGTTAAGAAAATTTCACAACTCTCAATAAGCTTCCAGCCTAAAAGTAATCTTGGAAATCACTCGCAGAATCTCATTCATTACTTGTCTAATGAAATCGCAGTAAGATACCAAGCACCCGCGCTCCTGATTGTAACGGGAGGGCGCTACGCCGTATCAGTCATCTTCTTAACGCTGAACTTGGGCAGATAAGCCAAGCAATATGCTGTGGGTGAAATATTACGGCAACGAATTGAACACGCAGATGTGATTATTGTAAGAAACTAGTAAATCTTTGTTCTGACTTTTCCATAAATCAGCCATATTTTATAGTTTGGAAAAAGAAATATATATATATATATATATATATACATTCGTACATTCTTGATACCAATACCGGTCTTATAGATTCATGAAAAAAGAAAGGTAATTTGATTTATTCCAATGCAACAAGAAAGTCGAAAGTGTATGCTATCGCAACTTCAATACTTTATCACTTGCACTAAGCAGGGAAAATAAGTTACGACGTCATCCTCTTAAGTATCAAATGAGAGGGTAAAACTTTTACGAAATCAAGATTAGAGTATTCCATGATTAAATCCTCATTCAAAATTTAAAAGAAACAATTAAAATCTAAAAGAAAAATTAATTGAAGGGAAAATATCATAGGGAAAAAACTATTATAAGAATGAAAAATATTATAGAGAAAAAATTCCCACATTTTCACGTCATGCGATGAAACTATAATTGGATGACATAAAAATCGTGGGAGTATCGTATAAAAATTGTTGTCGTCATCATCAGTAGTTATTTCCAATGATACCGAGAATATGTATAGGAAATAGTATATGAAGCATAGTTTCATCTAACATATTCCACTCATACAACAAGGAAGAAAGTTTAATTTATATAATAATATGTTCGGAGGAATGGAAAGCCGTAAAAATGTCTAATCAAAAATTTAAAAGTGTATTTATTTATCGTTAACAAGAAGAGTAATCCGTGAGAAAACGGTAATTTCTTTACGTCCATTGACTAATCTTCTTTGAAATAAACATCATAATTATTTTAAACGTTTTTAGAAGATTGAACTGGTTTTTGAAAACAAATGAAAACAGATATTGCATTTTAATTATGTTTGTTACGATATATTCGCGCAAGGAATAAGCGAATGAAGGGATGTTTGGGAATTTACATGGGTACACTGGCATCATATTGCTACATATTTTGTTTTTATTTTTATCAATTAATATTGAGTTCCAGACAAAGTTTATGATAGAAAAAAGTACGTGCTAATATCTAATCAAGTACATTAATTGTATCCATATGGACTATTCTCTACCGATCGTTTTGGCAATACAGAGAAAAACTCTTTTGTATTGTAATATAGGAATATTTTAGATACCCTCTTTGTCTACCCTAAAATATATTTGTGTGAACATAATCGTTAGTGATTACACAAAGATATACTCATATTGGGTACACGGCCTTCGAATTTTTTTATTACTGAAATGTTTGACTGATAATTAGACTTTTGGAGCATAACGCGTGAATCCACTTCAGTGTAACGGTAATTTTGACCATGGTCATTACAAGTGTAGACCTGAAGCTCTTATCAATGATTTTCTTAATACTGCACAACGTTCCATCTGATTTTTAAACTCTTACTGCTTTCGAATAACGAATATTAAATAGCACAAAATTAACATGACTCATTACCTAACATGTGAATTACCACAAAATGAACATATCTGAAGATTCAACATGTTCATTTTATGGAAATCTTAGCATTTAACAAAAAAGCTGAAGGACGATACCTGAAAAATCGATGATGTAGAAATTGTAATAAAAAACAAAACTATACGAAGTTTATTTAACAATCGGAGTACAAAGTAAATTTATACCCATAAATAAGCGAGAATGTGGTTTAACACAGTGATTATTGCAATACATATAAATTTACGAATTCTGCACAAACCCTAATAAATTCATTGATATAATATATTTCATATCACTATATATGAACAAAGTTACCAGCTCTTGGAGACGTGCCTTATAAGTTTTGCTTATCTGTCACTTAATACTGTGAGTGAGTGCAAATTAAAAATTAATTATTTTCATTGTAAAATATCTCATAAACTGTTATAGAAACTACCATAGGTAAAAATAAAATAAAAATTCCGAGCATTTAAGGGAATTGAGTTGTGGAGATGTCTAAATAGCTACAAAGTGTTTTGAGTAAAGGATGCAGTGTCCAATATACTGTAAATCCAGATATATATAATGACACTAAGAAGGAAGTTAAAGACATAAAATAAGTGATTATTCTTCGGAAAGATATATTCATTAATCAACGAATTGGTAGTAAACTGACTACTCAATTAAATATCTGGCATGTTAATTATCTATGTCAATCAAACTAAATTAAGGCCTTACTTAAACATTATTGGTATATTTTAAGAGAAGGTGTTCGAAAAATATTTAGAAGTACAAATTTTGATTCCACTCGAGTTAATGTTGTATTATAAACATAATTAATAGTTTTAAAATGTTGATTTAATTTCTAAAATTTATACAGAACCAGTAAACCAATGTGACTCGTATAGCCTAAACAATTAAAATAATCAATGTGTTTATAAGTTACAAAATTGTAATAGAATTTCTCGATAAGCCCGTTTATTTGCGTTGAACTTCGAAAGTACCAAATACCGCTAACTTACTTACAAACTTAGTTCAATAAAATTTATGACAAGCGTCAGAAGTCCTTATCATATTACATAAAACTTTGACACCAAAACTATGGCTCAAAATGAGTACAAATAAACAAAAAATTAATAAACTGAAGTGATTACTAAAATTATGGCCAGTAATACAGGTGAATGCTATAAACTAGACAGGTATATGGTATTCAGGTAGAATACAAACGAATATTTTAGAGCGTTAACTTAGATTTACAGCGCTCATATGCCAGCTACCTAAATTATTACATAGGTAGGGACAATGCAAATAATCTGTAACAAAATACGTATTCACAACTAATTTAATTACTCCAATGGACATTTTTAATAATGTCTACTGATAGTTGATCACAAAAGAATATGCTTATAAATATGAAGTGCGCTTATAATACTTGAGAAATAATATTTGATTTGACGTAGTTTAAACGCAAAAAAATATTTTTCACTCTTTTAAACTTCTGAAGAGTTTGTCTCAACCCGTTTCATAATAACGGCAACAAAGTAAAAGAATATTAATTTTAATTTAAAGAACATTCCTTCCTCATAATTAATAATAACTCCTCAGAGTAAAAAGGAGGAACAAATGATTAAAATGATGAATTAAAAGCTATGACGAAAGCATTCCGAACAATTTTTTCATCTCATTTTTAATCCGATAAGTATTTAATTATTTATACCGTAAAATTTTGTGAAGTAAAGTTCGGCGTATATACGTTGTTTTCTTATAAAAATATAAGAAATCTACGTGCTTGCTTCTATAAATCTATGTAGGTTAATTTTGAGTCGGCCGAATCGTTGTTGCTTGAATATAACTAATTAAATGCGGCTCTTTAGCAGTATCCTCTTAGGAATATTTACAACTTGTTCTAAACAATGCACAGCAAATTGTTGCCAGTATGAAGGAATAGAATGTAGGTAAATAAATATATATATATATATATACATATATATGTATATATATATATATATATATATATATATATATATATATGTGTGTGTATATAAATATATATATTTATATATATATATATATATATATATATATATATATATATATATATATAAACATATATGTGTATACACGTAACTCAGACCTTTCGACATGTAAAAAGAATCAAGGGTAATAATGTTGTCTAAAATTATCGCAATAAAGTTAAAAAGATATTTATACACAAATGAAACTACGTGATGTAGTATTATTTCTACTTTCTTTAATTTCTTAAATTTCTTTCTTTCGTTGTAATACAACGAAATCTGGGTCGTGGTAAAGAAATTAAAGAAAATAGAAGTAATACTACATCACGTAGTTTCATTTAATTGTGAATAATGAATTTCTACAAAATTAACGCCAAATATATGCAATACAAGATATTTATAATTAATAAAAGTTAAAACGAGGAACTAAAATAGATTTATATACCTTTGACATAATTTTTACTTACGAATTTTAGAATTCCATTTTTTCCGTTTTCCTGTTTTTCTGTAGTTCTGACGTTGAATTAAAATTGAAACGTCGTTTCCTTGTCTTTGTAAAATGTAAAATTCAATCGATGCTAATAAACCATATGTTTTCGTGCCTTTCCTATTACATAATGAAAAATTCTGATCTGTCATTAGGTCACCATTTTTTTTCACCAGCCTACCGTTTTGAAACAAGTAAAAATCAATGATATCGGATTGATAAATCAGTCGATATAGGATAGACAAATAGTGAAATTTGAGAATCATTATCACAGGTTTGCGTTTTTTTTGTGACAACATGTGAATTTTGAGTAGTGTTCGTAACTTTCACGACTACATTTTTTTGTTTCTTGTTTACATAAAAAATGCATTAACTATGTGCATTTAGTTGGGTGTTCTTTTGTTTTACTGCTACTATGTGGGTTTGTATATAATATCCCATTAAACCTTAAAGGCAGGGATATGGAAGATTTACTTGCGTAGATCGAAGACTGGTTAATAACCAGATAAGGTAGAGTCAAACGGAGATAATTTAAACTTCCGTCTTAGTCGTATCTAGAAAGAAAACTTGAAATTGGTATATACGATAAACAGGTTAATGAGGAACTTAACTTTGCTTCTGGAGTTTTAATCCTACGTTGATAGATAACTCTCAGCAGGCAGCGCTGAAAAATCAAATAAGTAGTTCTGGTATTGCAGTTTGACCAATTGATACTCGATGAATCATGTCGGGGAGTATGAGAAGGGTATCTATTGTATTTTCTATAGAATATAATTTCAATGGAACGGTCTCTTTTCGTCAGATGTAATACAATTTGTAACCCCATTTTGTTTTTTTATATTACTTAACCCCTGATTTTATGACCAAAGGTATTATATAAACTAATCGGTTCTCTGTTCACAACAAACCGGACCACCTTGATTTCATCACTGAGTAGGTGCTAAAATATCTAGGAATATATATATCTATATATATATATATATATATATATATATATATATATATATTGATTTATCAATAACCAATATCAAGCATGGTTTCAAGGAATATGGCTTTGTTTTGTGAAATTAAGGATACGCCTGGTCATCTCGTTTCGGATTCTGAAAGATAAGACTCTGTTTCTTTATCCTTCATTTTAAAGATAATGACCAGCAAGCATAAACGGATTGGTAATGCTGAATGCTGACTTCGTAATTTGCACCCAGCAATTACACATATGGATGAAAAATACTAGGTTGTATCCGTCGATAACCATTTACTGATTGATGAAAAATATGCGCAGCAAAAATGTGACGCTATGTGAAACAACACTTATATAATAAATTGCACAATTGAAGATTTAAGCTTTTAGTATCTTGTTTATTGTTAGGTGATGCTTATAATTTTGTCATTAATAATAGAAAAATGATACAGGACCTTTGCTACAAAACGAACCATATTAAGGAGCGATGGACAATATTGTGTTGAAACTCTCTAGAGAAATCCTGAGGCAAGTTAATCACATCTTTTATTTTGATCATATTTATACCTCGATGCCTCTGCTGAAAAAAATAATAAAAGAAGGAATTTTGTGCTTGGGAGTAGTACTGAGAAACAGTTTTAAGGAAACTTGTAAATACTACACGAAGCAGTAAGTGAGGGCCAGTTCTCTGGTTGGAAGGTCATTTGAAGAAAATGTTGTTAATTATGATGGTATTGAAATAACAGCAATAGGAGATTAAAAACTTAACTCTATTACCTACGCATATAGGTGCGCAACTTTTGAAACTTAACAAACATATCGTGCCCACGTGGGCGATATAGACCTGGATGATTAAAATTTAGACATTTGTTGAATCCACGTAAAAATCAGAAAATCATAAACTCTTCTATCAAAAGCTTTTGTGTTTTTATAAATTAGTTTGTTCCAAAAAGTAAACAAATTCTAGAGAGTTAATGAATATGAGAGATTAGAAGTGACCTCGCAGTTACTCGGTGTATAAATGAACACCAAATTCATTCGAATTGAGGTCGACTTAGCAGCAGTAGCTTTCCAGGAAGAACCGGTATCTGAAAGGCTGTCGATTGAGCTGCTCATGCCATGAAATGATATAATATACTACGATACAGATCACAAACACTTATGGCAGAACAAGCGTATACGGTACATCATTTAGGAGTATAAGCTTCTCAGCAGTGTAATCTAAAGAAAATGTTAAGTCTACCTATGCTTTTAAAGAAGTGTCTATTATTTCAATCGTCTTCATATCTGAATTGTAATAAAGATTATAGTTTTATATAAGTATTATTTCATCAATTATTTGTATTAATTTGAAAATTAAACACAAATTGGATCAAAAATGAAATATTTTTTCAAAATTGTGATCCATTTTAAGCTTTCACTCTTAATATTAACGGCAGCAATCTTATCTATTAAAATTATTCATATTTTTATTAATTTAAATCGCAATTTTGTAAGGAAATATACAGAAATCGTTATGGAATTATTTAGTGTATAAGTGGAGAGTATTCCGCGCCACATCTAAGCTTAAAATGCTTCTGAGAGTAAAAATGTTTGTATTGATATAATTTAAGAAATTCTTAACTTTGTAAAATGTTGCAAATTACAATTCCCAACATAAACAAATGTTTCTATTATCATGTTAGTAATAAAAATTCGTTTCGTTACTGTCACTCGACATAGATATTTTTATTGCCACCTCAAGTTACTCATATCAAGACACAATTTTATGCCCGAGTTGTTTTGAACTACAAAACTCGGCAATAAATTGCTTTCCTCTCCCCTCTTAAACCACTCTTTGCGTTGGTGTGGTATATATGGTGGATAGTCGTGAGAGAAGGTTCGTCTGTTCACTCGGCGGATGTTCAATCAGGTAAGTTCTTATATTAAATATTGAATCGAATATTAAATCATAATTTTGTGGCTTCATAATAAACTTTTACAATCTGCTTCACAAATTTTCGTGATGAAATGTTTTTTTTTAATTTTTGTAATATTTTGATATTTACAACAATAATATTTGGACTTTTCTGCATTATTTATATCGTATTTAAATATTTTTGTGTTTATGACATCAGGAGAACCATAAAAACGCTATCGTCTGTAACAAAAATCGGGCGACATTTCCCTGACAAAAAAAATGACCGAATAAAGTAAAACGAAAGAAAACGCGAAAAATGAAAACAAAAACGCGGAAGTAAAGCGAAAAAATTTAGAAAGATACCATGCCCGAAAGAAGTTCGTTTAATATGCAATGCTAATAGAATAAATATTAATGAAATAAAAATGGAAAATTAGATAGAAACAAAGAAGGGAAAACCAAAAACTCTATAGATTAATTTATTGGACTTCTACCCGTTCACCATTAAGTTCTATGTCATTTAATATGTCCTATAATGTCTCTTTGATTGTATCCTACAAAATGGTACTTAGAAGAACTTATATTGTCACAATATTCAGCTCCACTACCAAGTCAAAGAAATACTAAAAATGGAATGGAAATGTAAAAATTAAAATTAAGAAGGTCGGAGACAAATACTGTGAAAATAACTGTGAAATGAACAAAAATATTCCATTTTATCAAATGCTGTGAAGTAATATTACAAAGAAAAAAAAGACTACAAATCGAGACTTTCAAATACCTAAAAAATATTTATTAAACACTTCAGTTGAACAGTTCAACCTGAAATTTTAATTAATAGAAAAAAATTTAGGAATTCAGAGAACTAGAAAATTCTACTCTGTTCGGAAAAGCAAAATTCATTCCTTCTGTCTAACGGATGATCTGTTGCGTGCCACTGCCACAAAAAAGATAGAACTTGGAAGAAAAAAAAAGCTAAAAAGAAGAAGGAATTATTTTGGACGCTGTGCATTTTATGAGCGGTACTTTATATGATTTTTCTATGTCCAAGATTTACCGGTTATTAATAAAGGGTAGAACACACTTTTTAATTTAAATCCTTAATTAAAAGAGTTGCATACTCTTATTCAGATATCGCCACAACGACCCTACCTAAGAAGGAGATGGATGAATTTTATACAAACCTATCGGATGTAATGGTTAACTATTTAAATTAGTATAAACAGATGTGACAGATATGAAGTTCGAAAAGCTGATGAAATTTTTCTAACTCCTATGGAAGTTAAAAGCTGAAGGCGTACAATGTACAAATTTGATGAGTGAATAGGAGTATTTGAAAATTAGGTGTGTGGTATATAAATATAAATTGAGGTAGTGAAACTGATTTTAGTTATCAAATAATTATTAGCTGTAAAGGAATTAACGATGGTAACAAATGCATTTATAAGTACTTGAGACATAGTTCTGTTGTCCTTATTTTAATACTGAAAAAGATGTTTAAAAAAGTAAATTTGTGTCTCACATACTTGTTGTGTTCTATTTTTCTTTTCTCTTAATTTATTACCATTCTGTCATAATGATTAATGCTTAGTGCTGTGTCAAAAGCTTGTGCCTCATATGAATGAGAGTCATGAACTCTTTTTGCGGGTTTCAGACTGTTCTCCAATTACTCAAGAGAAAACTTGTGTTTCTTAGTTTTAATTACATGAATCAAAATATAATATTTTAGTGTGCATTTTTAAAACCGAGGTGTTAATTTTTTTGCCTCTCCTAAAAATTTTGAACGTTTAAGAATAAATAGAGTAATACATCGATGCTGAGTTTAATACGAAATCTATTAGAATTTAAATATAATTTAAAATTGCAGATAATTATGAGAAGATAAATAAGTATTTAAGAAATTTAATTAAATGTCCCTCCAAATGACGATAGAAAAGAAGAAGGCCACACATATTTCAATATATGTCGGGGGATATACAACCACAAATTTTTAAACAAATTATGATATAGGTATAGAAATATGAGGTGTACATACTATACATAGGAACACGAGGAATATATACGAAACTAAAATTCTCTGAACATATTGAGTTACGACGTATCAAATCGTATTTCTAAATAACGTCGATATTTTATTGGTCCTAACATAAATTCTCAAACAGTAAGATTTATTGCGGTGTCGCGATTAGTTAGCTACAATCGGGTTGATTACCTTTATTGTGAAATTGTTTTACTTCGAAATAAAGGCTAAAAGTAATTGAAATTTTATCCTATTAAAATACGTACGTCACAATAAATCATTTAAAAATATTTTAACATCAGGGGATATTACGAAATATTGTCAAAATTAAAGATTGCGAAAATAATTCATATCCCTTAGCAGGTCACATTTCTACAAAAATATCCTTGAAATTTTTTATTTATTATCTCATATTTCACACGCCTTTCTGTTACACGCTTTTTTGTGAATAGTTCACTAATTTTATTTATTCAAATAATTTATTTTTCGACAATAATTATCAACAACGACCACATTTATACGTGAAATAAATTCTTACACGATGAAAAAAAACACAGTTGATTGCTAATGGCAGTGTCTCAATATAATTTTTGAACATTAAATACAAGAACGAAAAATATCCTTTGTGGATTCATTAACTACTGTATCAGAAGAGACGTAATAAGCAAGTGCAATAAGTATTTTCATCATCATAATAAATGTATTGTGTTACGGAAAGACGTATTTTGTTCAATATTACCACTAAATTGTAATTAATTCTTGAAAGTAAATGAAAGTCACGTACGTACGTAAAAAAAAAGTCACGAAAGTACGTATTGTTTATGAGCCAATTTAAAACACAACTAGCTATTATTACTGGCTTTGTTTTTTCGAGACAAAATCTCAAGATTGACAAACCATTTATTTCGTAATATATTTCAAGACCAAATATTTATTTTATTTTAAAATTTTATTTTGTTTGAGGAGGGTTACTTACAACAAGTGAAAAAATACGCACTAAATTGAGACGTACGTATATCCATACAATACCGTCATATAATTTTCACATTCAAAATAGTCATGTATTCTATTCAGACTATAGATTTTGTTTAAAATACTTGTCGAGTGATTTAAAAATTATTTCGTAATTTACAAATATTTGTGAGCGTTTAGATTCTAAAGTAAGTTGTCAGACTTTAATTAATCAATTAGAAAACATTAGATTTATATGTCTAGATCAATAGTAAGGCTAAAATATATTCATTTCCTTACATTCTGGTCATTTTTCGAGAAAAAGTTATTTGAAATTTAAATCGAAATACGATCTATAATTGTGCAAGTTAGGATATGGATTTGTGAACAATCGCTACCAAATTTTGCATAGATACCATCAAGTTTTTATGTTATAAATGAATTATAAATGCTGGAATTAATAATATCAGTAAATATAGTAAAGTTAAGAACATAGAACTTTTAAACCTGGTTAAAAATTATTGGAAAGCTGGTACTAAGGCACTTACTTGGATCAATTTATTTCCCACAATTTGCTAATAATAAGATCACATAACATATTTTGAAGGTAACATTTAATTAGGTTTAGTTATATGAATTAAAGATGACATTTAAAATATAACTTGGGTAATTATATTTCCTCGATCAAGTGATCAAGTGATCTACTATTAACATTTATTTATTTTTTATAATTCTCACTTGGTCTTAATAAGAATACCAGATCCAAATTATGATATTAACGTACTATGATTGATTCTTGACACATGGGCAAAATTTTGAATAATTTGGACGTCTCGAAGTGAGTGAAGATTAAATTGAAAAATTCCGTATATATATATATATACATATATATATATATATATATATATATATATATATATATATATATATATATATATGAGCAAGTAAATTTAACATGAACGTGTCAAAAAGAAAAGTTGCATTTGAACCTAGTTTCAATTTTGATGTTTGAATGTAACTGCATGGATAAATTTAAAGTATACAAACTTCACGCCAAATTTAAAGTTCCTAAATCAACTGGAATCTGTCTAGGTTTTGATAAGCGAGTCAATCAGTATTGAAAATTAACAACATACTAACGTCAATGTATTTGGAACTACCTGAGGTTCCTCATAAAATTGGGATAGGGAGAGGAGGATGTCTTTTAATAGCCAAATACAGTTACAAGATCTGTAGGCTAAATAGTTTTTGAGTTATAGAGGTATCGAAAGTAGCAAAAAATGGTTCATGTGAATGTACGCATGGTCAGTGTTCTGCCTTTTTCTTTTCCATACTTGGCTCCATACTGCAATGTGTTCCGATGTATCCACGTATTTTGATAAATCTAATTTTTGAAGGTTATTGATATTTTTATGTATGATGTATGCACTTGTCCTGCATTGTACTGATTAAGAATTAATGTTATTTCTCTTTGTACATGAATTTTATGCAATTCTCGATCCTGAAAGTTTACCACTGGATAACTGTCAATATATTGTAATATTTTTTGACTTTAGTAGTTTTAGCTATAGGGAATTATATTTTTGTACACACTATGAGCATTATCTATGGAACTATCTTTTTTGAAATTCTGAAAATCAAATAATACGCCACACTCAACTGAAAAAATTTAATTATTAATTTGCTCCCTCATACATTTTCATGAAAATATTTTTAAGTGTAAACGACTGAGATTTATGTTAGCTAATAAACCATTACGATTAATAATTTTAGCTCGCCAGTTTTTTAACCCATCAGTTTATTTAAAATTGTTTAAACATTTTGTTTTATTTTGATATTATATTCATAAGATGTTGCAGTTTTATGCATCAAATTTTATTGTATTCACAAGCTACTGCAATCTTATTCAATACATTTTATTTTATTCACAATCATTTCAAGTATACTATAAATTTATGATTAAATTTCAAGTGATATAAAACAAGATATCTGAATTACATTACTCAAAATAAATTATCAAAGTAATCCAATCACATTATCACTGAACTACGCATGAGTGAAAAATTGTGACACCCATCTCTTATCGCGAATTGGGTGATAATTTGATTAAAATATTTTTTTGTTCTGTCTGTTTTCCAGCTGTAAAACTTAATAACTAAATATTTTGTTAAAGAAATAAAATACTTTGATAAAGAAAAAAATTGCTATTTATTTTTTTTTCAATTATTTTATTAATTTTTTATTTCAATTATTTTATTTGTTTCAATTATTTTATTATTTTTTTATTTCAATTATTTTATTTCTTTCAATTATTTTAATATTTTTTAAATTGCTATTTATTTTTGTTTCAATTATTTATTTTTTCAATTTATTATTGTGACCAAAATAAATTAAATGCAAATGCACATTATACCGTCTTTATTAGCCTTACATATTTTTAGTTAGACTAATAAAATATACACTAATTACTTGGACTTTCATTGATTATACTATGCCAACTTCTATTATTATACTAAGCAAAATTCATGATAATAAAATCGTTTTTTTTTAAATTTCGTTTACACATATTTTCTTTTGCGACAAGGTAATTATGATTTTGTAACGCATCTTTTAGTCGTAATTTAGTTCGTGTTATCAAGAATAACTTGAAATAATGCACACTTCCGTATTATAACTTTACAAATTCAAATATTTAATCATTACTACGAAATGCAGATTTTTAATTATTGCTTCCTCAGCCACCAAATTAATATTTTAATACACTATAAACAGTATTTTTCATATACTAGTACTTCATTTGGAAATAAATGTTTAAAAAGTAGTACATATCGAACCAAATTTTTAATTCTGTTAGTGCTGCAAGAATAGTGTTTCCATAAATATATTGCACTTTTCACTAGTAAATTGCAGAAAATTTTGATGTCGATTGAATTCTGTGATTAAGTAAAAAATCAATATATCAATGCTTTCATAGCTTTGGAATGTATTCGACTTATAATAATGCTACTTCATAAACTAATCTTGTCATACTATTCATATATATTTTCCATACTATTATGTGTTGTTCATTGAAACTCTTTGGTGCATTTAATAAAACCAAACTTTTATTTAATTTTCAACATATAGGAAAACACAAATAAAATTACACATATATCAATATTGAATTTAATTTTTTCAAATTTAAGAGTTTTATTTTATACACAATATAAAATTTGTAAAACCATAAAAATAATTACTCATTTAAAACGATAAGGCCAGGTTTGTAATACATCGATCCAAGAAAACTTAAATAAATCGACGAAGTTACAATGTTTTCTCCGAGTCAACGATCTACGAGATCTACGAGGTCATTTAAACAAAAAAGGTCGTAAACCTAAGCGTTTAAAAGACTTTGCATACGGACCTAGGCTACACCTCCAGACTCGTTAACTACATTCCACACTTACTTGCTCATACTTAACGTAATCCATTAATCTGGCTAACTTAATGGAATGCGGCTTACTAAGTTACTCCCGCTACTGAATGTGTGTTGCTTATAGGCGGGTTAGAGGTTTTGTCCAAGATCGTAGAATAAAACTACGTAAGCATGTCTGTAGTTAGATTTACAGGCATAGCCGTCGTAAGATGGATAAACATGTATATACATCCGTCTTACGATGGATTCAAAGAAGTATAAGCTGAAGGCTGATCTGTAGAATGAGGAATATTGTTCTTAAACTTTTTATTAAAATAGCATATAAATGTTTTTGCTCAAGAATTTGAGTAAGAGTATTTATATGCTTACATTATAAACGTAAGCTTTACTACTGCAAAATGTCTTGTATACTCATTATTTAAAAAGTAAAATTATTTCTTAAAAGTCTTCCTGGGGCAATACATTTTTTCTCTAAAATTCATTGAGGGAAATTAATGTAACAAAAAATCTCTTTTGAATATGTTTTTTTCAATTGTTTTGCAATCATAGTAAAGAAGTAATTTGTTTTTAAATGACTAACTTTTGAATTTAACTCTTAGTAACTTTTGAACAAGTAATCGCACAATTAATATACAAACCCCAAAAATATCACTTTTAACCCGATGCTATTAAGTTGGGGTGTCACAAATTCAAGACGTGCTAAATTTATTGCCATTTTTTCCTACACATTGCAGCACCTTGTTCTTCAGTGTAGTTGGAGTAGACTTAAATAAGTTTTAAGAAATGCTATTATAGGCAAGTTTTTGATTATACATTCACTATGAGAAAGCATAGCATCTACTCGAAATTATTGAACTAAATACAGGTTGTGAACCGCCGCAGAAAAAAATGTAAGTAAAAATCAAATCCTTTTACAAATATAACGCTGTGCAAAATATGTGGTCTTATATAAATTACTACATTATTTATTAAATTACTAATTACTAATTCCAATATATTCTCAGTGTGTCGACGCAGAAAACAATTTTTTTTAATCATTGATATCAATGTCATCGTAATATGTTGATTTCTTTCAATTTCAAGTTTCTTTCATTACCAGAAAAGGTTTATTAACATTGTTAGTAAGTTACACCATTTAAAAGGTTTATTTTTTTCAGAAAATTACAAATGTGTAAAAATTTAGGAATACTTAGCGAAAGAAACTGGAGTTGCTACATTTGTGTTAGAATTTCGATTTTTAAAAAAATTTTAACAGAATATTTTTAAAATACATGCAAATCATATAATTTGCCAAAATTAAAGCTATTAGAAACCTAACCATTTTTATTTAATTTTTCCATCTAATCAACGGCGAGATGAGAGCAAATAATTAAGTGTTCTTAGTATTATTTCTTTTATTAGAAATATCCATTTTAAAAATAAATCATTAAGATATTTTTTTTATAAATTATAGAAAATATGGCAATGACGTGTTTAAAAATGTTTTGAAAACATTTATAACGTCTTAAAAACATTAATTTCATCAAGTTTTTAAAAACGGTTTATAATGAAGTGAGATAAGGCTTAAACAAATACACATCTATTCATGTCAATATTAAAAATTCTAATATGTCCACGTGTGCATATGCGCCTAAAAATTTGGTTTGTCGATCATCTCCTTCAATCCTGACTCGTAAAATAAATCATTTATAATAAACATGGTACGTTATGGCTCTGGTAAAAATAGGAAAAATCGTTCTATTTAGGGTTTCATAGCCTAGTTTCGTGACCACGCTCTTGTCAGTTTTCCTGTCAGATATTCCTGGCTTCCTAAGGAATCAAGTAATTGGCTTAAAATTTAAATATGTTATGTAAATTTTTAACGTATGTTAGAGAAATAGTCTTTAAAATATTATGTATTTATATGTATGTAATTATATTTACATGCAAAAAAGGGCCAAAAGTAATTTTTTCCTAACAATTTGGAAAAACTTCATAATTGTCGTTTTAAAATAAAATTTCTAGTCGCGTCTATCTTGATAAATTTTACGTCTAGGTATCATTGACTGACATTGGAAATATTCCGTATTTATTAAATAATTACTTAAGTTTAATTTAAGTTTAATAGTTTATAATGTATAAATAATAAAAATATAAGTCATTGTAAGTAGACAAGATTTTCGGTGGCATTATTAAAAATATTGCGTAAAGTAAATTTTGTGCCAGATCTCATTGTTTTAAATGAACATTATATATTTATTGCATTGAATATTGTATTACATTAAATAATGTAAGGACACAACAATCATATTGCGGGTATGACTAAAATTTGGTAAGTATTTTGTTAAGGATATTTTAATTATTGAATATATTTGGCGTTTATTTTGTAGAAATTCATTATTCATAATTAAATGAAACTACGTTATGTAGTACTAATTCTAATTTTTTAAGTTCTTTACAACGACTTAGGTTTCGTTGTATTACAACATTTTCAGGTGGTCTATTAGCAAAGATCTTTGTTAATAGCCCACCTGAAGATGTTGTAATACAACGAAACCTAGGTCGTGGTAAAGAACTTAAAGAAAGTAGAAATAATACTACATCACGTAGTTTCATTAAATTGTGGATATTTTAATTACTTCAAGTAATTTCATTTCAAACCTGTATAATTCTGGATACTTTAATTACTTCAAGTAATTTCATTTCTAACCTGTATAAAAGAGAAAAAAAAATATAAAAAAAAATTAAGTTCACACTAATTTACTTTGTTCTATCGACTTGCGTTTTCGTTTGTATATTGTACCATTAAGTGCAAAATGTTTGCGATTTCTAACGATATATTAATCGGAATAATACAATTACACCCAGTTAGATAGTTGCTCAAAAAAATGACATTCAAACTGGCCTATCAATGTATGGAAACAAATTTTTTATCGTATGAAACTTCTTCACACGAGCTTCACACTTTTTTTTGACGATATGTTTAAGTCTCGAGGAACTGATATATTTTCATTTTTATGGTTTTTAAAAATATGTATATTTTTATTGTTTAATAAAAAACTTCAAAAATAATAACTTTCTTTGGATACATTTATTTAAAAAGACATGTTAATAATTTTAAGCTCAAATAGGAAATAAAGAATGAAGGTTCCACAATATTATAATGTCTATACTGGTATATATATATATATATATATATATATATATATATATATATATATCTAGCTAGTGATATATGTTAAATGAAATTCAATTCCTCTCTTCCCGACAATTATTTTTGAATAAGTGAAAATGTTACAAAATAGAAAATGTTACAAATATATCATAATTGAAAGAAAATGTATTAAAGCTAAATACGGTCTACTAGTTTAAAAGTAATAATTGACCCACTTACGACATGCACTTTGGTATTTTAAATATTCACAGAGACTTGCTTAAATCCAGTGCAAAAATAATTTTTATGTTTAAAATGTATATTAATTCTATGTGTAAATGATACATATATTTTAAGAAATATATTTGGTATGTTTAAATGAGGAGAAGAAATATTAATATTTGTGAATATTTTTATGGAATTGCTAAGTATTCTCAAATGTTCATATACGCCTAAGTAAAAACGCAACCTTTTGAGTGCGAGTTATGAGTTATACTCTTCTTTTTGACAATTTACATCCATCGTGCGTTGGAATTCGTTTAATTAGGATTTTCACACATTCTGTTATGTTGTGTCTAAAAATAAGCTCTTTTCTTAAATAATCTCATGTGCACGTATTTATTTTATTTAACTTTACTAATAAATAACCATTCATGAGAAAATTGTATTTAAATAAATGGAATGAAGGGAATTTATTTTCACTGTATTCTTACTCCTTTAATAGGTAATCGATAAATTAGAAATGCATTTTAGGATACATAATGAAGCAGATAACTCTATTTACCGCTACCTCAGGAGCTAGATACCATAGTAATAACGTATGTTTAAATGGAGGTTTTTCTGTGGCATATATTTGGGTTACACAGGCAGATTGTACAAAGCTCATACAAATTTGCCCATAATACTTTGTTTTGTGGTAATGAAATTCCATGCATGATTTCTGATTTATTTATTTCAAATCAACCTAATATTCTTTGACTTGCAGACTTCTTAAATAGAAAAATACACCTAATTATACAAAAAGTTATTTAAGATTTTCATAACAAACTGTTGTACATGGATGGTTTGGAAATTGTAAGGCAAACAACTGCTACGTTCGATAATTGAAATTGAATCGCTCTTTGATAAAACTTCTCCCGCTCTTCAGCACTGTTGCCATTATCGCGCTATCGTAGCTTCGTAACCTGAGTTACAAAAAGTATAAAAAATTACATTTTAAGACGGCGCATCAAATTTTTTAATCAAATTCACGTTATAAGGAATATACAGGATGACGGCTAGACAAACGCTTTATTTTATTACCTAAAGAAATATTGAATATATTTGGCGTTAATTTTGTAGAAATTCATTATTCGCAATTAAATGAAACTACGTGATGTAGTATTATTTCTACTATCTTTAATTTCTTTACCAAGACCTAGGTTTCGTTGTATTACAACATCTTCAGGTGGGATATTAGCAAAGATCTATGCTAATATCCCACCTGAAGATGTTGTAATACAACGAAACCTAGGTCGTGGTAAAGAAATTAAAGATAGTAGAAATAATACTACATCACGTAGTTTAATTTAATTGCGAATAAAGAAATATTGTTATATATTTCACATAATTTAACAAGCTATAAATATATGTATGCATGTGAGTAAGTTTGTTCCCTCTTACTAACTAAATTACTAAAGGGATTTTAAAAATTGAAGTCCCTGAGATTAATTTTGATACAGACTATTCAAGAGTATATAAAGTTATGAATTTCATAAGTTCTGTACGTACGTTTGTACCTATGTGAGTAAGTTTGTTCCCTCGTACAGACTAAACTACTAAAGCGATTTCAACAAGAGACATGTTCTTAGATTTGTTATAGTATAGAGAGTGTTTTAAAGTATATGACGTTATAAATTACACATGCTATGAATGTATACATATATGTAAGTACGTATGTATGTGAGTAGTTTCTTCCCCCGCACAGATTAAACCACTAAAATGATTTCAACAAGTAAGGTGTCCTTAGATATATTTTGATCCAGAAATTTTTCTAGACTATAAAATATTATAAATTTCACAGCTTATGTATGTATATATGTGAGTAAGTTTATTCCCTCGTACAAACTGCTAAGTGATTTCAACAAAACAGTTGTCATTCGATTTTTTATGAACAAGAGAGAGTCCTATAGAAAATAAAGTAAATAATTTTACAAGCTACATATGTACTTTTTGTACTTTTAGTTTTTTTCCCGTAATCCCGTTTCAATTTTTCTCTTGTTATCCCTACGATTAATCTATATAGATATATGTACGTATACAAAATGTTACTAAGAGCATGTCTATTACTCTTATGTAAAGCAAACTGAGTAAAAAATGCTAAGAAACTACATGAAAATCCTCCACTGCTTCTGAAAGTAATTACTTTCACACTTGCGACCCCAAAGAAAAAAAATTTACGTTTTTTGGCGAAGTATATTTCAATAGTCAATGTGATAAGCAAAAACACCTGATTTAACAATAGATCTGTTCATAAAAAAAATTCTCCAATAGATTTATCTATTGCACGACTGTACATTTAGTGACTTTTTCATCGTTTATACAATATTAGTGTAAACCTGGGTTTTTGTGTCTATTTAATTCTTAAGTTTAATTTCGAAGTAGTTTGAAGCATAAGCAAACATATAAAACTAGCTTAATTCGGATTAAAGAAAGTTATGGGATTTGTTTGTACTCTTTCTTTTTTCTCTCAGAATACTATGAGCATAAAATATACTAAAAACGCTAATACATGGCCCGTTCCGATACTACCCTGCACAGTGAACGTTAACTAAAGATTGAAGTATCCTTTTTATTTGCAAACCGATTTAAATGAAATCAGCCTATATTTTAGCCAAAGATGTAACCGAATTCAAATCAATTAAGTAGTTGCTAATATTAGCGTGCACAACGAAGGTGCACACAGACAAACCGACAAACAGATGAAACTTTTAAAAAGTGATCTTTTAGGCATAGTAAGTAGCTCTTAATTAAACTTAAATATATTAGATGTACAGACTTAATTTTTTACGATTTGATTATATGTGTACACAAGAAAAGCAACATGTAATACGATTCCGACCTGCGTAATCGCCTTATCAGTTTTCCTAAGATCATATACATAAAGAAAACCCTTTGCCCGTGACGGTTCGCCCCAACAATGTGAGAAATGATAACACGCTCTCCCCGGCGATAATAACTTTCCTTTCTGACCAATGACCTTGACAAGACTAGAAGCCAATCGAATATAATCCCTAATACTTTACCTATACAAACAAGACTTTATCAAAACAAGTTCTTTTATTATATTTAGGTATCTCTTCATTACAGAGCTTTCGCTTTAATTAAGGGGAGCTTTCGGTCACTAGAGGCGGGCGACATATTGTCATGAATATAATTATTTTATATTGCTAAATATATTGGTAAAATTAAATTGCTCATGAATAATAAACGTCTATGAGATTAGTGAATTATGATTAGGTGTGTGTGACTGCAATACAAATATATAAATTCAAGTGGATTTTCAAAATTTGCTTACACTCGTGACCTAGGAGTAATACAGCGCAGTTCGGTTTCGAATTGTTTAATTTTGATAATATTAAATTCTAATTTTATTTTTTAATAATAAATAAGACCTGGTTCTATAAACCTTTAACTAAAATGTACATAATTTGGATGTGATACAAAACATACGGCGATTTAGGGGCGTACAAACTATAATTTTATTATACAGATAAAATTACATTTTAAAATTCAAAGTTATTTCTGCAGTTGATTTAACCAATACGTATGGAGGTTCCATGAACTCTTCCCAGACTCAACCACAAATCATAAATTTGTGTAGTATTACTCATAACTAACAGAGTCTACTCAGTTGTGTTAAGTTTTATGTTAGTTTCAATATATGCTACTGTTTGGGATAGTTTTAAAGCATTCAAAAATAGTGGTATAGCTGGTATGGATACGAGACTTTGTATAGGTTTGTTGTGTCATAAAAAAAATTCAAGAAAACCAAAGCATTTTTAAAAGAAATATTCATTGATATTCTAAAAAAGAGGGTCAGCGAATAAAAATTATGACCTCCAATTTGTATATAGGGGAGATACCCTAAAAATTTTCTTTAGTGATTTTGTCTCATAATTTTGTAAATATTTTAAACACGTGTAATGAACGCTAACATAAGCAATGGGAAAACTTGTTGTAATGTAACGAAACCTAGGTCATCGTAAAGAACTTTAAGAAACTAAAAATAATACTATATTCCGTAATTTCATTTTATATAACGACGTCAAATTTCAATCATGTGGCGCCAATGTTCTAAATTACGTAAATGCCTGCGACACAGAGATGGACATGGCGAAACTATAAAGGTTCCTGGCTTGACTATTGAACCCTAAAATTTCATTAAAATTCGAAAAGGAAAAAAGGCATATTTTGTGTTTTAATTTTTAAGATTTATATAGAAAACAACATGTACAATTTTGAAACTAATATGTAATAAGCTTTGAAATTATATACTTCGTATTATCCTTAGGTATAAGCAATGAAAAGGCAGACATTTTCTGTTGTGAAAGTATTTGTTTACATTTATTTTAAATTGTATATGAAATACATCCTAAATTCATAAACTTTTGATGACATTAATTACAGTGTGGTGATGTATCATTTGTATCAATTATTGTAAATTTTTATTTTTTCAATATTACTTAAAAAATTACGAATATTTTTACTTCGAAAAAGAATTCATTAAAGAGAAATTGCCGTTACATTAAAATGGTTCGAAATGACGCAACACCAACTGATTCGGAAAATTAAAACATATGGTTTATATAATCGTTTCGTTAGGCAAAATGGACAAAGTAAATATATTGTAGGATGGAACAAATGTTGCTACCCAGATGGCGATTACGGGTAAAATGTGAGCAGATAGATCGATGAGCTGCAACACTATTCTTTTCATGTTCCTTACTATAGGTATTAAGAAAATAAAGAAGGGTAAATAAAAGACATCAAAAGGTTTTTACCAATTTTTTTTTTTAATAAAAAATTTTACATTTATGAAAACAAACCACATATTTTTGTAGTGATAAATAACATTAATATGTGTTTGGAAAAAGTTTAATAGAAACACCATGTACTTTGAAATGTTTGAATTTATATAAAACGTACATAAGTATGTATTGTTTCGGCAATATACGTAAATTTGTATGAAAACTTCGTAGTGTGGCTTACACTCGTATTTAATATATACATAAATATATATATATATATATATATATATATATATATATATATATATATATACACACACATATATATATATATATATATATACACATATATATATATATATATATATATATATATATATGTATATATATATATATGTATATACCTCTATTCTTTTTTTTTAATATCGCATTTAAAGCTATTTTGGCACAATTAAATGAAACTACATGATGTAATATTATTTCTACTTTCTTTAAGTTTTATATCGCGACTTAGGTTTCGTTGTATTAATCATCATATAATCATCAACATCTTCAGGTGGGCTATTAGCAAAGATTGTTATCTTTGCTAATAGCCCAATATAATTTGCTAAAAGCCAATTACATTCGCTATTTTGGCAATTTTCGTAAAATTTATTATTGTCTATCAATCAAAGCGAAGGCAATATCAACGAGAAATAATTATTGTCATAAAAATAGAACAGCACATTTATTGGTTATATTTCATTATAATTTCCATCAAGGAAATAATAAATGCACAAGCTAAAATCATTTTCCTAAAAAAAGGTATTACTTCATGCAACAAATCATTTCAAAATTCAGCGTTAAGAGATTAAAGCATCTTAATCTAAAACATTAAAAGTGTGTTAATATTGGAAAACAAATATTCTCCTTTTCACAAATTTCTATTTAACTTGTTTTATTAATATATCATTCCGGTATTCAATATGGAACTAATCTTATAATGAACCCGCACGATGACCATTGTAACGCCACAATTAAATAAGATAATATGTTTTGACAACTACTGCATCACTAGGCAGTGACCAGGATCTGATCATGGACCCGAATGCTGGCCATAGCGACTCGTCAACTCAACATGATAGACCCGTTGTGTTCAAGCTTGTTAGTTTTGTCTAGAAAAGCACTACATCCTTACGTAGGGACAAAGGTCTGATCATGGAACCAGATGCTTATTTTAGCAACGTGTCAACTAAACATTATAGGTATGTTGGGTTTGATATTGTTGAATTTGTCTTGACAAGTATTACATCCATACGTAATGACAAGGTTCTGATCATGAACCCAGTTATTGTCCATAGCAAAGCGTCAACTAAATATGACAGACCCATTGTGTTTGAACTGATTGGATTTGTCTTGACAAGTACTACATCCCTATATAATGACAAGGGTCTGATCATGAACACAGATGCTGGCCATAGCAAGGCGTCAACTAAACATGATATAACCATCGTATTTGGTCGGGTTGGACTTAATATAAAAATTACTACATCCCTATGTATAAACCAAGGTTCTGATCATGGACCCGAATGCTAGCCATACAACACCACAAAAACCAAATAATTCGATCGCGTCTAGGCTCGTTGGGTTTGTCTCGATAAAAGATTTTAATCTTAGAATTTTGGCAGAGTCTATTGATGAAGCCGAAAGCTCTATATCCAGCCTTTTGCTATCATTCTCCTTCCATGATTGTCGCTCCTCTTATGTTTCATCAAATCTTGTTTTGCTTTTTCTTTGTAAACCTAATCTACTCTTGTTCATAGCTTTATCCATTTTTTATATAAACGCTGGATCTCGATTATTCTCATTAATTAAAGAAATTTCTATTAATTAAAGAACCCTGTTCCATTCTAGATTTGCGGAGTGATTCCTTTAAACTCTCAAGGTCAAAATTATGCAGTGACAATGCTATAGAGGAAATTAATAGAATGATCAATAATACGAAATAGGTAAATAATCATAATGAATGAAAATTAATGTTAATTTGACTAATGCACACAACTGTAACTGGAAGTAAAAGATAAATTAATCGTAAAAAAGCAAAAGGGATCAGTTTTTATTTCTAAATTATTTAATTAAAAAGCAAAAAGTATTACTTAGCGAATAAACTTAAATATTAAAGTTAAAAAAAACATATTTTTCATTACTGGTCACAGGCGCAGGCAATATTTACCTAAACAAATTAAGGAATTTATACAAACTTAGAACTTTTAACAGTTCTAGTATTTTCTTGAAAGCTTTATACGTTTAACGTCATTCTACTTACAAAGAAGTTTAATGAAAACAAAGATAATACTTTTTTTACTTTACTACATACGATAATGAAATAATATTATTTTTTACTTTTCAGTTCAAAAATTTGTGAATAGACGATTGTTTGTAAAAAGAGTTTACCTACGGTAATGTAAAAATAATGTACAAGTACATACGATATACTAAAAATCTAGTATAAGTTTGCCGTTTATAATGTTAATAGAAAGAGCAGCTAAATTACAAAAAATGATCCTCTTAAAAAAATCATTACTTTTCAAAAATAAAATATACACAAAAATCTTGGAAAATTAAAACTAAAACTTCTTTCAAATAAAACTTCTAATTATGTAACTTCATCAATTTACATAAAATAGATTAGGATGATATTGAAACCATGTTTTTTTATAGTTTCACGAAATATTCATGGAGAAGGAAACAGTTTAAAAATTATTTGGCAAATACATTTGAGATAAGTCTATAGAATGTTGATAGGAAAGGAAACTGAAATATATTTGAGAAGATAGGTTAGAGCATGAGACAAAAATAAGTTTACTTTGTAAGAACTGATACGGCAGCATAAGGTATGAGAATGGATAGGGTAGTCTATGGCACGAGGGCTAGTATGATAGTCTATGATATGAGAACGGGTACAATAGATGATTGAAAATGATCCATCATAGCTGTTCATTTTGTTTGAAGGGTTGAAAAATTTGAAAGATGTCTGATAAGTAACATTTATTTTTTTTTTACTTTCATAGGAAATGCAACTTAAAGAAGAATTGTAATTACCCAATTACGTTAACTTAAATTACGTACATTCATGTTATAAGATAGGGACGTGGCATGGGATCGGCATCGTTGTAACTGTCGAACCATTCGAAGGAGTAAATTTAAAAATTTAGTATCAAGAGCACGTCTGAGATTTAGCAAAAGCCGGAAAATGTATTTTTACCACTTTTAAGTTTTTTGTTGTATATTAAACCAGCATGTGAAGAATTACTAATTCAATTTGAACAGAATTTACTTGGGATTATGATTAAAATTGAGGCTACTTTCGTTCAAACCAAATATTGCTAAGGTGTTTGAAATTCAATTATTAGTGTTCCCATAGTTACAACTCAGTATGTAAACACAATAACTGACAAATAGATAGTATCTAGACTATCACCCCGATTGAGATAAACGTTCAAACTAAAATATACGTTAGTTTTATCTAGATTATGAGCACTTTTGTGACGTTAATATAATTACTGCGGAAAAACTACACCGCACTAATTAAAAGTCTATGCAAGCTACGCTGCTTCAAAATTTAGTAAAAAAACTAAGTAAGTTTATCAGTTATAGAATTATATCGTTTATTGTTATTTTATACATACCGATATCGAAGAATTTGTTATGTGTGAAGTTGATATTTAAATAAATATTGTATATACAATGCAGATATATAAATAAATATATAAATGTATTTGTCTATATAACACAATGCACGAATGCAATATTCTTGGCTAACGATTCTACGAAAACCATTTACTGCTTAGGTGGCACAGTTAATATATTTTTGATTTTTAAAGTGAAAAATTAAAGGTAAGAAATACTTTCTAGACCATAATTAATCATTTTATTATATTGAACATAACGACCATAAAAACCAAAAGAAAATAAGAGAGACACGTCTTCCCGCTTTGATGATGTTGTGCGGCATTCGATGCGTGTGCACCATATGATATTCAACCCTTGCTTTTACAATCAAATACTGTACCTCTCGATAATGGAGTAAGATATGAATTATATGTAAGCGTTATTTTATGGAAATAAATATTTACAATCAAACTTTTGGCCTTTCTCGACTATTCCTTTTGCTATAGTGTCATAATGCCTGTATAATGACATTTTATATATGGACATTATACGTTCAAAAAGAGAACCATTTTTTAAAAAAAGGTTCCAGGTAACTAAAGTAAGCTCAATAAATTTAAAAATATTGAAATATATTACAAAAAAATGGGAACCGCGTTGTACTAGAATCATTAATTAATAAATTAAAATTCATCACAAGCAATCGAAATAGTTAAAGTAACTGAATAATAATTTTGATAATCTTCCAAACAAAATGAAAGCCGTTTCTTTCAAAAGCGGCTTGATGTAGAATCCGCTTATGTTTTTCGTTTTTTTTAGCGTAGCCGCTTGATGTTTTAACATACACATATCTCAATAGCTAATACTAACAAATATTTATGTGAAAATTTTCAAGTAGTACAGTTCAAATTATGTACTTTAAAAGGATTTCATTACGTATATAGTGGAAGAGTATCAAAAATTTGTGTTGTATAAAAAGGGATTTATTTTGCCAGGATTAGTATGTCAGTGATGACATCAGATGAATAAAGAAACTTCACTTCTAAGAAGACACAGCACTTTTAGCGAGCGAGGGAGAAACGGTCTTGTGAGGTTTTTTATTTATAATTTTTCTTATTAGATTTCTTTTAACCAAGGCATTTTTATCATGTACCTCAATTATATTTAAACACTATACCAATCCTTTACAAAAATATTTCAAGATAATTGCAATCATTATATATTTTACGTTTTATGTCCAATACTCACTTCTGTTTCCCAAATTAAATTTTCTCTTTTTCTTCGTTGATATCGGTGATCGTAAAACGCAAAACATGCGGAAAGTTACATTTTAGCACAACATCATTTTTACATGAAACATCGCTTGTGCGATCATGGCCTCCAGTAAAACTTTTCCCAACTTCGTCGCTCCACATGCGAAGGTAACGGAACAAACATAACTTCAACAGCCTTCACACGACATTGCCGCGAATAACACCGAATAACATTCAATGTATTATGGTAATAAACACGGGGAGGTAGAGACAAATCACATCCTCAAATTTGAATTGCTCTCACACTGGCTCCTCCCGAACAAGAGATGGCAAAAATACATTTGAGAGAACATCTGGCGAGATCAATAGGTACATTTACAAATGCGTCCGCGGGCGGAAGAGCGAATGCTAGGGAAAATTTGGCAAACGGGGTCACCCTAGACAAGAATGCTTCTAAAACACTTAAATAACAACTTCAAAAACATAAGTATAACTCGTACTACGAGGGTTAGGTACACACTTAGGCACATGCAGACATTTAAGTTTACGTATATTTCTGTTCAATCATTTACAAATATTATTCTTTCTCACTAAGTAAATATATAAATATATCACTCAATATATCTTTTTTAGGCATACTTAACATACATTTTTAAATATAAAGTTATATTCTCAATTAATTTATTTATTTAGCTACTTATAAACACGCCACTATTTTTTCATCTGATTTCTGGAATATTACAGAAGTTTCTATTTTAAAGAGGGCGGCATTAGAACTTAAAAAAATAGAATTATTTGGAAGTAATCTTAGGAGTGCTCTTCTCCATGATTTGTATTTTGGACGAAAACCCAATAAAGCAACACGCAATATATTTATAACGATAGATCAAGGTGTGCTCTCTTACAACACAGTCAAGCACTGGTACCAAATATTCAAATAAGGGAATTTTGATCTATAGGATGAAGCTCATTCAAGGCGACCACCTACAATTGATTGGGATGATTTAAAAAGCCTTATTGAAACACATCGCAGATTAAGTTTGCGATGTGTCGCAGAGCTATTTCACGCTGTCATACTGCAGTGAAAAAAAAAACATTAAGCTTCGAGAAGGAAGTGAAAATATTTCTTTTAGCTATCATATGAGCTAATAACCCTTCAACTTCATAGCAGAGTTTCTATGGTATCAATGAGTGGCTAAAGTATTTGGTTAGAGTAAATTAAAGGTGGATGGTTCATGTTAATTTTTCGCGTAAACGCCAGTGGTTACGAGTTGGAGAAAATATATAGCTACACCAAAATAGAACATTGGAAAAAAGGTACTTTTGAGTTTAAATGGGATTATTCATGGAGTTAATCATTGGGGACTTCTTCCAGCTAATAGAATAATTAGAGCTAAGATTTATTGTGAATAAAAGTGATAAGTCATCGC
This sequence comes from Druceiella hillmani, assembly GCA_039881145.1. Taxonomy (NCBI): domain Eukaryota; kingdom Metazoa; phylum Arthropoda; class Insecta; order Lepidoptera; family Hepialidae; genus Druceiella; species Druceiella hillmani. The sequence continues at coordinate 2,790,994 of JAYKKI010000129.1, read as the reverse complement.
TTAGCTTCCTTCAAATAAAACCAAAGTTTATTTTTTACATGAAAATGCTCGCACCCCATATAAAAAAAGTAATGCGTGAAAAACTGCCTTCACTTGATTGGAGTACCTCGTTCACTGTATTCTCCAGATCTTTCACCATCTGATTACCATCTGTTTCGCTCTCCGTCTAATAATTTACTCGATAGAAAATTTAAAGACAGAAGTCACATCAAAATAGAATTTCTCTGTTTTTTCACTCAAAGGCCTAAAAATTTCTACAATGATTGAATATTAGCTCTGTCTACAGGTTGGCAACAAGTATTAGATACTGACGATGCGTTTATTTGATTGATTTCATTCACTATATTTAAGAAGTTGAAAAGTTTGTGAACAGAGGTGGCGGATTTATAAGTCGCCAAAACAATACATCATTTTGAATACTTCATGGATTTAGGAACATGTAACTAAACAAAAACGACCACGTCAATTTTTAATATTTCGTAAACGAATCCCTGTATCCATATTCTGTTCATGACATACCCTCAATTTTACTTACTTAATTTTGACCATCAGTCAGGACAATGGTTGTATTTAAATATTGATGGTCTCGATTTATTTTCTGTATCAATAAATGAGTGCCAAATTTTCGACTATTGCTAGACCCTTATTTATACAAATTCAGGTTATTATTTTTAAAAACTGTACCATATCTAATACAACTAACCCTTATATCATAATACGGTTTAACATGTAAGTTACTAGTATAATTTAAAGAATATTTCAGCATTATCAGTTTAGGATTACATTTTCTTTGATATTATTTGTTAAATATACGTATTGATTTTTATACCATATTTAAATATATTTGTAATTCTTCTTTGTACATATATTTTTACAGCTTTAATATTAGTGTCATTTCAAATTGAAGTTAGGATTTACAAATATACTTAACTTTTCTTTTTAAAAGGAATGCATGACATATTAATCAGACTAAGATAAATAATATTTCGAAGTCATTTATAAGATCTGTCACTTAAAATTTATTGAGGTGCAACGTGAGTTACACGGTGGTGTGTCGTAAAACCAAAAATGCCAAAAAATGCCAAAAAACCGACAAAAAACCGTACTGCCAAAAAACCGTCTTAAGCGAGAAAGCGTATTATGCGGGATAGGGAAAATAAAACTTATGTATTACTTTCGTGTAGGTATTGAATTGTATATTTATAAAGTAATTAGATTGTTATTATAATGCCATTTACGTACTTTTAGTTTACATTACATCGTAGTTTATTATTATTTATAATTACTTTACTTAAAGCATTCACTTATTTTAGTTTGACAAAAAGATTTTGATGCATTATCAATTACAAGATTTTCAATATATTGCAATATGTCTTCGCTTTCACCCAAAGAAACTACATAGCACCTTAAATCATTAACTGCTGATAATACCTGGACGTTTGACAAAATCGGATTTGACTCCTTTTCATCTTCATAATCATCACTTAAGACCTCTTTTTGTGTATTATTCACATCTTCAATAAATCTTCAGGTGATCGAATTTAAAAGGGCCCAACATTATCATGCGTGGAAGAATATCCAGAAAAATCCTGCAGTATCACGGGTTCTTCTTCTTCCAATACGACGTCAACTTCGTTATTTCCGGAACATATTTTCTTAAAACAATTTTGTATGGTTTTAGGCTTATTTGCTTCCCGCACCGCTGTAATATTTAGGTTTAAAACAAGCAGTCAGGGGTCCTTTGGTACCAATGCCTTCCCTTTCCTTAAGAAAACAATATATCAGTCGTGTTCTGTAACCTTATTTAAGGATCTTATAATGCCCTGATCCATCGGTTGCAACTTGCTTGTTGCATTTGGGGGTAGGAAAACAAGCTTGATATCCTTTATCAGTTGTCAATGAACAGAATTTTCCGTCTACGTTTTATCTGGAAGTGATCATCTCAAACTTTTAACCAGCCGATGAAATGAAAGTCGGTCATATATGCTCGAGATTGTGCATCATATGTTACAGGGAGCGATCTAACGTTTTTGGAGCAGCGTAGAATTTTCACCTTATCAATCACTAGCAAACGTAAATTTTCTGATCAATCAAGATTGGCAGAGGCTAGGAAAGTCAGTCTCTCTTTACTTGCTTTTACACCATGGCACGAATAGCCACATTGACACCATGGCATTTCTTTTTTTAAAACGTAGGATTTATCTAGCATCAATTTAAAAATTAAACTGATTTATTCTGCTTTGAAAACCTTCCGTCATTCATAATTTTGCAACAATTCAGGAAGGTATACCATCCTAGTATCAACATCTTTTTGCACCACTGTCTCCGATTCGCCACTGATTTGACGGTAAACAATGTGGCGATTTTTAAAACGATCCATTCAGTCATTTGAAGCGTTAATATCTGCGGTTTGTAAGCTTCCAGCAACATTATGTGCTTTCTTGCATAATACGTGGCAATTTATGGGCAGTTTTAAAGCTCGTGTTTGATGAAGCTATTCCACTATATTCTTTTTTATTTTATCAAACTTTTTTACCTTTTGCTTTTTTCTCTTCACACCTATTAATCTGTGTTTTTCTTTAATCACTTTCTTATTTTTTAGAATGGTACGTAACGTAGACACTGGTAAATGAAGCTCAACAGCAGCACTCTTTGATTTTTTGTTTGTGATTTTTCGTCAAAAACTTTCAATATCTTAATTTTTTCTTGAAGTGACAACGCTTAATTATAGTAATTTTTTAACAAACGCAGGTACAGTATGTAAATAAACAAATGAAAGAAAACGAGTGCAGCGCGCGACACAACACGGCAGCAAGGAGCCTGACAACACGGGAGGAGGGCGCGGCGGGGGCGTGCGGTGTTATGAGTGAGCCCTCTTGCTGCTTGCCATGGCTCGCTCAGTTAGTCGCTGGGCGCTGCCGCGTGAGATAATACGTGTGCGTAAGCACAGCAAAGATAGCGTATTAAATGGGATGACGAATCGTATTAAGCGGGTTTTACCATATTTATATTACATATATATATATATATATACATATATATATATACATATATATATATATATATATATATATATATATATACATATATATATATATATATATATATATATATATGTATATATATATATTTATATATATATTTATATATGTGTGTGTGTGTTTATATACACATATATTTTCACAAGGTTAACAAAATTTCTTATACGATAACTTAACGTATATGTTGGAAAGTATGAATAATTTGAAGTTAAAATAATATCACTTACTTAGATCTACGTTTCTTTGAGGGTGCAAAAAATAAAATTTTTAAGTCAACAAAATCAAAAATTACGGTCATTTGTGCCGCATATTTTAACCCTTGCAAATAAAACAAACTTGTAGGATATTTCCCGTTGACCTGTGTACATGCAATTTGGAAAAAAGCAAGGTTTTACAGAAACAGTAAAGAAAAATCCGAGAATCGTTAATTTATATCACGTAAAAGAAGTAGTTTTTAAAAATGTACCTGGGGCAGATATAGTAAGAAATATATTTTCGTTTTTAAAAATTAAAATTTTTAAACAGTTTAATAGGAATGTTACATACAATAAAATGTCTTTAAATGCCTAAATATGTGCGGAGACCCCGTAAATTTGCACTCATGCTGTGCAAGTCTTTCTACCTAGAACATATAATTCCGTATTTCTTTTTAACAAAACATGGGTTCTAATAACGCTAGTAGATATAAACTGACGAAATACATCGCTGACAGAGATCATTTTATGAATTCTTTGAACCTGATCGATACAACAAAATGTTATCTTCCATTTTCAAAAAATTAATTGTTCATTAAATAAAACATAGACGTGATTCATTTTATTCCTTAAAATCAAGTCCTGACTTAAAACAAAGAGGTTTATGGAAATTTTCGTGGTAAAATATAAAATGTAATGCTTAATATATATTTAATAAATTTATGTAAATTGCATAATAATAAATGAAATGTTTGACAATTTTCCACATCGTAATCAAATAAAACAAATGACTAATCAATAAAAGGTAAGTTGGTCTAAAAAGGGTCCAACTCGAAAACTTATTCATTAAAAGAATGTTAATCGCGAACAGGAATTTATCGACGAATATATCTCCCGTAGCGTGACTTTACCCGTAACTTTTTGTTGTAAACTCTAAAAGCAATCAAAGGATTTAAATCAAATAATATAGAAACTTAATATGGAGCCTTGAGGGAATAGCAAACTGTATTTAACGCCTTCCTTTATTTTGTCGAATACTTTGCAAAATTTAATATCTTTAGTAGTTCACGTCTTCTTCTTATTAAACCTTCCGCATCAAAGTTATTTTTTAAGTAAAAAGTTTGTAAATTAAGGTTACTGTTTAATCTACTACAGATTCCGTTTTTTAAGAATCTAAATTTGACCACTTTAAGATGAGAGTAATAATTGTTATATGTTAAAATTATCTGTCATTATTACGATTTATTTTCATGAATAAAAAAATTATTCTTACTGTCAACGGCAAGATTTTATTTTTTCAATACTGCTTAAAAAATTATAAATTTTATCACTTTAAAAAAAATGATTGCTGTATTAATATAGTTGCAAGTAAATATTTGATCGACAAACATGAACTATTTAAACGTGTCATCTTGGGTTACCTTTTGGTTTAGCAAAATATATAACCTTAAAAATACTTTAGGATGAAAGAAACGTCAATACCTAGATGGTAAACAGGTAGATCAACAGGTAACAAATAAAAGATGTTAAAAACCTTTTTAAAAACAAGATATTTTTTGGAATGTTCAAGATATTTTTACACTTATGAAAGTAAACAACATATTTTCACAGTGAAAAATAACCTTAATACTTTTTTGTAAATAGTATAATATAAATATCACTTGATCTCAAATGTTTCAATTTATGTACAATATACATAAACATGTATTATTAGTACAATGAACATAAATTTGTATGAAAGCCTTCTAGTGTAGCTCATAGTCGTATTTAACAGGTATATTCGCATTTTGAGGTATCAAACTGTTATTGCGGGATTTTTTGAAAAAGCTTATTACTGAGTGTGAATTGAAGATTAACGCATTATAGTAGAAAAATAATTATCGCTATAAAAAGTTAAAAGAATAAAATGTAATTCAAAAAATTATCATTATGGAGGAAAACGTGCAATGAGTATATTATTTGCTAATATTTCATTATAATCTCTATCAATTTAAAATAACTACAATAACTTACATTATTTTCCTCGAAAGAGTATAATTATATGTAACAAATAATTTATAAATACTGGTGCTAAGGGATGGAAGTAGATACTTCAATCTAAAACATTAAGAATTTGTTAATGTTGGAGACAAAATATCCTATTTTAACAATGTTAATATTAAAATAATGTATTAGCATATGAAACTGACTAAAAATATAATATGTAAGTTTACTTTAACCAACGTAAATGGAAAGAGTAGTAAGAGTAGTTTTTTATTACTAAAAACTGACTGAACAAAAACTATTACTTTTTAAAAAAATAACACATGCACCATCGTTTTTTGAAAATGAAAACTAAAACTTCCTTTCAAATATATCTCCTAATTATGTATTTTCATCATTTTACATAACATCGGATATGACGTTACTACAGTCGCATTTTATTTCTAGTTTTACGAAATATTGATGGCGGAAGAAACAGTTTCAAAATTATTTTGCAAACACACTTGAGTTATGTGTGTAATTGTATCGGCTAAGAGCACATTCGTGAGGCAATATTAGTGGGAAAGGACATTAAAATTGTAATTTAGAAGATAGGTTAGGGTACACGAAAAAAATAAGTTTACGTTTTAAGAACAAATACGATAGTATAAATATGAGAACGGTTACGGTAGTCTATGACCCGAGAGCGAGTACGATAGTCTATGGTACGAGAACGGGTACGGTAGATGACAGAAATTGATCAATTATTGTTGTTCATTTAATTTAAACGCTTGAAAAATATTATAGATATCTGCTAGGCAAAATTTATTTTTTTTAATTTCAAGGAAATGCAACATATTACGGATAATTACAATACTTCCTGTATTGTAATTATTCGTAAATTTAAAATTAAAATTTTGATGGAATTCCATTACATTAACATAAAGTGTGCGCATTTGCGCATTCATACAGCAAGATCAATATCTCGAATGGTATCGGCAGCTTTGTAATTGTCGAATCTTTCGAAGAGGTGAATATAAAAATTTAAACTAAAGATACCAAAATCTAAAATAAACATTACTCTTGAACTTTATGATACGTTGAAATAAAAATATAAGGTTAATATTATTACTGCAGAAAAACTACGTCACACTAGGTATAAGTCTATGCAAGCTATGCTATGTCAAAATTTAGTAATTCACAAGTCTAATACCTAAATCAAATACGTTTGTTATTCATAAAATATCTAGTAATTGCGGCGGTATTTTCATAAAGTTTGAAAAGCATGGCTGCCGTTTATTTTAACTTTACACATAACGACATCAAAGAAATCAGTGCGGGTATATAAATAAAAAAATAAGTGAGTTTAACTACTTGCACACACGTTAATAGACACAAACACACAATGCAATATTCTTGGCTAAATTTCTAGGAAAACAATTTGCTGCTTAAGTGGCACAGAAAATATATTCTAGCCTTTGAAAGTAATAAATATTTTCTAGACCCAAATTATATTTAAACCTTATATTACGATAAACAGGACGTCCATAAAAATCTATGAAAAACACCGAGGTACGTCTTATTGCTTTGATAACACTGTGCCGCATCCGGTGCGTGGGCACTATATGACATTTAACCTGTGTGTGGACAATGAAATATTGTACCTCTCGATAACGGTGTAAGATATGAATTATGCATAAGCCAATTTCTCTGGAAATAAATATTATGAATTACAGTTTTGGTCTTTTCCAATACCTATTTTAATTTGGTGTTATAAATTCCTATGAGATGATATTCCATATATGCATACGATATGTTCAAAAGAGACCCATCTTTTTTAAATAATGTTTCAGGTCTGTGATTTAAAATGAATGAAATGTACTCCAAAAAAAGGAAGAATCGCTTTATACTAGCATCATCAATCAATAATTCTAAAATTCATCACGAACAATCGAGATAGGGAATTAACTGAATAAAAACGTTATAAAATCCTTTATAAAATTAATTACCAAAAAAGAACCACTACGTGATACCTACCTGAATGTGCTTATACCCAAGATATAATATATTGGAGTAATCATGTTATTTCCGTTTTTTTTTAAACATTAACTAAAATCCTATGTCGTAAATTTCAGACATAAGCAAATATTTTTTTATTTTCTATGTACGTTACTAAAAGTTTTACGAAAATTAACATAATCTATCTTAATTATAGTGGAGACAATTGACTTGTTTCCACCAAGTAAAAGTACTGCGTCGGAGACCGTGAAAATTGTTTACAAACAATGTGTACCGATTTTATGATCACATAAACCTAGCTCTGTAATGAATGTAAGTCGCATACATTTTGTTTTTAACCAACAATACAATATTTTATATCCAATATGGTCGATAAGTTTGCAAACGTAGCTATATATTATAATTCACAGTTTGCTCGTTTACTATCAATCACACATATTTTTTATTTTACTCTTAATAATGTCAAAATATGAGAAATTTAAAACCTTTGCTGAAATGCTTACACTTTCAAAGAGAACTTGAGGTGTTGAATAATAATTACAGTTTCCTATTATTAAAAATAAATTCTAAAAATAAATATAATAAAATTTTACACAAAGACTCATCAGAATGAAATGGATGTCGATTTTAAATCTTTAAATTGTAATATCCGTGATTCTTTTTAAAGTTTATTTATCTCGTAAATGGTTTAGGTTTACTTGTATCCATCTGCCAAATCCATTTTTCTCTAAAGCCTCTTGATGTAAAAAATAAAAATTAAATACAGCTAATGACCGAAAACATTATGTGGCAATTTTAGAGCGGAGGGGGCTTCAAATCATGTACTTTATAACAATTTCATAACGTATATGGTTGAGGAGTATCTATTACCAGCGGGGTATATGTAGGATTTATTGTATCGGGAAGTCTTTCTTAGTGATGACTTCGGATGGATAAAGTAATTGCACTTTTAACGAGGCACAGAACTTTTGTGAGCGAGACAGAAACGGATTTGGGAGGTTTTTTGTTTACACTTCTTCTTATGAAAATTCTTTAAACAAAAGTACTTTGTCATTTTAATAGATTATAGTTAGTCACTCTATAAATCCTTTATGATAATAATTCCAATCACAACACGTACTTTGTATTTCATGTCACAATTTTCATTTCCGTTTTGAAACTCAAATGTTCCCATACTGTCCATTGGTTTATAAAATCGTACAACGCAAAACATACGCAAAGTTATATTTCAGCACAACAACATCATTTTCCACATAAATCATCGCGTGTTTTTTCACGGCAAAATTAAAATGTTTCCAACTTCATCGCTCTAGATGCGCAAATAACCGAACAAATAAAACTAAAAACAATATTCACACTATATCGCCGCGAATGACACCGAATAATATTCGATGCGTTACGGTAATAAACAGGGAGAGGTAGAGAAAAATCATGGCTTCAAATTTGATTCACTCTCATAATGGATCCTCATCAACACGAGATGACAAAAATACATTTGAGACAACTTCCGGCGAGATCAATAGATACATTTAAAAAAAAACACGCACTTGTGAGGAAGAAAATGCTATGGGAAATTTGGCAAAAGGGGCCAACCTAGACGAGAATACGCCTAAAACATTTAAATCACAACTTCGGAATTATGAGTATAATTCGTACTACGAGGGTACGGTAAATACTTAGATGCATATAGATGTTTAAGTGTACGTATCCTGTTAAACTATTTACAAATATTACTATTATTTCTCACCATGTAAATATATAAACATATTACTTAGTATATCTTTTACAGGCGTAATTAATATACGTTTTAAAATATAAAGTTATTTTTGCAGGTAATTTACGTTATTTGTAGAGAACGAAATTTCCAAACAAATGTATTTGTATGTGTGTATACATATATATATATATGTAAATATATACATATATATGTAAATATAGAAAGTTCATTCTCTACAAATAACTTAAATTATTTTCACTAATTTCTGGAATGTTATAGAAATTTCTATAATATTTCTAGTAATGTATATAAAGAGCGCGTCGTTCGAACTACTGTTTAATTTGCACTTAAGTAATCGGCGAATAGATAATAAATTAAAAAAATTGGATTATTTCTAACTGAATTTAAGAGTGCTTTTGCTAAATGAATTTCATTCAGGGCAAATAGCCAGCAAAGCAACATGCAATATATGTACAATCATGGATGAAGGTATGCTGTCTTACACCACAGCCAAGCACTGGTTCCCAAGATTCAAACAAGGGAAATTTTATCTGTAGTCTGAACATCATTCAAGGTGATCTTTTAAAAATTGATTTAGAAAATTTCAAAAGCCTTATTGAAACAGATGTCACAATGAGTTTCCTTCGTTTGGTAGGGTTACTTTCATGCTTTCATATTGCAGTGGAAAAATAACTTCCTGCTTTGAGAGAGAAATGAGATTGTTTGGCTACCACATGAGCTTACATCCCTTCAACTTCATAGGAGAGCTAATATGTGCATGGAGCTATTGAGTTTCTGTCGTAACATTGAGTTACTAAATTATCTAGTTATAGGAAATCAAAACAGAGTGGCTTATGTTAATTTCTCGCGTTAACGCCAGAAGCCAGTCGCTGTACAAAAAGGTATACCTGCACCAAAATAAAACATTGGTACAAGAGGTACTTTTGAGTATAAAGTGGAGAATAAATGAAATTATTAACGGAGGTATTCATCGGGAACTTCTTCCAGGTAACAGCACAATTACAGCTAAATTTAATTGTGAAAAATTGAGCAAAATTGCCGCTAAACTTACTTAAAATCAGAGCAAAGTTTATTTTCGCGTAGCAATTTTGAAAGGCTTGTTGGAATAAAAACTCACACCCTTCTAATATGAAGGGGAGGTACACTAAACAAATTTTCGGCTTTATAGTACTAATATTATGAGAATAAGTCGGCTCTAACATACGGATGGATACAGTGAAACTGTAAGTTTGGATACTGAACACTGAAAATTTCCAGTTAAATCATATACGGAAATGCTGTTGTATCATAAGACATATTTTTTGGATTATATTCATTGCAGATATTTAATAAATGTCAATTATTTATTAGATTATATTATGCAGAGTAAAATAAAAATTATGCAAAACTGGCAGTAAAATAAAAATTATGCAAAGCCGGCTTCGCCAGCGTGATGTTTTAGTAGATTCCCCGTTCACTCTTTTTACCTCATTCAGAAGCGCAAACATTCCATTCGCTGGAATTCTCCGACTAGTCGAAATACGTATTTACTGCGTGAGAATTCCCAAGGAGCAATGGTTAATTTAATAACTTTTAACCTATAAATAATAAGTTTATACAAGTATGGTCAAGTTGTGTTTACTTGACACAAGTGAAATTCATATAATAAGATTTCATAATTTTTCACAGCACACAACAATGAATATGTTGTTTAAAAATAACAGTTTTTGTTACACATAATTTTTTTGTCGTATGTTAATGAACACCTATATGTTGTCAAAACAATTTGTTATATATTGTCGAAACCTTTGCCTAGTTTCATCAAAGCATTCAGTTTTTTTTGGTTTCTTAATTGTTTATTTTCACTGCCTTTCTCCTTGCATAGAGTAGTGTGATTGTATCATAGTTTACATTTTAACCCAGGATATATATTATCTTATGCAAAATTTTATTCATTTCTTTTGCGCATTTTAAGCGTGAGAGAAAGTTATTTAAGTACACCTAGATAAATAATTTTAAATTCGTGGAAATAGCACTTGTCCATACATATAATGAAACTGTAACAGAGTGAATTCTATACATGGAAAATATTCTAAAAATAGTAATTGATTTAGCGTATAGACTGATAATAGAAGCCAGAAATCCTGAAATATCTAGAATTGTTGCCTATCTGTTGAAGTGTTAATTTGTCTTCAATCAAAATGTGATGTAATTTGGCACGGTATGAGTTTATACCCTTAAGCAACGTTTAGTAGGCATTTTATCTGGACATTTCAATCGAGAAAAATCCTGATTTAGTAAATACGACGATATTGGTACTGCCAAAGCAATTTATTCGCTTTTTTAGTAAGCTTTATGCATTTAAATATATTATGATATGGTACTGCCAATGCCAACTTTAATGCGCCGTGACATAATTTTGTATCGCATTTTATCGTGTAAGAAACATAGACGAGATTTCGATTTTTTTTCTTTTCCACATCTCTTATATTACATATGAAATCTGTACGATATTTCATTGAGAACAGTTGGGTAGCTTTATTATGAAGGAATGACAAACAAACGAACGAACAGATAAATGTTTACTTACATTACATAAATAGTACTTCCTACGGACATAGAATATAATTTCTCTATTCTGGAAAGAATATATACTCTGTTCAAAAAAAGTTTTAAAAATTTTTGAAGTGAAAATTTGTTTGAACGCACCATGCGCACTTTTCTGAGGATTGAATGAAACTCAGCTCCCACTCTGTTGTTGGTGATGTTGAATAGAGTAAACTCGGCTCACTTCGGCATCGGCTGAGCAAGTTCATTGTTACGCCTTATTTTTTAGGAATATTTTATTTAAGTATATTTTAATATAACACGTATATGTTGTTGTACATGTTATCGTTTTATCGACTACTCTGCCTCGACTAATTTGTACCCTGATGAATTGTAGGTATATATTATATATATATATATATATATATATATATATATATATATATATATATATATGCATATATATATATATATATGTATATATATATATATATATATATATATATATATACATATATATTATTATTATATTTCTCATAATAATGGATTGAAAAAAAAATTATGAAATCACATGAACATATGTGATTTTAGATTTTAGCGCCAAAAAACAAGAAATTAAATAAACTTTTTCTCATTACATATTAATAAGTATGAGAATCTCATGAAGTGAATAAAATGAAATTTTGAAATAAAGAAGATTACAAAACAAAAAATTGTTTTGTTTAATAGCATCAAATTTTCGGCGACTGTTCTCTTCCCCGAAATTCATTCTTCGCTCTATATACTGGTATGAAAACTAAGAATTTCAGTTTATTGTATTTTCCCGGGCTATTGCCTTAAGACATTTTTGCTATGTTTCCGTTAAGTTAGTTGATAATTCTCCAACCATTTCAGTAAAGTGACCGCAGACCCATGTGAATGGTATCGAATAGTTGTGTGTAGGAAATATAATACGAACACGATTATATTTGTATTTGTACACGTGTTAAATATAATTCTTGAAATTAAAACAACAAAATATTTACCAAAACCTCAACCGTTTTATTTTCAATGAAAATTGAGATCCGTTCAGTAAATTTGCCTGAAAAGACACTTATATTGCACTGATTAGTTTTATGTGAAAACATGAAGCCGTTTTATGTTAAAACATAAACGTGGGCCTGCTTATGTTTTTCACATATGTAAAATACAATTATTTAATTAAATATAATAGGAAATGTTTAAGCTTCTTAGTGGCTAAGATTTTAAGTAACATACAACAGATAAATTCAGTAAACGGACTGTAAGCACGTTTGTCTGGTGCAGAGTAGTGTAGTGTTCATAGATAAGTATTAAATAAATTAAATTAAAATTGAAACAGTATAATGTTTGAACGGTAGATATCTAAAGATTTTCTTTGATGTTTTCTGGGTAAATCCATTTTAATTTTTAATTAAATGATTGGTGAATTAGTATTTATCTTTAGAGCTTTCATTCCACCTGCCTTTATTATGATATACCATGGATATAGTGTACAGGTTTCAAGATTTTAATTTAAAATAAGTAGATTTCATTTAATTTCAAACCTCAATCTTCATATAGTCTTAACTGAAGCTTTAAATGTTTTTGTTCTGAAATTCTCCTAAATGAGTTTTTGAGAAATTGTTTGTACAAATAAATTTTTAATTCCTCTAAAATTTCATACATATAACAGTAAGAGCGGAGAGATCTTTCATAGGAAGTTTGTATTGTAATCCGTCTTTTTGTTGTAATCTTTATCTTCCGAATCCTAAGAGATGGGAAATTTAACGGAAGCCAAAATTAATCTATTTCAGAGGCTAGTACGTTTTAAATGTGGAATAGAATAATATAATAATAAAAAAAAAACACTGTTTAAAATAGTGGTTAAAATCTAGTTGTTATTTGAATGGACGAATTTGTTTCATCAAAAGTATAAGAAACAGATCCGACCAAGTACAAGACTGGCTTGCGCGTAAGGGGCTATGCTCCTCGTAAGAAATCTCTGTAGTTATAAAGTACCAATTATATGGATTTTCTAGCACAAAAATATTTATTATTCCAAAAATCATTACGCGAAAGAATTTAACATCTTTACTTTTTTAATACCTTATAAATATCGTCACATATCTATATTTTCGTATCGTAGCCTAAAAATAAGCATAAAACTTATACTTGTCGTATCCCTCGCTTTTATTTGGGAATTGGAATTTATCTCTAACCCAATGACACTATCGCAATATATTTATATAAATAGTGTTAAACCTTTGATATATAATTTATATTGCTGAATCATCATCTTACAAGAATAGCTTTATTTTTCTTATTTAAACTGAGAAATATGTTAATTATTATTATGACCTATATTCCCATTTAGGAAATTACCAGTTTAATAACTTTTGTGAAAATTTCTTTTGCCAGTTAGAAGTGGTTGGGTAAGAAGAATTCAAATATTTTTCTTAGTGTTAATACACTACGTGCGCATAGCACATATATTACTCCGCTACACAAAATATACCAAATTTGGTAACGATTCATTACTTGGTTGTAGAATTTTAGGTACGAATCTATCACAGTTTGCATTTAACCATCTTCAAAACTACATACAAATCCGTCAAACCATAAGCACCCCAAAATATAAAATTAAACCCAACATGATGACCGAAAACATTATGTGGCAATTTTAGAGCGGAGGGGGCTTCAAATCATGTACTTTATAAACAATTTCATAACGTATATGGTGGAGGAGTATCTATTACCAGGGGGGTATATGTAGGATTTATTGTATCAGGAAGTCTTTATTGGTGATGACTTCGGATGTATAAAGTAATTGCACTTTTAACGAGGCACAGAACTTTTGTGAGCGAGACAGAAACGGATTTGGGAGGTTTTTTGTTTACACTTCTTCTTATGAAAATGCTTTAAACAAAAGTACTTTGCCCTTTTAATAGATTATAGTTAGTCACTCTATAAATCCTTTATGATAATAATTCCAATCACAACACGTACTTTGTATTTTATGTCACAATTTTCATTTCGGTTTCGAAACTCAAATGTTCCCATATTCTCCATAGGTTTCTAAAATCTTACAACGCAAAACATACGCAAAGTTATATTTCAGCACAACAACATCATTTTCCACATAAATCATCGCGTGTTTGTTCACGGCAAAAATAAAAGTTTTCCAACTTCATCGCTCTAGATGCGCAAATAACCGAACAAATAAAACTAAAAACAATCTTCACACTATATCGCCGCGAATAACACCGAATTATATTCGATGCGTTATGGTAATAAACAGGGAGAGGTAGAGAAAAATCATGGCTTCAAATTTGAGTCACTCTCACAATGGATCCTCATCAACACGAGATGACAAAAATACATTTGATAGAACTTTCGACGAGACCAATACATACATTTATAAAAGCACGTGCTTGCGAGGCAGAAAATGCTAGGGGAAATTTGGCAAAAGGGGCCAACCTAGACAAGAATACGCCTAAAACATTTAAATCACAACTTCGAAATTATGAGTATAATTCGTATTACGAGGGTATGGTAAATACTTAGGTTAGGTTAGGTAAATACTTAGGTTAGGTTAGGATAGATGTTTAAGTGTACGTATCCTGTGAAACTATTTACAAATATTACTATTATTTTGCACCATGTAAATATATAAACATATTACTTAGTATATCTTTTACAGGTATAATTAATATACGTTTTAAAATATAAAGTTATTTTTGCAGGTAATTTAAGTTATTTGTACAGAACAAATTTTCCAAACATATGTATTTGTATGTGTGTATACATATATATATATATATGTATATATATATATATATATATATATTTATGTATATATATATATATATATATATATATATAATTATAGAAAGTTCATTCACTACAAATAACTTAAATTTTTTTCACTAATTTCTGGAATGTTATAGAAATTTCTATAATATTTCTAGTAATGTGTATAAAGAGCGCGTCGTTCGAACTACTGTTTAATTTGCCATTAAGTAATCAGCGAATAAATAATAAATTTAAAAAATGGAATTATTTCTAATTGAATTTAAGAGTGCTTTTGTTACGTGAATTTCATTTAGGGCAAATAGCCAGCGAAGCAAAGTGCAATATATGTACAATCATGGATGAAGGTATGCTGTCTTAAACCACGGCCAAGGACTGGTTCCCAAGATTTAAACAAGGGAAATTTTGTCTGTATTCTGAACTTCATTCAAGGTGATCTTAAATTGATTTAGAAAATTTTAAAAGCCTTATTGAAACAGATGCCACATTGAGTTTCCTTCGTTTGGCAGGGTTACATATATTCACGCTTTCATATTGCAGTGGAAAAATAACTTCCTGCTTTGAGAGAGAAATGAGATTGTTTGGCTACCACGTGAGTTTACATCCCTTCAACTTCATAGGAGAGCTAATATGTGCATGGAGCTATTGAGTTTCTGTCGTAACATTGAGTTACTAAATTATCTAGTTATAGGAAATCAAACGTGAGTGAGTGGCTTATGTTAATTTCTCACGTAAACGGCAGTGGCCAGTCGCTGGACAAAAAGGTATACCTGCACCAAAATGAAACATTGGTATAAAAGGTACTTTTGAGTATAAAGTGGAGAATAAATGAAATTATTAACGGAAGTATTCATCGGGAACTTCTTCCCGCTAACAGCACAATTACAGCTAAATTTAATTGTGAAAAATTGAGCAAAATCGCCGCTAAACTTTCTTAATATCAGAGCAAAGTTTATTTTTGCGTAGCAATGCTCGATAGGACATAACATATGTAACGCATCAAAAACTGCTTTAACTTGGATTGAATATGTTACCTCATTCACTGTTCTCTCCAGACCTTTTATCATCTGATTATCATCTATTTAACTTTGTTTCTAATAATTTACGTGATAGAGAAGGAAAACACGAAAGACATATCAAAATTTAATTTCGACGGTTTTTCTCTCAACGACCCAAAGATTTCTTAAAGGAAGTTATTTTAGCTCTATCTACAGGTTGGTGAAAAGTATTAGATACCGACTGTGCTTATAAAAATGACCATCGATCTTAATGACTACATATAATAGTTGAAAAATTTGTGAACAAAGATGGCGAGTTTATGAGTTGCCAACTCAGTACAGCATTGTGAATATTTTATAGGGAAAAGAACACGAAACTAATCAAAAGTGATCTTGCCGAAGCTTAATATTTTATACACAAATCTCTTGTATCCATAACCTGTACATAACACATCCTTAATAATTTTGAAAGGCTTGTTGGACAATGCCTAGGCTACGCCAATAAAAACTCACACTTTTAATATGAAGGGGAGGTACACTAAACAAATTTTCGGCTTTATAGTACTAATATTATGGGAATAAATCGGCTCTAACATACAGATGGATACAGTGAAACTGTAAGTTAGGATACTGAACTCTGAAAATTCTCGGTTAAATCATATACGGAAATGCTGTTGTATCATAAGACATATTTTTTGGATTATATTCATTGCAGAAATTTAATAAATGTCAATTATTTATTAGATTATATTATGCAGAGTAAAATAAAAATTATGCAAAACTGGCAGTAAAATAAAAATTATGCAAAGCCGGCTTCGCCAGCGTGATGTTTTAGTAGATTCCCCGTTCACTCTTTTTACCTCATTCAGAAGCGCAAACATTCCATTCGCTGGAATTCTCCGACTAGTCGAAATACGTATTTACTGCGTGAGAATTCCCAAGGAGCAATGGTTAATTTAATAACTTTTAACCTATAAATGATAAGTTTATACAAGTATCGTCGAGTTGTGTTTACTTGACACAAGTGAAATTCATATAATAAGATTTCATAATTTTTCACAGCACACAACATGATGATGAATAATGAATATATTGTTTAAAAATAACAGTTTTTGTTTTACATAATTTTTTTGTCGTCTGTTAATGAACACCTATATGTTGTTGAAACAATTTGTCTTATATTGTCGGAACCTTTGCCTAGTTTCATCAAAACATTCAGTTTTTTTTGGTTTCTTAATTGTTTATTTTCACTGCCTTTCTCCTTGCATAGAGTATTGTGATTGTATCATAGTTTACATTTTAACCCAGGATATATATTATCTTATGCAAAACTTTATTCATATCTTTTGCGCATTTTAAGCGTGAGACAAAATTTATTAAGTACACCTAGGTAAATAATTTTATATTCGTGGTAATAGCACTTGCCCATACATATAATGAAACTGTAACAGGAGCGAATTCTATACATGGGAAATATTCTAAAAATAGTAATTGATTTAGCGTATAGACTGATAATAGAAGCCAGAAATCCTGAAATATCTAGAGTTTTTGCCTATCTGTTGAAGTGTTAATTTGTCTTCAATCAAAATGGATTATGATGTAATTTGGCACGGTATGAGTTTATACCCTTAAGCAACTTTTAGTAGGCATTTTATCTGGACATTTCAATTGAGAAAAATCCTGATTTAGTAAATACGACGATATTGGTACTAACAAAGCAATTTATTCGCTTTTTTAGTAAGCTGTATGCATTTAAATATATTATGATATGGTACTGCCAATGCCAACTTTAATGCGCCGTGACATAATTTTGTATCGCATTTTATCGTGTAAGAAACATAGACGAGATTTCGCTTTTTTTTCTTTTTCACATCTCTTATAATACATATGAAATCTGTACGATATTTCATTGGGAACAGTGGGGTAGCTTTATTATGAAGGAATGACAAACAAACGAACGAACAGATAAATGTTTACTTACATTACATAAATAGTACTTCCTACGGACATAGAATATAATTTCTCTATTCTGGAAAAAACATATACTCTGTTCAAAAAAAGTTTTAAAAATTTTTGAGGTGAAAATTTGTTTGGACGCACCATGCGCACTTTTCTGAGGATTGAATGAAACTCAGCTCCCACGCTGTTGTTGGTGATGTCGAATAGAGTAAACTCGGCTCACTTCGGCGTCGGCTGAGCAAGTTCATTGTCTAACATAGGGTGCATAGTTTCAAGAATTATGTCTTATTTTTTAGGAATATTTTATTTAAGTATATTTTAATATAACACGTATATCTTGTTGTACATGTTATCGTTTCATCGACTACTCCGCCTCGACTAATTTGTACCGTGATGAATTGTAGGTATATATTATATATATATATATATATATATATATATATATATATATATACATATATATGTATATATATGTATATATATATATGTATATATGTATATATATATATATATATATATATATATATATATATATATATATATATATGCACATATATACTATTATTATAATTCTCATAATAAGGGATTGAAAAAAAAATTATGAAATCACATATGTGGTTTTAGATTTTAGCGCCAAAAAACAAGAAATTAAATAAACTTTTTCTCATTACATATTAGTAAGTATGAGAATCTCATGAAGTGAATAAAATGAAATTTTGAAATAAAGAAGATTACAAAACAAAAAATTGTTTTGTTTAATAGCATCAAATTTTCGGCGACTGTTCTCTTCCCCGAAATTCATTCCTCGCTCTATATACTGGTATGAAAAATAAAAATGTCTGTTTATTGTATTTTCACGGGCGATTCCCTAAAGACATTTTTGCTATGTTTCCGTTAAGTTTGTTGATAATTCTCCAACCATTTCAGTAAAGTGACCACATACACATGTGAATGGTATCGAATATTTGTGTGTAGGAAATATAATACGAACACGATTATATTTGTATTTGTACACGTGTTACATATAATTCTTGAAATTAAAACAATAGAATATTTACCAAAACCTCAACCGTTTTATTTTCAATTAAAATTGAGATCCGTTCAGTAAATTTGCCTGAAAAGACACTTATATTGCACTGATTAGTTTTACGTGAAAACATGAAGCCGTTTTATGTTAAAACATAAACGTGGGCCTGATTATGTTTTTGTACATATGTAAAATACAATTATTTAATTCAATATAATAGGAAATTTTTAAGCTTCTTAGTGAGTACGATTTTAAGTAACATACTACAGATAAATTCAGTAAACGGACTGTAAGCACGTTTGTCTGGTGCAGAGTAGTATAGTGTTCATAGATAGGTATTAAATAAATTAAATTAAAATTGAAACAGTATAATGTTTGAACGGTAGATATCTAAGGATTTTCTTGGATGTTTTCTGGGTAAATCCAATTTAATTTTTAATTAAATGATTTGGTGAATTAGTATTTATCTTTAGAGCTTTCATCCCACCTGCCTTTATTATGATATACCATGGATATAGTGTACAGGTTTCAAGATTTTAATTTAAAATAAGTAGATTTAATTTAATTTCAAACCTCAATCTTCATATAGTCTTAACTGAAGCTTTAAATGTTTTTGTTCTGAATTTCTCCTAAATGAGTTTTTGAGAAATTGTTTGTACAAATAAATTTTTAATTCCTCTAAAATTTCATACATATAACAGAAAGAGCGGAGAGATCTTTCATAGGAAGTTTGTATTGTAATCCGTCTTTTTGTTGTAATCTTTATCTTCCGAATCCTAAGAGATGGGAAATTTAACGGAAGCCAAAATTAATCTATTTCAGAGGCTAGTACGTTTTAAATGTGGAGTAGAATAATATAATAATAAAAAAAACACTGTTTAAAATAATGGTTAAAATCTACTTGTTATTTGAATGGACGAATTTGTTTCATCAAAAGTATAAGAAACAGATCCGACCAAGTACAAGACTGGCTTGCGCGTAAGGGGCTATGCTCCTCGTAAGAAATCTCTGTAGTTATAAAGTACCAATTATATGGATTTTCTAGCACAAAAATATTTATTATTCCAAAAATCATTACGCGAAAGAATTTAACATCTTTACTTTTTTAATACCTTATAAATATCATCACATATCTATATTTTCGTATCGTAGCCTAAAAATAAGCATAAAACTTATACTTGTCGTATCCCTCGCTTTTATTTGGGAATTGGAATTTATCTCTAACCCAATGACACTATCGCAATATATTTATATAAATAGTGTTAAACCTTTGATATATAATTTATATTGCTGAATCATCATCTTACAAGAATAGCTTTATTTTTCTTATTTAAACTGAGAAATATGTTAATTATTATTATGACCTATATTCCCATTTAGGAAATTACCAGTTTAATAACTTTTGTGAAAATTTCTTTTGCCAGTTAGAAGTGGTTGGGTAAGAAGAATTCAAATATTTTTCTTAGTGTTAATACACTACGTGCGCATAGCACATATATTACTCCGCTACACAAAATATACCAAATTTGGTAACGATTCATTACTTGGTTGTAGAATTTTAGGTACGAATCTATCAAAGTTTGCAGTTAACGATCTTCAAAACTACATACAAATCCGTTAAACCATAAGCACCCCAAAATATAAATTAATCCCAAGATGTTTCTCGACCGTGAAATAAATTCATAATAATATTTGTAAATATTCCACCTAGATAATCGAAGAAGAAATTTTATTCCTCTCCATTTGCAGACATGTTTTCTGAAAAAAATCATTTGTTTCATAAGCTACGAAATAATGGAATTAATTAAACATGTACAAAAACATTATATTATCTGTTTGAAAATAAACTAAAGTCACATTACCTAAAATAATATACGTGTTGAAATCCTTTTATATCCTATACATCATTCCTGACATGTAGCTTCTATTATTTTACAATAAAACCCATTTAAGACGATTTTTATTTCAAAAGGATCCAGCCAAAAAAGCGTGTTAAGCCAGAAGGCGTATTATGCGGGATAAGGAAATTAAAACGCATTGTGTATTAATTTGGTGTAGGTATTGAATTGTATATTTATAAAGTAATTAGAATGTAATTATAATGCCATTTACGTATTTTTAATTTTCCTTATGTAGTAGTGTATTAATATTTATAATTAGGTTACTTAAAGTAATCACTTATTTTAGTTTGCCAAAAAGATTTTGCTGCATTATCAATTACGAGATTTTAATTATATTCTAGTAAGTCTTCGCTTTCACCCAAAGAAGTAAGATATCGCCTTAAATCCTTAATTGCTGATAATGTCTCGACGTTTGACGAAATCGGAATTGGCTCCTCTTCATATTCATTATCATCACTTAAGACCTCTTTTTGTGTGTTAGTCACATCTTCAAAAAAATTTCAGGTGATCGGATTTCATAGCGATTTGTTGTTGTTATTCATGGTCATTCATGGAAGAATATCCAGAGAAATCCTGCAAAATCACGAATTATTCTTCTTCTTCCAATACGACGACAACTTCGTTATTTCTGAAACTTGTTTTCTTAAAACAATTTTGTATGGTTTTAGACTTATTTGCTTCCCATTCCGCTGCAATTTTTAGGATGTCATCATGCACAGTCAGGGGTCGTTTGGTACCAGTGTCTTCCTTTTTTTTTAAGATAGCGATATATCAGTCGTGTTCTGTAACCTAGTTTAAGGACCTTTATTATGCCTTGATCCATCGGTTTCAACTTGCTTGTCGCATTTGAAAGTAAGAAAACAAGCTTGATAGTCTTTATCAGTTGTCACTGAACAGAATTAAGCATCTACATTTAATCTGGATGGGATATTCTAAAATGTTAACCAATCGATGAGATGAAGGTCTGTCATCCAAGCTCGATATTCTGCATTATATATTATAGGAGGCGATCTAACGTTTTTGAAGCAGTGTGGAATTTTTACCTTATCAATAACTTGCAAACGTAACTTTTCCCACCCATCATAATTGGCAGAGGCCAGGAAAGTCCGTCTTTCCTTACGTGCATTGCCACCATTGCATGTTTCTACTTCGAAACGTAGGATTTATTTGCCATCAATTTAAAAAATAAAATGAATTCGTCTACGTTAAAAATGTTTCGCGATTCATAATTTTGCAACATTTCAGGAACTTTTGCCATCCAAGTATCAACATCTTGTTGTGCCACTTTCTTCGATTATCTACTGATTTGACGGTAAATAATGCCATGGATATTTTTAAAACGATCTGTCCAGTCATTTGAAGCGTTAATATATGCAATTTGAAACCTTTGAGCAATTTTATGTGCTTTGTCGTCTAATATGGAGCAACTAATGGGCAGTTTTAAAGCTCGCACTTAATGAAGCTATTCCACTAAAATGTTCTTTAATTTATCAAACTTTCCTACGTTTTGGTTTTTTCTCTTCACATCTCCTAATCTGTGTTTTTCATAAATTTCTTTTCTGTTCTTTAAAATGTTAACGTGTAAACTAATAAATAAAGCTCAGCAGCAGCACTGTTTGATTTTTTTTGTGATTTTTCATTAAAACTTTCAATACCTAAATTCTTTCTTGAAGTAACAATGCTTTTCGCTTATTTAAAGTTATTTTTTGACAAACGCAGGTACAATATGTAATTAAAAAAAAACAGAAAATGAATGCAGCGCGACACAACTCGTAAGTCAACATATCAATCTAGGAAATGACTGCAGGCGGCAAGTCGCATGACGATACGGGAGGATAGCGTGGCGGGGGCGTCCGGGGATGTGAGTGCGCCCTCTTGCGGCTTGCAATGGCTCGCTCAGTTAGTCGCTGACTGCTGCCGCGTGAGATAATACGTGTGCGTGTGCACAGCAAAGATAGCGTATTAAGCGGGGAAATATAGGATCATATATTACGTATACAAATATATGTATATATATATATATATATATATATGTATAAATATATATATATATATGTATAAATATATATATATATATATATATATATATATATATATATATATATATATATATTTATGTATGTGCGTGTGTGTATATATACACATATATTTCCACAAGGTCAACGGGATTTTTTGTGCGATGAATTAGCGTGTATGTTGGATTTGAAGTTAAATTAATATCATTTACTTAGTTCTACGTTTCTTTGAAGATAAAAAAATCAAGTTTCTACGTCAAAGCAGTCATGAAGTACGGCCATTTATGCCGCATATTTTAACACTTGTAAATAAAGCAGAACCTGTAGGATATTTCCCGTTGACCTACGTACATGCAATTTGGAAAAAAGCAAGGTTTCGGAGAAAAAGTAAAGAAAAATCCAAAAATCGTCAATTTGTAATTACATCGCATAAAAGAAGCAGTGTTTAAAAATGCACCTAGGATAGATATAATAGAAAATGTATTTTCGTTTTTAAAAATTAAATTTTTTTAAACCGTTTAATAGGAACGTTATATACAATAAAATGTCTTTAAATGCCTAAATATGTGCGGAGATCTCGTAGTGGTCCTGATAACAAAACTTGTCAAGCATAAGTAACTCTCGTAGAGTTACTCATGCTTGACAAGTCTTTCTATCAGGAAATGTAATTCCATATTTATTTTGGACGAAACATGGGTTGTAAAAACACTAGTAGATATAAACCGACGAAATACATCGCTGACAGAGATCATTTTATGAATTCATTGAACCTGATCGACACAAAAATATTTTCTCTTCCATTTTAAAAAAAATTATTTTTCATTAAATAAAACATAAAAGCGATTCATTTTTATTCCTTGGAAATCTAGTCCTGACTTAAAACAATAAAGTTTGCAGAAAGTTTCGTGGTAAAATATTTATACGTAATGCTTAAAACATATTCAATCAGTTTACATAAATTGCTTATTGAATATATTTGGCGTTAATTTTGTAGAAATTCATTATTCGCAATTAAATGAAACTACGTGATGTAGTATTATTTCTACTATCTTTAATTTCTTTACCACGACCTAGGTTTCGTTGTATTACAACATCTTCAGGTGGGATATTAGCAAAGATTGAATCTTTGCTAATATCCCACCTGAAGATGTTGTAATACAACGAAACCTAGGTCGTGGTAAAGAAATTAAAGATAGTAGAAATAATACTACATCACGTAGTTTCATTTAATTGCGAATAAATTGCTTAATAAAAAATGAAATGGCGGGCTATTTTCCATATCGTAATCAAAGAAAACAAATAACCAATCAATAAAGGATAAGTTAGTCTAAAAATAGTCCAACTCTAAAACTTATCTATTAAAAGAAAGTTGATCGCAATCAGGAATTAAAGACGAGTATATCTCCCGCAGTGCGACTTTACCCGTAAATCTTTGATGTAAACTGTTAAAGCAATCAAAGGATTTAATCCGAATATTGTAGAAACTTAAAATAGAGCCTTGAAGTAATAGCAAACTATGTTTAACGCCATGCAAATATTAATATCTTTAGTAGTTCACGTCGTCTTCTTGTTAAACCTTCGGCGTCAAAGGTATTTTATTAAGTAAAATGTTTGTAGTTTAAGGTTGCCTTTTAATTTTTGTAGTTTAAGGTTAACGTTAATTTACTATAGATTAAATTTTTTTTAAAAGTAAATTTTACCACTTTAAGATGACAAAATTAATTGTTTTGATGTTAAAACTATCCGTCATAATAAAAAAATACGATTCGGGAATAAATAAATTATTCTTACTGGCTATTACAAGATTTTATTTTTTCAATATTACTTATAAAATTACGATTTTTACCAATTTAAAATAAGAATAAAAAAAATGTCGCTGTATTAATATAGTTACAAATAAATATTTGACCAATGAATGCGAAAAAATTTTGGTTAAGTAAATTTATATTCTTAAAAATACTGTAGGATGGAAGAAACGTTGCTATCAGATGGCGATTACGGCTAAACTGTAAATAGGTAAATCTACGATCTGCAGCACCCCTTCTTCTATATGCTATTCTTTATGTATTATATAAAGATAAATAAAGATTCGAAAACATTTTTAAAAAACCAAAATATTTTTTGGAAAGTTCAAGATATTTTTACACTTTTACAGTAAACAACATATTTTCATAATTAAAAATAACCTTAATACGTGTTTGTAAACAGTTTAATGTAAACACCATATACTCTCAAATATTTCAATAATGCATGCTTAGGTATATTGTACATAATACCTAAGCATGCATTATTAGTACAATGTTTGTAAATATGTATGAAAGCCTTGCAGCGTGAGTTATACTCGTGTTTAACACGTATATTCGTATTTTGACATATCATAATGTTATTGTGTCACTTTTTTAAACAGCTTATTACTGAGTATTAATTGAAGAAAACGCATTATCGAAGAAAAATAATTATCGCTGTAAAAATGAAAAAGTAAAAATATCATTAAAAAAATTATCCTTATGGAGGAAAACGTGTATTGAGTATATTATTTGTTGATATTTCATTATAATTTCTATCAAATTAAAAATAACTAAATTAACCTAAATGATTTTCCTAGAAACATTATTATTACATGTAACAAATAATGTACAAATATTGGTGCTGAGGGATGAAAGGAGATGCCTTGACCTAAAACATTAAGAATTTGTTAATGTTGTAAACTAAACATTCTTTTTATTATCAATGATAATATAAAAATAATGTATAAGCATATGCGACCGACTAAAAATATAATATGTAAATTTGCCTTTGACAATGTAAATGGAAAGAGTAGAAAATCGTAAGTTGATTTTTTCATTACTAAATACTGACTGAATAAAAATTATTTTCTAAAAAATAACACATGCAAAATAATTCTTGGAAAATGAAAACTAAAACTTTTTTTAAATATCTTCAGCACCAATATTTATAAATTAAGACATCTTTATTATGTATTTTCATCAATTTACATAACATCGAATATGACGATATTAAAATCGTATTTTATTTCTAGTTTTACGAAATATTGATGGCGAAGGAAACAGTTTCAAAATTATTTTGCAAACACATTTGAGTTATGTATGTAAAATATTAGTGGGAAAAAAAATAAAACTGTAATTTTGACGACAGATTAGGGTATAGGATAAAAATAAGTACGATACGGTAAGATACGGTAGTCTACCGCACGAGAGCGAGTACGATAGTCTATGTTACGAGAACGGGTACGGTCGATGATCGAAATTGATCAATCGTTGCTGTTCATTTCGTTTGAACGCTTGAAAAATATGTTATTAGTCTGCTAAACAACATTTATTTTTTTACTTTCAAGGAAATGCAACTTAAGGAAGTACTGTATTTATACGTAAATTCAAAAATTCGAATTGTGATGGAATTTCATTACATTAACGTAAATTGTGCGCATTCATGCTGCAAGATCAGGATCCCGCGCGTTATTTGCAGCGTTGTAATTGTCGAATCGTTCGAAGAGATGAATAAACAAATTTAAACTTAAGATACTAAACGTTACTTTTAAACTTTACATTACGGTGAAACTTAAATATACGTCGGTTATTTTTACATCGGTTAAGAGCACTTTTGTGAGGTTAATATTATTACTGCAGAAAAACTACCTTACACCAGCTAAAAGTATATGCAGGCTACGCTATGCCAAAATTTAATAGATTGCAAGTCTAATCACTAAATCGAATAAGTTTTTCATACATAAAATATCTGGTAATTGCGGCGTTATATTCATAAAGTTTGAAATGGATGGCAGCCGTTTATTTTAGCTTTACATATGCCGACATGAAAGAAGTCAATGCGGGTATATAAATATAAATATAAGTGAGTTTATTTATACACGTAAACACACAAAAATACAAAATGCAATATTTTTTTTGCTAAATTTATGGGGAAACAATTTGCTGCTTAAGTAACACAGGCGATATATTCTAGCCTTTAAAAGTAAGACATATATTCTAGACCCAAATTATATTTTAACCTTATGTTATTATAAACAGAACATCCATTAAAACCTATGAAAAACACCGAGGCAAGTCTTATTGCTTTGATAATACTGTGCGGCATCCGGTGTGTGTGGGCTATATGACATTTAACCTTTGTGTTTACAATGAAATACTGTACCTCTACATAACTGAGTAAGATATGAATTATACCCAAGCAAAGTTTTCCGGATATGCATATTTTGAATTACAGTTTTGGTCTTTTTCAATACCTCTTTTATTTTGATGTCATAAATTTCGATAAAATGATATTCCTTATATAGATACGATATGTTCAAAAGAGAACCATATTTTTTTAAATAAACTTTCAGGTCCGTGATAAAAAAATACGAAATACATTAAAAAAAGAGGGCCACTTTATACTTGCATCATCAATCAATAATTCTAAAATTCATCAGGAGCAATCGAGATAGGAAAGTAACTGAATAAAAACGTTGATATAATCCTACATAAAATGAATTACCAATAAAGACTACTATGTAGTACCTACCTTAGAGTACTCATAATTAAGATATAGTTTATTGGAGTAATTATATTATTACCGTTTTTTTTAATAATGACTAAAATCTTATGTCGTATATTTGAAATAAAAAATATATATTGTTTTATTTTCTATGTACATTACTAAAAGTTTTAGAAAAATTAACATAATCTAACTTGATTATAGTGGAGACAATTGACTTGTTTCCACCAAACAAAAGTACTGCGTCGGAGTACGTGAAAATTGTTTTACAAAATTGTTTACAATGTGTGCCGATTGTATGATCACAAAAACCTAGCTCTGTAATGGATGTAATCCACATGCATTTTGTTTTTACCCAAAAATACAATATTTTATATCCAATTTGGTCGATAAGTTCACAAACGTAGCTATATATTTTAATTCACAGTTTGGTCGTTTACTATCAATCACACATGAAACCTTTGCTGAAATGCTTACACATTCAAAGAGAAATTGAGGTGTTAAATAATAATTACAGTTTTCTATTATTAAAGATAAATTCTAAAAATAAATATCATAAAATTTTACACAAAGACTCATCAGAATGAAATGGATATCGATTTTAAATCTTTAAATTGTAATATCCGTGATTCTTTTTAAAGTTTATTTATATCGCAAATAATTTAGATTTACTTGTATCCGTCTACCAAATCCATTTTTCTCTAAAGCCCCTTGATGTAAAAAATATAAATTAAATACAGCTAATGACCGAAAACATTATGTGGCAATTTTAGAGCGGAGGGGGCTTCAAATCATGTACTTTATAACAATTTCATAACGTATATGGTTGAGGAGTATCTATTACCAGGGGGATATGTATAGGATTTATTGTATCAGGAAGTCTTTATTAGTGATAACTTCGGATGGATAAAGTAATTGCACTTTTAACGAGGCACAGAACTTTTGTGAGCGAGACAGAAACGGATTTGGGAAGTTTTTTGTTTACACTTCTTCTTATGAAAATGCTTTAAACAAAAGTACTTTGTCATTGTAATAGATTATAGTTAGTCACTCTATAAATCCTTTATGATAATAATTCCAATCACAACACGTACTTTGTATTTCATGTCACAATTTTCATTTCCGTTTTGAAACTCAAATGTTCCCATACTGTCCATTGGTTTATAAAATCGTACAACGCAAAACATACGCAAAGTTATATTTCAGCACAACAACATCATTTTCCACATAAATCATCGCGTGTTTTTTCACGGCAAAATTAAAATGTTTCCAACTTCATCGCTCTAGATGCCCAAATAACCGAACAAATAAAACTAAAAACAATATTCACACTATATCGCCGCGAATGACACCGAATAATATTCGATGCGTTACGATAATATACAGGGAGAGGTAGAGAAAAGCCATGGCTTCAAATTTGAGTCACTCTCATAATGGATCCTCATCAACACGAGATGACAAAAATACATTTGAGACAACTTCCGGCGAGATCAATGGATACATTTAAAAAAAAACACGCGCTTGTGAGGAAGAAAATGCTAGGGGAAATTTGGCAAAAGGAGCCAACCTAGACAAGAATACGCCTAAAACATTTAAATCACAACTTCGGAATTATGAGTATAATTCGTACTACGAGGGTACGGTAAATATTTAGATGCATATAGATGTTTAAGTGTACATATCCTGTTAAACTATTTACAAATATTACTATTATTTCTCACCATGTAAATATATAAACATATTACTTAGTATATCTTTTACAGGCATAATTAATATACGTTTTAAAATATACAGTTATTTTTGCAGGTAATTTACGTTATGTGTAGAGAACGAATTTTCCAAACAAATGTATTTGTATGTGTGTATAAATATATATATATATATATATATATATATACATACATACATATATACATATATATATATATATATATATATATATATATATATATATATATATATATATATATATATATAGAAAGTTCATTCTCTACAAATAACTTAACTTATTTTCACTAATTTCTGGAATGTTATAGAAATTTCTATATTTCTAGTAATGTATATAAAGAGCGCGTCGTTCGAACTACTGTTTAATTTGCCATTAAGTAATCGGCGAATAGATAATAAATTTAAAAAATGGAATTATTTCTAATTGAATTTAAGAGTGCTTTTGTTACGTGAATTTCATTCAGGGCAAATAGCCAGCAAAGCAACATGCAATATATGTACAATCATGGAGGTATGATGTCTTACACCACAGCCAAGCACTGGTTCCCAAGATTCAAACAAGGGAAATTTTATCTGTAGTCTGAACTTCATTCAAGGTGATCTTTTAAACATTGATTTAGAAAATTTCAAAAGCCTTATTGAAACAGATGTCACAATGAGTTTCCTTCGTTTGGCAGGGTTACATATATTCACGCTTTCATATTGCAGTGGAAAAATAACTTCCTGCTTTGAGAGAGAAATGAGATTGTTTGGCTACCCCGTGAGCTTACATCCCTTCAACTTCATAGGAGAGCTAATATGTGCATGGAGCTAGTGAGTTTCTGTCGTAACATTGAGTTACTAAATTATCTAGTTATAGGAAATCAAACGTGAGTGAGTGGCTTATGTTAATTTCTCACGTAAACTGCAGTGGCCAGTCGCTGGACAAAAAGGTATACCTGCACCAAAATGAAACATTGGTATAAAAGGTACTTTTGAGTATAAAGTGGAGAATAAATGTTATTATTAACGGAGGTATTCATCGGGAACTTCTTCCCGCTAACAGCACAATTACAGCTAAATTTAATTGTGAAAAATTGAGCAAAATCGCCGCTAAACTTTCTTAAAATCAGAGCAAAGTTTATTTTTGCGTAGCAATGCTCGATAGGACATAACAAATGTAACGCATCAAAAACTGCTTTAACTTGGATTGAATATGTTAACTCATCCACTGCTCTCTCCAGACCTTTTATCATCTATTTAACTTTGTTTCTAATAATTTACGTGATAGAGAAGGAAAACACGAAAGACATATCAAAATTTAATTTCGACGGTTTTTCTCTCAACGACCCAAAGATTTCTTAAAGGAAGTTATTTTAGCTCTATCTACAGGTTGGTGAAAAGTATTAGATACCGACTGTGCTTATAAAAATGACCATCGATCTTAATGACTACATATAATAGTTGAAAAATTTGTGAACAAAGATGGCGAGTTTATGAGTTGCCAACTCAGTACAGCATTGTGAATATTTTATAGGGAAAAGGACACGAAACTAATCAAAAGTGATCTTGCCGAAGCTTAATATTTTATACACAAATCTCTTGTATCCATAACCTGTACATAACACATCCTTAATAATTTTGAAAGGCTTGTTGGACAATACCTAGGCTACGCCAATAAAAACTCACACTTTTAATATGAAGGGGAGGTACACTAAACAAATTTTCGTACTAATATTATGGGAATAAATCGGCTCTAACATACAGATGGATACAGTGAAACTGTAAGTTAGGATACTGAACTCTGAAAATTCCCGGTTAAATCATATACGGAAATGCTGTTGTATCATAAGACATATTTTTTGGATTATATTCATTGCAGAAATTTAATAAATGTCAATTATTTATTAGATTATATTATGCAGAGTAAAATAAAAATTATGCAAAACTGGCAGTAAAATAAAAATTATGCAAAGCCGGCTTCGCCAGCGTGATGTTTTAGTAGATTCCCCGTTCACTCTTTTTACCTCATTCAGAAGCGCAAACATTCCATTCGCTGGAATTCTCCGACTAGTCGAAATACGTATTTACTGCGTGAGAATTCCCAAGGAGCAATGGTTAATTTAATAACTTTTAACCTATAAATGATAAGTTTATACAAGTATCGTCAAGTTGTGTTTACTTGACACAAGTGAAATTCATATAATAAGATTTCATAATTTTTCACAGCACACAACAATGAATATGTTGTTTAAAAATAACAGTTTTTGTTCCACATAATTTGTCGTCTGTTAATGAACACCTATATGTTGTCAAAACAATTTGTCTTATATTGTCGAAACCTTTGCCTAGTTTCATCAAAGCACTCAGTTTTTTTTTGGTTTCTTAAATGTTTATTTTCACTGCCTTTCTCCTTGCATAGAGTAGTGTGATTGTATCATAGTTTACACTTTAACCCAGTATATATATTATCTTATGCAAAACTTTATTCATATCTTTTGCGCATTTTAAGCGTGAGAGAAAGTTATTTAAGTACACCTAGATAAATAATTTTAAATTCGTGGTAATAGCACTTGTCCATACATATAATGAAACTGTAACAAAGTGAATTCTACACATGGAAAATATTCTAAAAATAGTAATTGATTTAGCGTATAGACTGATAATAGAAGCCAGAAATCCTGAAATATCTAGAATTTTTGCCTATCTGTTGAAGTGTTAATTTTTCTTCAATCAAAATGGATTATGATGTAATTTGGCACGGTATGAGTTCATACCCTTAAGCAACTTTTAGTAGGCATTTTATCTGGACATTTCAATTGAGACAAATCCTGATTTAGTAAATACCGCGATATTGGTACTGCCAAAGCAATTTATTCGCTTTTTTAGTAAACTTTATGCATTTAAATATATTATGATATGGTCCTGCCAACGCCAACTTTAATGCGCCGTGACATCATTTTGTATCGCATTTTATCGTGTAAGAAACATAGACGAGATTTCGCTTTTTTTTGTTTTCACATCTCTTATAATACATATGAAATCTATACGATATTTCATTGAGAACAGTTGGGTAGCTTAATTATGAAGGAATGACAAACGAACGAACAGATAAATGTTTACTTTCATTACATAAATAGTACTTCCTACGGACATAGAATATAATTTCTCTATTCTGAAAAGAACATATACTCTGTTCAAAAAAAGTTTTAAACATTTTTGAAGTGAAAATTTGTTTGGAAGCACCATGCGCATTTTTCTGAGGAGTGAATGAAACTCAGCTCCCACG
Organism: Druceiella hillmani; assembly: GCA_039881145.1. Lineage (NCBI taxonomy): Eukaryota > Metazoa > Arthropoda > Insecta > Lepidoptera > Hepialidae > Druceiella > Druceiella hillmani. The sequence continues at coordinate 2,758,296 of JAYKKI010000129.1, read as the reverse complement.
CTGTTGTTGGTGATGTTGAATAGAGTAAACTCGGCTCACTTCGGCATCGGCTGAGCAAGTTCATTGTTTAACATAGGGTGCATAGTTTCAAGAATTATGTCTTATTTTTTAGGAATATTTTATTTAAGTATATTTTAATATAACACGTATATGTTGTTGTACATGTTATCGTTTTATTTACTACTCTGCCTCGACTAATTTGTACCATGATGAATTGTAAGTATATATTATATATATATATATATTTATATATATATATATATATATATATATATATATATATATACATATATACTATAATTATATTTCTCATAATAAGGGAATGAAAAAAAAAATTATGAAATCACATATGTGGTTTTAGATTTTAGCGCCAAAAAACAAGAAATTAAATAAACTTTTTCGAATTACATATTAGTAACAATTTTATATCTAATGCAATTAAGTGAACGTAGTTTTAAAATAGTGTAAGTATGAGAATCTCATGAAGTGAATAAAATGAAATTTTGAAATAATGAAGATTACAAAACAAAAAATTGTTTTGTTTCATAGCATCAAATTTTCAGCGACTGTTCTCTTCCCCGAAATTCATTCCTCGCTCTATATACTGGTATGAAAAATAAAAATGTCTGTTTATTGTATTTTCACGGGCGATTCCCTAAAGACATTTTTGCTACGTTTCCGTTAAGTTTGTTGATAATTCTCCAACCATTTCAGTAAAGTGACCACAGACACATGTGAATGGTATCGAATAGTTGTGTGTAGGAAATATAATACGAACACGATTATATTTGTATTTGTACACGTGTTACATATAATTCTTGAAATTAAAACAATAGAATATTTACCAAAACCTCAATCGTTTTATTTTCAATTAAAATTGAGATCCGTTCAGTAAATTTGCCTGAAAAGACACTTATATTGCACTGATTAGTTTTATGTGAAAACATGAAGCCGTTTTATGTTAAAACATAAACATGGGCCTGATTATGTTTTTGTGGACATGTAAAATACAATTATTTAATTCAATATAATAGGAAATTTTTAAGCTTCTTAGTGGGTAAGATTTTAAGTAACATACTATAGATAAATTCAGTAAACGGACTGTAAGCACGTTTGTCTGGTGCAGAGTAGTGTAGTGTTCATAGATAAGTATTAAATAAATTAAATTAAAATTGAAACATTATAATGTTTGAACGGTAGATATCTAAGGATTTTCTTTGATGTTTTCTAGGTAAATCCATTTTAATTTTTAATTAAATGATTTGGTGAATTAGTATTTATCTTTAGAGCTTTCATCCCACCTGCCTTTATTATGATATACCATGGATATAGTGTACAGGTTTCAAGATTTTAATTTAAAATAAGTAGATTTAATTTAATTTCAAACCTCAATCTTCATATAGTCTTAACTGAAGCTTTAAATGTTTTTGTTCTGAATTTCTCCTAAATGAGTTTTTGAGAAATTGTTTGTACAAATAAATTTTTAATTCCTCTAAAATTTCATACATATAACAGAAAGAGCGGAGAAATCTTTCATGGTAAGTTTGTATTGTAATCCGTCTTTTTGTTGTAATCTTTATCTTCCGAATCCTAAGAGATGGGAAATTTAACGGAAGCCAAAATTAATCTATTTTCAAACAACACAGTACAGAGGCTAGTACGTTTCAAATGTGGAATAAAGGGTAGAATAATTTTAAAATACTGTTTAAAATAATGGTTAAAATCTAGTTTGTTTTTAATGGATGAATTTGTTTCATCAAAAGTATAAGAAACAGATCCGACCAAGTACAAGACTGGCTTGCGCGTAAGGGGCTATGCTCCTCGTAAGAAATCTCTGTAGTTATAAAGTACCAATTATATGAATTTTCTAGCACAAAAATATTTACTATTCCAAAAATCATTACGTGAAAAAATTTAACATCTTTACTTTTTAATGCCTTAAAAATATCGTCACATATCTATATTTTGATCAGAAATGAACAGCTATTGGTAATCCGCACAATTCATATTTCTTTTGATACTTTAAATAATCCACATACATTTTATTACCTCGATTACAGATTTACGAATTTATCTGCCCATGGCCTCCGTTTTTGTACTGAAAATTTACACTGCCAGAACCAAATATTCAGGTTTGAGGTACTTTCATTCCTAAATACTTTTCATTCTTTCAAGGACATAAATTTTACGCTACTAAGTTATGGAATTCATTGGATCATCAAAAACATATACCTCTCTTGACTTTACTTGCATCGTTGCTCTCACAATTTCATATCTATTTTTCCTTGGTTTTTTTTTAAAACTCTAACAACATCATTTTTCTAGTCCACCTCTGGACTAATTAATTTTTCGTACTTAAAATTGCCAAATAAATACTTCTAAATGCTAACTGTTGAGATATAGGTTAGTTACTATGCCTTGTTACCAAAGCGGCTGTGAAAATCGGGCGGAAGTACGTGTAAGTGATCTTTTAAAGTTCAGTTCATCCTTTCAAAGTACGGGATCTCAAAAATATAATGAAATGCACATCTTATTAGTAGAATAATTATAAGTACTCATATGAGTTCCAAATTACAGTATCTTAAAATGTAACAAAAAATTTCAGTGAAATAATTTTTTGACGAAATTCTGAACGGCCAAATTTTTTAAAAATTTCATGCGTCTATTCTAAGCAGTTAAAGGAACAGAGTTGCGCATGTGGATGAGATATTTTTAAAACCCAGTTGTTTGGGAAATGTTTACATAGTTCCCTGAAGCTAAAAATAAAGCACTCCAACATTTATTGAGTTTTAACAATATTCGTCATTTCGTGTTTTGTTAACAGAAAGCATAAATCACCACTTCAAATACAAATTTCTCTATGGAAAGTTAAGAACTAGATAACGGTGCTACTAGAACTAGATAACGTGCACAATTGAACAAGCACCTCTACGGTGTATGCTTCTTCAGTTATCCACGAGGGCGTCGTATTAAAAAAGTTATTACAGAATTCTTAAAAACCTATTGTTTCTCCGTTTCTTTTTCAGTAAAGAAAAGGCGAGAAGGAACTGAAATAATGCTTACACGTCCGGTATTCAAGTAGGGTTACGTATATTTTTATTTAACGAACTGTGCCTTTTAATGAACAGTTTTCTCCAAAACTAGAAATTGTTTTACGCGTATCAGTTATCTGCGTACATCCAGCAATATACCAGCAAAAAGTTATAAGTGATTTTTACCTTTTAGATCATCAGTACAGAACTTAAAAAAAAACGAGTCACTAAGTTTATCTGAAGTGAAATTACTTAACATATCATAACACAGCAGAAAATTTTCCTGTCTTTTAAGGCTCTGTTTTTGCATAATTTTATGTTGAAGAGTTTCAGAAATAGGGGCCAATAAGAATTTGCAGCAGGGTTTCAAATATATCTTTAGAGTTATAACTAAATTTGTGAACAAATTACTTCTTACACCTTTTTAATTAACCCTTTTTAAACAACATCTTACATTACTCAGGTAATTTAAAAATAGTTTTATATTATTCAGTACCCACAAATTTATTACGTAAATACTTTTAAATTTTATTTAAATACTTGTTGAGTAATATGCTGTGCTCTAGTGCAACATTTCAAGTCTTTACGTCAAGAACTTTATGATAAAAACGGCTTTAAACATATACTAGCATGTAAGTGATCTTATAATAGTTCTGTTTCCCTTTGAGATACAGAACCCTAAAAATTGTTTTAAACCTTAGAAGAAGAATAAAATATAAAGCCATTCACGAAAGTAAAATCAACAAAGTATAAGATTTATATATCGGAAAAAAGTTGATTCGTAACAGTAATTCTGGTAGTAAGATAGTCAACTTAAATGGTACAATCAATTTTATATCTGTGTAACAAATATAAAATTTATAAAAAAAAGTGCTAAATTTCTTAATATGTCGGAAATGGTCGGATAGTGTATTCACAAAGCGTTGAAGGATGCAACGATGACTTCGGTAATTGGCTGATTTAAATTTATGCAAAATAAATTTTCTCTAGAGTAAAGTCGTTAAAACATAAAACGAATAATTTAAACGAAAACCGTTCATAAAACCTTTTTTATATTCTGTTCATAATTATATTAAAATCGAAGATGTTTTATCTATGCTACGATAAAATAACATAAATTTAAACGTTTTTAATATGTAAGTTTTGCTCATGTCACTATGTTTAATATTTAATTTTAACGTAGGTTCTTTGGATTTTAATTTGATATTTCGCATGTTGGGAACTTTGATGCTATAACCTGTATAGCAAAAAGAGACAAAACTTAAATCCTATTTAGACTAAAAAATATTTCTCCATTTTATAATTTTAATATTTGATATAATATTAAAACACTACCTAACGTATAGGTACCAAAAATTAAAATCTAAAACAATTCCGAGCTAATTGATAACTATGGCTACTATATACTATAAAAGCTAGTGGTTAGTGTGATTCAAAGATTTGTTCGTATATTTAATATTTTATATAAAAAAGAGCTTTTATGGTAATACGATTGTGCGATATAGCAAGTACGCCCATTGCCACTACAACTCTGTGAACCTAAAATTTCAGTTTGGGTTTGCTGAGATTTCAGTATATTATTTAATGATAATTCAGGCTGTGTCACTTACTATTAAAACTAGTTAGGTTTTATTGGCTGTAAAAGTAACAAAAAATATTAAAAGGGACAATAGTGCTTTTAAGATAATGTAGCCAATATATGGTCCGTTTCATAATACAGAAAAGGATAAAAGTCATTAATAAAAATGACACTGTTATATAGAGAAAATGTAAAAAAAACCTAAAAGTTTTGTCTAAATCACCAATAAACCAAGTGAAAGTTTTTTTTTTCTTTTGAATTATGAAATTCTTTCAACTAGCGAGATGAAACAACGTGCAGATTTGGTCCCGTTGTATCTTAAACAAATTTGGGGTAATCAGTATTATAGATATAACATATTATATAAAATTTTAATCCATAAAATTCACAGGCTCCACAGGGTCGGCGAAAATATTTGCAAAAAACTCAAAAAGACCGAAAAAAACTTTATTTTGACTGAAATTGTATTTTATTTTTTGACCTTTCAATGCGAATGAATAGGTTTTCTAAAATTGTATTAAAATTTTATTAATTATTTTCGTTCATAAGCCCATTTGTGAAATATTAAGCAATAAATTGATGGACGTTGCTACCTATGCTCCTCGCCCCTATTATTTTTCAACCATGGATTTGAAAAATCTATATGATATTGAAGCATTTTGTTTAACTTCAGGGTGTTATGGATAGGGTTATGCTCGGGCTTAGTCTGAAAAATGGAATGGGAATTAGAAAAATCTGCGAGAGAACTATGGTTACTGGCATAGTTAGTAGGATTATTCAGCTGTAATAGCAACGAGCAGACTATACAGCGTGGAAAACCGACGACCACTGAGGAAATAATATTCTCAAATGATGACCACGTACAGGAAGACACAAAGTAGAACAACCTTCGTTAAGCATAAAGATAAGAAAACGGAGAAATAAAGATCACGGAGAGTCTTTGGATGCAAGCAGCGCAGAATATATTTCTGTTGGTGCATATGGGAGAGTCCTATGTCACTATTAGACTAGAAATTCAAAATATCTTATATAAGCTACTCCGATTTCAAGACATGTAGGCTACTACATAATCCTAATTTATACATAATCTAACACGCATTGGGTGATTTCTTTATATCGTATGCTTTTAGTATTCTTCAAAAGAAATATTGACAAAAAAAGCTTTATGTTTTAATGAAAGTAAATAACAAAACCCACGAATTTTAAATAACAAAGACCATATATTTTAATGAACTTTCATTAACGTCGGAAAGAATTAATTACCAGAAACAAAACAATTAGTAGTCTTTAATCAAGAATATTTTCTTTTTACACATCTACCTTATCAACATCCAGAGAGATAAATTGAATTAAAGAGAGAAAAATTGACAAAACACGAACGCTTTTAAATATTTGAATTACTGATAAAAATTTATAAAAAAATTAAATTACTTTCAATACATAAAAACCGAAAAAAAATTCATAGTCTTTTGTATTTTCGTATGGGACATAAATAATTGGAAAAGTCTTCTGCATAATAATAATGTATGTTGCATGATTTTGGCATAAAATATATACAAAAAAAAATTTAAAGAAATATCTTGATAATTACTTTAAGTGGTAGTAAAGCCACTCCTGTGTAATTAAAAAGTGCACCATTTTGAGAAAAAAACTTTCACAATGAACTCTTGGAGCAGAACCATGTAATATTTGAGATGAGAATCAAAACAAGGTCGGACCTGTCACAAACCAGGTTAACGCCAAAAAAAGAGAAATATAAATAAAAATAGATTTAACTCTTTTATTTATTTACATATTTACATTCGTATTTAGTTAGACTGAACGGTATTTGAATAGTTCAGGGTTTATCAGTTGTATATGATACAATAACTTTCGTAAAACTTCACAGAATATATTAAATTCCAGGAATTTGAAAATTAACCATTTCTTAATGCCATTTCTACTATTCAAATTTCATTTTAAAAATAACTTCTAAAAAATATAGAAAAATATTTTTCTTCCAATATTGAGTGTAGTATTAAATAATAGTTATTAGAAACAGATAATGCATTCATAGCATTTGTGAAAATTTTGGGTCTTGGCCTCAACACTGGTGAACAATTTTGGTAACTTATCAGTTAAGTAAGTCTGATTTTGTTCTTCATGTGCGAGTCATCATCTTGACATTACAAATTCATTTAATTATATGATAATAAATATAGTTTTAATTAATTTCTTTTTATAAACTTCTATATTCACTCCGTAATTAACATTCCATTATTACATCTTAATTTCTACACCTTAATTTGTAAGGAACTCTCATGTGAATTTTAACAAACTGTCACTGTAACACTATGCTATTATTTCGGCATAATGGCGTGGCGATAAATACTTGTATATTATTTGTTTTCTACGACCATAGACATCCAAGCAGAGGATTAAACAGAACAACTTTAATTGTATCTAAAAGTTTCTTTTACGAAATCTATACGTATATGAAATAGTATCTATGCGATAATTATGTAAAAAACACAAGAAAGACCTTAAGAAATCTTCCAGTCGAACAACAACAATCATTACGCCATTCATTATGAAGATTCAGCAAAAGAAAAAATATCTCACTTAATTTTTCATTAAATTTTACAAAAGCCCTATCTGCTTCCCTTGTAAGAAATCATCATAAAACCTAGTCTTCTAATTCTCCATTTAAAGGAGTTGTTTATTATATTTTCAATAAACTTATCTAATTTGTTGCAAACTTATGTCTAAATATAAATAAATGCAACAGCATTCTATATATTCCACTCTAAAGCGCCCTACTGCATGCAGACAATCAAAGTTTCATGTTGTAAGAGTCTCTAACACAGCACACAATTACTTATGACGAAGTCAGGAAAAATTATTAACTTCCAAAAAAATAGCTAGGAAACGGATGAAAAAGTCCATAAAATAATTTAACTACAAACATCGGCTTAAGTCATAATTTAATTTTTCTTTGTTGTCTGCTGCAGTCAGCCAATATCAAAGGCCACTGCACCAGTGCTCTCTGCACTATCGCATTCCGAATCGTAAAGTGGAACTTGAAGCATCGTGACTATAACTCCACAAGCGTCGTCCATCGTAAACGACGACGAAGGACGTTTTATGAACCTTCTACTATATGTAACTTACAGTATATCAGCGTCATATTATTGTAAAGTTAGATACTGAAAGGTAAAGAATATTGACTTTAAAGAGAATATATTTTTATAACATTTATAATATAGGTAATCGCAGATCCTAAGACAATAATACTACCTACTTACAATTTCTAAAGTCACATTATATGAAAATTGTGCTTATTTTCTTTATATAGCAAAAAAACACGTAATTATTGGATGTTATTATAACAAATAAGCCCTTTCAAAACGATGCAGTAGTTGTAAAGTGCTTTGATTCAAAACGGAATTGCACAGATATATAAATTATGCAATAAAGCTTCGCATTATAAATTTCAGACCATATTCCCTGTCATCTTAAACGTAGGGAATGTTTTGACGTGGATTCTTATTCCACTACAGTGAGCACTTTTGTAACCTTATGAGGTTTATAGCAAAAAGTTTTAATTTATGGCAGGAGGTTTAGAATTATATTTGCATTGATTTCTTTCGTAAGAGAATTTACTCAACTGGTGGCAAGTAATTATTGGGTAGGTGTTTACTTTATTGCTGAATATAGATTATCGTATTTTGGTATTATCTGAATGCATTAACGAACATTTTACAATAAATAATATACATCTCTTGTTCCTACCACATTTTTCGCAAATATATCTATTCACTGTCTTCTAAGCCTAGCTCTGCTCGTCCGAAAAGGGATACGAGTAGAACCATTTTATACTTTACGAGAGTTCCGTATACCTATAGACACTTATAAATGTCCAAGGGTGTACAGTAATTCTATTGAAAAAGTTACAAATATAATTTTTTTGATATTTCTAAAAATATTGACAAAAACAATAAATCTAAAAATATTGACAAAAACCGTTACAAAAAATTTCTCAGAAATAATTCAGAATCGGCATAGAAACTTATATTTTGGTGCGCAGTACATATTTCGATAATAAACCATCAAAAATATTATTTTTTTACAATTCTATATAAGTCAATAGTTCAAAGTACATTTTGTAAATTGTTCCTCACACCTACGAAGCTGTTGCAGTCAAAATTATGAAAAAAAACTAATGTCCACCTGGTAAATAACACAATGACTCTTTTTAAAAAATTTATGATATCTGAAATAATCTAGATAATGGATTATTCTGTTAAGATTTTTCTAAACAACATATTTATAACGAAAAGTATTAACATTAATAATAAATATTTCGCAAGTTTTGGTTTATATTTCACTCCACACGGTTCTGACCAGTTATCCACAAAAAATACGACAGTGAAAGTTTGGGATATGTTAGCTAACAGTATTAAATACACTGTATAAAATTTCGTTCTCAATTTATAAATTTTAAAAACTATTTGTTATACCCCGAAATTAATAAATCAGAAACGTAGACTTTAAACAAATAATCCTACATTTTCTTCTTTTTTAACGATTTCTTTTAATTGTGTCTGAAATTTAGCTTCATGGCAAATATTTTCTTGTAAAAATATATAAATATAAAAATGTAGAATGTAATAAGTACACATAGAACTCTCGCTTTCTATCCCAATCGTACACAAAATATATAATAGTAAATACAGTTTCCTTTTTAGTACTTTTTAATACTTTTGAGTACTTTCCTTTTAAGTACTTTTAGCTTACCATGTATCGTAGACTGGAAGATAAGTTTATTTGATAAAATTTATTTGTTGATTGTTAAGTGGAAATAATTTATTGAAAAAAGTCATTTTGTTTTTACCTGATAATTATATGCGTTCTCGTAGTCATAATCATTTTGTTATACCTGCATGTAAAACAGAGTTATTTAAAAATTCTCCAACGCACAATATGTATTTCGATTTTGTACCACATTTATATCGGTGTGACTGTTTGATCGCTGTTGCCACAGGGTGTTACGTGTTTAGAATGACTGAGAAGAAATTTCTTGAAGTGTATGGATTTTATGTGTTTTAATATTATTCAATTTAATTAATTATCTAGTTATCTTCATTTAAACACGAAGGTGTTAAAACTATATAGCTTTCTTTTATGGTCAAACTATTAGTTAATCTAATGGTACTAATAATTATTCATCGTTTTGATTTTAATATTTTATCAAAATATTTATCTTATGCTTTTACATATTATTTTTATTACTTATCATTTATATTATTAAAAATATTTGTACAAATTTCTGCTAATAATTTATACTTGCTTATTTATAAAAACTTTTTTTTAATATGATATAGAGATTGAAAATTTGGGCGAAATACTTCTACTCTTGAAATTCACAATGTTTCGATCAAACAATAAAAAAGACGATTTACCCGGAAAGTGCAATATCACAACGGGTAAATTAAGCATACCCGTTGTGGACACCGAAGTTGAATGAAAGGGTTAATAAATAAAATAAAAATTCCCCAAGAATTTTGCCTAAAGTCAAGTTTGATATTATGTCGCCGGCACGCAAAAAACAGTTGAAAGAGCACAAAATCGTTACGCCGGTATCGGACGAACTTTTGCTCTATATATATGTATATATATATATATATATATATATGTATATATATATATATATATATATATATATACATAATATTTTTTTTTTTAATTTATCCCTCTACTTAGTTTTGTGCGTCTAACGGCAAAATAGTATTGAGGTCAATAATAATATCACATGGTGATGTTTACCTTTTATATTGATGAAAATATACATAGGGACATGTACCGATTTATACGTATGTGGAGTATTTTGATTATGATGAAGGCGTGGCGGATTTAATCTGAATTTAAATTTACACGTAATTTCATTTTTAAATCAAGAAAGAAAATATAATTCTAAAACAGGGTAAAACAACTGATTTATTCATTTTACGTGGAAAGAAATATATTTTATTTAGCTTAATAACAAAAAAAAATATTTAGTCCTTTCTTGATATTTACAGGTTCCCTTGATGTATCGTAGCCTAAAAATAAGCATAAAACTTATACTTGTCGTATCCCTCGCTTTTATTTGGGAATTGGAATTTATCTCTAACCCAATGACACTATCGCAATATATTTATATAAATAGTGTTAAACCTTTGATATATAATTTATATTGCTGAATCATCATCTTACAAGAATAGCTTTATTTTTCTTATATAAACTGAGAAATAGGTTAATTTTTATTATCACCTATATTCCCATTTAGGAAATTCCCAGTTTAATAACTTTTGTGAAAATTTATTTTGCCAGTTAGAAATGGTCGGGTAAGAAGAATTCAAATATTTTTCTTAGTGTTAATACACTACGTGCGCATATCACATATATTACTCCGCTACACAAAATATACCAAATTTGGTAACGATTCATTACTTGGTTGTAGAATTTTAGGTACGAATCTATCAAAGTTTACAGTTAACGATCTTCAAAACTACATACAAATCCGTTAAACCATAAGCACCCCAAAGTATAAAGTTAAACCCAACATGTTTCTCGACCGTGAAATAAATTCATAATAATATTTGTAAATATTCCACCTAGATAATCGAAGAATAAATTTTATTCCTCTCCATTTGCAGACATGTTTTCTGAAAAAAATCAGTTGTTTCACAAGCTACGAAATAATGGAATTAATTAAACATGTACAAAAACATTATATTATCTGTTTGAAAATAAACTAAAGTCACATTACCTAAAATAATATACGTGTTGAAATCTTTTTATATCCGATACCTCATTCCTGACATGTAGCTTCTATTGTTTTACAATAAAACCCATTTAAGACGATTTCAAAAGGATCCAGCCAAAAAAGCGTGTTAAGCCAGAAGGCTTATTATGCGGGATAGGGAAAGTAAAACGTATTGTGTATTAATTTGGTGTAGGTATTGAATTGTATATTTATAAAGTAATTAGAATGTTATTATAATGCCATTTACGTATTTTTAATTTTCATTATGTAGTAGTGTATTAATATTTATAATTAGGTTACTTAAAGTAGTCACTTATTTTAGTTTGACAAAAAGATTTTGATGCATTATGAATTACGAGATTTTCATTATATTCTAGTAAGTCTTCGCTTTCACCCAAACAAGTCAGATAGCGCCTTAAATCCTTAACTGCTGATAATGTCTCGACGTTAGACGAAATCGGAATTGGCTCCTCTTCATCTTCATCATCATCACTTAAGACCTCTTTTTGTGTGTTAGTCACATCTTCAAAAAATGTTCAGGTGATCGGATTTCATAGCGCCCAACATTGTCATGCATGGAAGAATATCCAGAGAAAACCTGCAAAATGACGAATTATTCTTCTTCTTCCAATACGACGACAACTTCGTTATTTCTGAAACTTGTTTTCTTAAAACAATTTTGTATAGTTTTAGACTTATTTGCTTCCCATTCCGCTGCAATTTTTATTATGATATCATGCAGTCAGGGGTCGTTTGGTACCAGCGTCTTCCTTTTTTTTAAGATAGCGATATATCAGTCGTGTTCTGTAACCCAGTTTAAGGACCTTTATTATGCCTTGATCCATCGGTTTCAACTTGCTTGTCGCATTTGAAAGTAAGAAAACAAGCTTGATAGTTTTTATTAGTTGTCACTGAACAGAATTTTGCATCTTCATTTAATCTGGATGGGATAGTCTAAAATTTTAACCAATCGATGAGATGAAGGTCTGTCATCCAAGCTCGAGATTGTGCATTATATGTTATATGATGCGATCTAACGTTTTTGAAGCAGCGTGAAATTTTTACCTTATCAATAAATTACAAACGTAACTTTTCCCACTCATCATAATTGGCAGAGGCCAGGAAAGTCCGTCTTTCCTTACATGCATTGCCACTATTGCATGTTTCTACTTTGAAACGTAGGATTTATTTGCCATCAATTTAAAAAATAAAATGAATTCGTCTGCGTTAAAAATGTTTCGCGATTCATAATTTTGCAACATTTCAGGAACTTTTGCCATCCAAATATCAACATCTTGTTGTGCCACTTTCTCCGATTATCCACTGATTTGACGGTAAATAATGCCGTGGATATTTTTAAAACGATCTATCCAGTCATTTGAAGCGTTAATATAAGCAATTTGAAACCTTTGAGCCATTTTATGTGCTTTGTCGCCTAATATGGAGCAACTAATGGGCAGTTTTAAAGCTCGCACTTAATGAAGCTATTCCACTAAAATGTTCTTTAATTTATCAAACTTTCTTACGTTTTGCTTTTTTCTCTTCACACCTCCTAATCTTTGTTTTTCATAAATTTCTTTTCTATTCTTTAAAATGTTAACGTGGAAACTAGTAAATAAAGCTCAGGAACAGCACTGTTTAATTTTTTTTGTGATTTTTCATTAAAAACTTCCAATACCTAAATTCTTTCTTGAAGTAACAAAGCTTTTCACTTATTTAAAGTTATTTTTTGACAAACGCAGGTACAATATGTAATTAAAAAAAAAACAGAAAATGAATGCAGCGCGACACAACTCGTAAGTCAACATATCAATCTAGGAAACGACTGCAGGCGGCAAGTCGCATGACGACACGACACGACAGGATAGCGTGGCGGGGGCGTCCGGGGATGTGAGTGCGCCCTCTTGCGGCTTGCAATGGCTCGCTCAGTTAGTCGCTGGCTGCTGCCGCGTGAGATAATACGTGTGCGTGTGCACAGCAAAGATGGCGTATTAAGCGGGGAAATATAGGATCATATATTACGTATATAAATATATATATATATATATAAATATATATATATACATATGTATATAGATATATGTGTATATATATATATATATATATATATATATATGTATATATAAATATATATATAATATATATTTATGTATGTGAGTGTGTGTATATATACACATATATTTCCACAATGTCAACGGGATTTCTTGTACAATGACTTAGCGTGTATGATGGATTTGAAGTTAAATTAATATCATTTACTTAGTTCTACGTTTCTTTGAAGATAAAAAAATTCAAGTTACTACGTCAACGCAATCAAGAAGTACGGTCATTTATGCCATATATTTTAACACTTGTAAATAAAGCAGAACCTGTAGGATATTTCCCGTTGACCTATGTACATGCAATTTGGAAAAAAACAAGGTTTCAGAGAAAAAGTAAAGAAAAATCCGAGAATCGTTAATTTGTAATTACATCGCATAAAAGAAGCAGTGTTTAAAAATGCACCTAGGACAGATATAATAGAAAATGTATTTTCTTTTTTAAAAATTTAAATTTTTTAAACCGTTTAATAGGAACGTTACATACAATAAAATGTCTTTAAATGCCTAAATATGTGCGGAGATCTCGTAGTGTTCCTGATAACAAAACTTGTCAAGCATAAGTAACTCTCGTAGAGTTACTCATGCTTGACAAGTTTTTCTATCAGGAAATGTAATTCCATATTTATTTTGGATGAAACATGGGTTGTAATAACACTAGTAGATATAAACCGACGAAATACATCGCAGACAGAGATCATTTTATGAATTCATTGAATCTGATCGACACAAAAATATTTTCTCTTCCATTTTCAAAAAAATTATTTTTCATTAAATAAAGCATAAAAGTGATTCAATTTTATTCCTTGGAAATATAGTGCTGACTTAAAACCATAAAGTTTGCAGAAAGTTTCGTGGCAAAATATTTATACGTAATGATTAAAACATATTCAATCAGTTTACGTAAATTGCATAATAAAAAATGAAATGGCTGGCTATTTTACATATCGTAATCAAAGAAAACAAATGACCAATCAATAAATGATAAATTAGTCTAAAAATAGTCCAACTCTAAAACTTATCTATTAAAAGAATGTTGATTGCAATCAGGAATTATAGACGAGTATATCTCCCGTAGCGCGACTTTACCCGTAAATCTTTGATGTAAACTGTTAAAGCAAAAGATTTAATCCGAATATTGTAGAAACTTAAAATAGAGCCTTGAAGTAATAGCAAACTGTGTTTAACGCCATGCAAATATTAATATCTTTAGTAGTTCACGTCGTCTTCTTGTTAAACCTTCGGCGTCAGAGTTATTTTATCAAGTAAAATGTTTGTAGTTTAAGGTTGCCGTTTAATTTACCATAGATTAAATTTTTTTAAAAAGTAAATTTGACCACTTTAAGATGACAAAATTAATCGTTTTTATTTTAAAACTATCTGTTATAATAAAAAACTACGATTCGGGAATAAATAAATTATTTTTACTGGCTATTACAAGATTTTATTTTTTCAATATTACTTATAAAATTACGATTTTTATCAATTTAAAATAAGAATAAAAAAAATGTCGCTGTATTAATATAGTTACAAATAAATATTTGACCAATGAATGCGAAAACATTTTGGTTAAGTAAATTTATATTCTTAAAAATACTGTAGGATGGAAGAAACGTTGCTATCCAGATGGTGGTTACGGCTAAACTGTAAATAGGTAAATCTACGATCTGCAGCACCCCTTCTTCTATATGCTATTCTTTATGTATTATATAAAGATAAATAAAGATTCGAAAACATTTTTAAAAAACCAAAATATTTTTTGGAAAGTTCAAGATATTTTTACACTTTTACAGTAAACAACATATTTTCATAATTAAAAATAACCTTAATACATGTTTGTAAACAGTTTAATATAAACACCATATACTCTCAAATATTTCAATAATGCATGCTTAGGTATGTTGTACATAATACCCAAGCATGCATTATTAGTACAATGTATGTAAATATGTATGAAAGCCTTGCAGTGTGAGTTATACTCGTGTTTAACACGTATATTCGTATTTTGACATATCAAAATGTTATTGTGTCACTTTTTTAAACAGCTTATTACTGAGTATTAATTGAAGAAAACGCATTATCGAAGAAACATAATTATCGCTATAAAAATGAAAAGGATAAAATATCATTAAAAAATTATCCTTATGGAGGAAAACGTGTAATGAGTATATTATTCGCTAATAATTAATTATAATTTCTATCAAATTAAAAATAACTAAATTAACTTAAATTCCTAGAAAAAGTATTATTACATGTAACAAATAATGTACAAATATTGGTGCTGAGGGATGGAAGGAGATGCTTTGATATAAAACATTAAGAATTTGTTAATGTTGTATACTAAACATCCTTTTTATTATCAATGATAATATAAAAATAATGTATAAGCATGTTACGATAAGATACGGTAGTCTATAGCACGAGAGCGAATACGATAGTCTATGGTACGAGAACGGGTACGGTCGATGATCGAAATTGATCAATCATTGCTGTTCATTTCGTTTGAACGCTTGAAAAATCAATTATTAATCTGCTAAACAACATTTATTTTTTTGCTAAACAACATTTATTTTTTATAGGAAAGTAACTGAATAAAAACGTTGATAAAATCCTATATAAAATGAACTACCAAAAAAGGACTACTATGTAATACCTACCTGAATGTGCTCATACTCAAGATATAGTACATTGGAGTAATCATGTTATTACCGTTTTTTTTAAATATTGAATAAAATCTTATGTGTTACATTTTAGATAAAAATATATGTTTTTTTAATTTTCTATGTACATTACTAAAAGTTTTACGAAAATGAACATAATCTAGCTTTATCATAGTGGAGACAATTGACTTGTCCAAGTAATCGTTCTGTCTAAGAGAACGAGTAAATTGTTTTGCAAACAATACGTGCCGATTTTATGATCACAAAAACCTAGCTGTGTATTGAACGTAAGTCCACATACATTTTTTTTTACGCAATAATACAATATTTTATATCCAATATATTCGATAAGTTCGCAAACGTATTTATTATAATTCACAGTTTGCTCGTTTACTGACAATCACACATATCTTTTATTTTATTCTTAATAATGTCAAAAGACGAAAAATGTAAAACCTTTGCTGAAATTCTTACATATTCAATGAGATATTGAGGTGTTGAGTAATAATTACAGTTTCCTATTATTAAAGATACATTCTAAAAAGACTCATCAGAATGAAATTGACTTCGATTTTAAATCTATAAACTGTAATATCCGTGATTATTTTTAAAGTTTATCTATCTCCCAAATGATTATCTATCTATATGTCTACCGAATCCATTTTTCTCTAAAGTCCCTGGCGTAAAAAATAAAAATTAAATAAATCATTTTAACCTACATATATTTCAACAGCTAATGCCCGAAAACATTATGTGGCAATTTTATGGCGGAGGGGCCTACAAATCATGTACTTTATAACAATTTCATATATAGTGGAGGAGTATCAATTACTAGGGGGATATATGAAGGATTTATTGTATCAGGAGGTCTTTATTAGTGATGACTTCAGATTGATAAAGTAATTGCACTTTTAACGAGGCACACACTTTTGTGAACGAGACAGAAACGGATTTGGGAGATTTTCCGTTTATACTTTTTCTTATGAAAATGCTTTTAACAAAAGTATTTTTGTCGTGTTAATAGATTATAGTTAATTACTCTACCAATCCTTTATGACAATAATTCCAATAACTACACGTACTTTCTATTTTATGTCACAATTTTTATTTCTGTTTTCAAACTTAAATTTTCTCATATTCTCCGCAGGTTTCTAAAATCGTACGACGCAAAACATACGCAGAGTTACATTTCAGCACAACCACATCATTTTCCACATAAATCACCGCGTGTTTGTTCACGGCCTTCAATAAAACTTTTTCCAACTTCACCGCTTCACATGCGAAAATAACCAAAAAAATATAATTAAAAACAGACTTCACGCCACATCACCCGGAACAACACCAAATAATGTTCGATGCATTATGGTAATAAACACGGGGAGGTAGAGACAAATCTCGGCCTCAAATTTGAATCGCTCTCACAATGGATCCGCCCCAAAAAGAGATGACAAAAATACATTTGAGAGAACTTCCGGCGAGATCAATAGCTGCGTTTACAAAAGCACGCGCAGGCGAGGGAGTGAATGCTAGGGGAAATTTGACAAACGGGGTCAACCTAGACAAGAATGGGCCTAAAACACTTAAATTACAACTTTGAAATTATGAGTATGAATATAATTCATACCACGAGCGTACGGTAAATACTTAGGTGCATATAGACGTTTAAGTGTATATAGTATTCCTGTCAAATTATATTGAAATATTACTGTTATTTCTCACCATGTAAATATGTACATATATATATATATATATATATATAATATATATATATATATATATATGTATATATATATACATATATATATATATATATATATAATATATATATATATATATGTATATATATATATATATATATATATATATATATATATATATACATAGAAAGTTCATTCTCTATAAATATCTTAAATTTCTTCCACTGATTTTTGTAATCTAATAAAAGCTTCTGTAATATTTCTAGTAATGTATATAAAGAGCGCGTCGTTCGAAATACTGTTCAATTTGCAATTGGTAATCGGTGAATAAATAATAAATTTAAAAAATTTAATTATCTCAAGGTGAATTTAATCAGAGTAAGTCAAATCAGAGCAAAGTTTATTTTTGCGTGGCAATGCTCGATAGGACATAGCAAATATAACGCATCAAAAACTGCTTTAACTTGAATTGAATATGTTACTTCATCCATTGTTCTTACCAGACCTTTTATCATCTGATTATCATCTGTGTAACTTTGTTTCTAATAATTTACGTGATGGAAAAGGAAAAAACCAAAACCACATCAAAATAGAACTTCGCCGTTTTTTTCCTATATGGCAAAACATTTCTTAAAGGAAATAATTTTAGCTCTATCTACAGATTGTTAAAAAGTGTTAGATACCAAAGGTGCATATAAAAATGACAATCGATTTTATAGACTACATATAATAGTTGATAAACATTTGTGAACGGAGATGGCGGGTTTATGAGTTCCCAACCCAATATATTATTGTAAATATTTTATAGGGAAAAGAACACGAAACTAATCAAAAATGATCTTGTCGAAGCTTAATATTTTATGAACAAATCCCTGTATCCATAACCTGTACATGACGTATCCTTAATAATTTTATAAAGCTTGTTAGACAATGCCTGTGCCTTGCCAATAAAAACTCACACCCTTCTATTATGAAGGGGAGGTAGACTAAACAAAATATCTGCTTTATAATACTAATAGTATGGGATTAAGATAGCTCCAACATACAGATGAACACAGCGAAACCGTAAGTTTGGATACTGAACTCTGAAAAACGGCATTCCCGATTAAATTATATACGGAAAATCCTGTTGTATCATAAGACATATTTCTTGGATTATATGGGCAACAATTAAATATCATCTTTGCAGAAGTTAAATAATTGTCAATTATTTATCAGATTCTATTATTCAAAGCAAAATAAAAGTTGGCAATTGCCTGCGGCTTCGCCAGCATGACATTTAAGTATATTCCTTGTTCACTCTTTTTAGCTTATTTAGATGCACAGACATTCCATTGGCTGGAATTCTCCGACTAGTCGAAATACCTATTTACTGCGTGAGAATTCTCAAGGAACAACGGCTACCATAAAAACTATTAACCTATAAATGATAAGTTTATACGAGTATCGTCAAAAAGAAGTTAAATACATTAACTTGACACAAGTGAAATTCATTTATGTAAGATTTTATCAATTTTCACAGCTAATGACAATGAATATGTTGTTTAAAAATAACAGTTTTTGTTTTACATAATGTTTTTTTCTATTGACGAAAACCTATACGTTGTCGAAACATTTTGTCATATATTGTCGAAATCTTTGCGTAGTTTCATCAAAGCATTCAGTTTTTCTTGGTCTCTTATTTTTATTTTCACTACCATTTTCCCTGTATAGATTAATGTGATTGTACTACAGTACGTAGTATATATGTACATGTTAACCTAGGATATATATTATCTTATACAAAACTTTATGCATATATTTTGTGCATTTTAAGCGAAAGAGAAAATTTATTAAATACATATAGATAAATAGTTTTATATTCGTGGTGATACCACTTGTTTTTCTTTCAACTTCTATACATGGAAAATATTCTAAAAAGAGTGATTGATTAAGCATATAGAATGATAATAGAAGCCAGAAAACCTGAAATATCTAGAATTTTTGCCTATCTGTTTATCTGTTAATTTGTCTTCAACAACACTAAATCTACTAATGAATTGTGACGTAATATGGCACTGTAAAAGTTTATACCCTTGAGCAACATTTCATAGGATTTTTATTTGGATATTTAGATTGAAAAAACCCTGATTTAGTAAATACGGCGTTATTGGTACTGCCAAAGCAATTTATTAGCGTTTTTAGTAAACTGTGTGCTTATAAATACATTATGATATATTACTGCCAACGCCAACTTTAACGCGCCTTGGGATAATTTTGTATCGCGTTTTCTCGTATATGAAAGGTAGACGAGGTTTCACTTTTGCTATATCAGTAGTAATTAAAAATGTACATGACCAGAGTTACAGTTTATTGCGTACATCTTTAAGATGCTTGTTGAATGTTGCCCGTTAAACCAAGAATAGGACAGTGAAATTAAAATTTCCAGAGCACAAAATTTTGATGCAAAATTTATTTAGCTTTTATCATTAGTCTGAAAAATTGTTGCAGGTAGATATTGATGGTTTGAATTTACTTTTTATATGAATAAATATGTTCCAAATTTTCGGTTATGTCAGAGCCTTTTTACAAAAATGTGGGTTATTATTTTGAAAAAAACCACAATATATAAAAAAAATCACGCCTATCTTATAACATAAAAATAATCTGTACGATATTTCGTTGAGAACAGTTGGGTAGCTTAAGGATGAAAGAAAGACAAACAAACAAATGAACAAACAAATTTTTACTTTTATTACATAAATGGTACTTCCTACGGATATAGAATATAATTTCTCTGTTCTGAAAAGAACATATACTTTATTCAAATATCGTTTTATACATTTTTGAATTGAAAATTTGTTTATACGCACATTTCTGAGTAGTGAATAAAACTCAGTTCCCACGCTCTGGTTGATGATGTTGAATAGAGTAAACTCGGCTCACTTCGGCATCAGCTGAGCAAGTTCATTGTCTAGCATAGTTTCAAGAATTATGTCTTATTTTTTATTAATATTTTATTTAAGTATATTTAAATATAAGACGTATATGTTGTTGTACATGTTATCGTTTTATCGACTACTCTGCCTCGACTAACTTGTACCCTGATGAAATATACGTATATATATATATGTATATATATATATGCATATATATATATATATATATATATATATATATATATATATATATATTTCTCGTAATAATGGATTGAAAACAATTTTTTTTAAAAATGTGTGTTTACTGTCTCTTCACGGGCAATTTCCTTAAGAAATTTGTGCTATGGTTTCGTACAGGTTTGTTGATAATTCTCCAAACATTTCAGTAAATGGACCGTAGACACATTTGAGCGGTATCGAATAGTTGTGTGTTAGAAATATAATACTAACACGATTATGTTTGTATTTGTACACTTGTTAAATATAATTATTGAAATTAAAACAACAGAAGATTTAACAAAATGTCGACGGTTAGATTTTCCATGAAAATAACGTAGATTCGTTCAGTAAATTTGCCTGAATACCCACTTGTATTGTATCGATTGGTTTTATTTGAAAACATGAAGCGTTATGTTAAAACATAAACGTGAGCCTGATTATGCATATTTATGTACACGTGTATAATGCAATTATTTAAATCAATATAAGAGGAAATTTTTAAGCCTCTTAATGGGTAAGTTTTTAATTAACATAATACAGATAAATTCAGTAAGCAGAATATAAGCACATTTATCGGGTGCAGGGTTGTTTAGTGTTCACAGATAAATGTTAAATAAATTCAATTAAAATTGAAACAGATAAATGTTTAAACAGTATCTAGAACATAATCTAGAATATCTAAAGATTTTCTTTAATATTTTTTTTAAATAGATTTTAATTTTTATTTAAATGATTTAATGAAGTACCATTTATCTTCAGAGCTTTCATGTCACCTGCCTTTATTATGATATACGATGAATATGGTGTAGAGGTTTCAAGATTTTAATTTATAATAAGTAGATTTAATTTAATTTCAAACCTCATTCTTCCTCTAATTTTAGCTTGGATTTTCAAATTTTCTTCCTTGAATTTCTCCTAAATGAGTTTTTGAGAATTTGTTTGTACACATACATTTTAATTCGTCTAAAATTTCATACATATAACAGAAAGAGCGGGGAGATCTTTTATAGCGAGTTTGTATTGTAATCCGTCTTTTTGTTATAATCTTTGTCTTCCGAATTCTAAGAGATAGAAAATTTAACTGAAGTCAAAATTAATCTATTTTAGCTGTTAGTTCGTTTCAAATGTGTACATAAAGGTTAAATTAATTTCGAAATATTGTTTGAAGTAATGAATAAAATCTAGTTTTTATTTGAACGGATGAATCTATTTCCTTAAGAATATGAGGAATAGATCCGACCAGGTACAAGACTGGCTTACGCGTAAGAAGCTATGCTCTTCGTTTGATATCGCTGTAGTTATAAAGTACCACATATATGGATTTTCTGGCACAAAAATAACTCAAAAATCAACACTAATATCTCAAAAATTATTACGTAAAATGTTTTCACATCTTTACTATTTTAATGCTTTAAACATATCTTCACATATTTAAATTTAGATCAAAAATTAACAGCGATTTATGATCCGTGTAATTAACTTTTTTTGATACTTTAAATAATAGAATTAACATAGAATTTATTAGCTTGATTACAGATTTACGAATTTATCTAAGTTAAGTAAACAGTTTTGATTTATGGCAGTAGTGGTGTCAAATAACTATTGGATACGTGTTTACATTATTGCTAAAAATATATTATAATATTTTAATATTATCTGATTGCATTGCATTAACAGAAATTTTATAATAAGTAATATTTCTCTCTTATTCCTGCTAAATTCTTCGAAAATATATCTTTATACTGTCTACTAAACCCATGGCTCTACACGTGCGGAAAGAAAAAACTCTCAAATACGAGTAGAACCATTTTAAGCATTACGAGGATTCTCTAAAAATTTAGGCATTTTAAATATCTGAAGTTTTACAATTTTTCTATTAAAACATTTACAATCATCGATTTTTGACAGCATGTATGTATTACCTATTATATATTTAACATGCGCAAATTACGGTACAAAATAAAAAAAAATAAAAATGTAGGATAAACGCTATATGTATCCATTAATCTTCTTATTCGATTTTACTTTTTTTTTTCTTAATTTCTGGTTCAGTGGTAGTTTTCAGGGGGATGCACAACATTCGCTTCCTTTCCAAAACGTCTATATGCGATTTAAAATAATGAAAAATATTTTTGTATTCCTTATAATCAATTTAAGCGAGAAAATAAATTACTTCAAAAAAGAATTTCCTTTTTTTATTGTCATATATCGCATAAAATACCAATATCATTTTAGAAATATTGACAAAAACCTTACAAAAGATATCTTAAAAATAGCTCAGCATCTGCGCAGAAACTTAGCACATTAAATGGTTCAGCATCTGCGTAGAAACTTGAATTTTAGCGCTCAGCACATATTACGACAATCAACCATCAAAATTAATAGTTTTTTACAAATGTGCGTAAAACAATAGTTCAAACACATTTTGAAATTACGCTGTAAAACTTATTCCTCGCACCTACAAATCTGCTAGAATCAAAATTCTGAGAAAGGTCTAACGTTTACCTGGTAAACATTGCCATGACTCATTTTGAGAATTTTGCAATATTTTAAAATAAATATTTTAGACAATATGAACATTAGGAAAAAATTATAACATTTGTAATGAGTTTAATCAAAATACAATATAATCTAAAAATTTTATAAAAGTTAAGTCTGTACGGAAAATCATGATGCAAGTTCTGCTCGTATTTGACAACATTTTATTTAATTTTCACTCCTCATGATTCGGGTCACTTACCAACAAAAAATATGACAGTGAAAGTTGGAGACACCTTAGATAACAGAATTTATCTGAATATATTTTTAGATGTACGATCGAGCATTGAATAACTATACAAAACTTCGTACTCAATTTATAAAATTGCTTTGAAACTCTATTTTATACACTGGGAAAGTAATATGTCAGAAACGTAGATTTTTTTTAACAAATAATCTTCCATTCTTTTCTTTTTATCGATTTCTTTTAATAACGCCTGAATTTTAACTTCGTGCCAATATATTTTCTTATAAAAGAATGGAAATATAAAAAATATATAGAATACAGAAGGTACATATAGAAATCTTTTTTTTTCCTTAAGTCGGAGTATTTTCCCTTTCGTCTAACTCTGAATAAACTATTGGCAATGTATGTTTCTGACAGTTTAATTTCGGTTGAAAATCTTGGTTTATGCTCTATCATGTCAAAGTATTGTATTATTCATGAAAATTGTAGGACAAATTCTCTTTTTTTCGGTTTTTTCGAATGATTACCAATTGCCGATTTTTCTCTAATTTCTGGGATTTAAAAGAATGATTAAAAATGAAAATAGTGTTCTAGATTTATTTTTCCTTTTCGTAGTTCATTATTTTCAAACGAAAATTTATGAAAGAATATTTTGACATTTGGTGAAAGGGAATAAGATTTATTTATATTAAGGGGATAAGTTTTATTTTTTTCATCTTTCTTACTACACTAAATTATAAGCCGATAATTTCTTGGTATTAAGATTTTTTTATCTTATTAACGATTCGTTTAGATTCATTTGGTGTTGTAATATTGATTTTAGTGAGAAACACGGATTCGTCATCGGTTTCGGCGACTATGTCTCCTATTAGTTTTACCTCAGTTTTCAATTTGATATTGCCTATTAAGACTATCAAAAAGCTTTCACATGGATAATAACATTCTCTAAAAACTATTATGGCAAAGTTGTTCTTTTTCTACAATTAAACCGGTCTTCTTTTCATAATTTCTGAATAAATAGCAATAACTGCTAGTGAGTAATTATATACCTGATTCTTACTACACGTGATCAGGGATGACCAGGGTTCTTCTTTCGGGATTTTAGTGTTCACTATCCTATTAAATATATCTAATATGACTGAAACTGCAAATTGTGTTCTATTTATGGATTATATGAAGATTATCTCAGCTACTAAATGTATTGGAGGTTGAAAGTTGCTGCAGCGTGATTCAATGTCACTGTCGGTCTCGAGTGGAACGTTGTGAGCAGTGTGCATTTAAATTCCAGTAAATGCTCTTTGATGAGTTATGGTTTAGCGTCAAATCGTCTCAAGTATGACTGGATCATTTGCATTACGGTTTCCCGACCTTATGCCGACGTTTTTAGTAGTTGGCGTAGGATTTTAGTTCGATTAACGCCTGATTTGTCATGATAATTTGGCTAATATAATGTAAATATTAATCAGGATGCAGGGTTTCCCCAAATAACTTTTTATACATAACTTTAGTGTAAACCAACTCTATTGTTCGGAGCCCATGTGAAAGTAAACACAGCCTGATGATTGAACGTTCCCAAAAAAATGTTCCTTGAATGTTTGTACGTGAGACTATATGTTTACTACCCTTTTCTATTCTCGATCAATTTTCTTTTTGGTATTATGGCTTACCATATGTTGCAGAATAGAAGCGACATTTCTTCGATAAAATTGGTCTCTTTTTAAATGAAAACAATTTGTTTATAAAAATTCATATACCTGTGTGTTACATACGCTCTCGCAGACATCATAATTCTGCTATACTTGCATTTAGAATAGAAGTTTATTGAAACTCTGTATTTCCCAATCGCCCGATCCAGTTGCACTAGAGTCTTACGTATTTGGGATGAATGAAAATAAATATCTTGAAATGTGCGGTAGTTATGTGTTTTAATGTAATTAATTTAATTAATTGTCTTGTTCACTCTCTTGAAATACAAGAGTGTTAAAACTATAACGTTTCCTTAACTCTAAGAAAAATAGAAAAGTGTATAGTGAAATAAATATTTTTTTATAATCGCTCCACTAATTTCTGATATATTACCGATAATTATTCAAAGTTTCGGTTTTAGTTTCATAAAAAAAGTAATTATTTTTTGCCTTTAGATTTTTTTTCATTACTTAACATTTAAAATACTAAAATATTTGTGAATATTTATAAACATTTCTGAGATCATTTTGTAATTGCATATTTATAGAATTTTTTTTTTAATTTCTATATAAATTGAAAATTTAGGCACCAGTATACTATTCCACTCTTGAAACTACGAATGCTTCGATAACACAGTAGACATCACGATTTACTCGGAATATGTAATAACATTTCTATGTCTTTAAAACCTTTATAAAATATTTAGATTTTGTTACAATTCATATTTTTAAAATTAGTTTGTTTATTTCAAAGAATATTTTTAAGTTATCTGCAGTGTGTTTTAAATTATTTGCATGTCTCTATATATATATATATATATATATATATATATATATACATATATATATATATATTTTTTTTTTTTTAAACATAGAAGATAAACACCAACAAGTCATATTTTCACTTCACCTCAATACAGATGATCAAACTAATTTCCCTTTTGCCGCACAAAACTGAGCAGAGGGATAAATTTGGACAAAAAATTGGATATAACAAAAGTTCATGCGTAAAATCGTCGTAACGAGTTGGTGTTCAATCGACTGTTTTGGAATACCGGTGACATAATACCGAACTTCGCTTTTGGTAAATTCTTGGGTTTTTATTTTCCGTATTAACCCTTCCATTCGACTTCGCTGTCTACAACCATCGGTTACATTTCATTTTGAGAATATTTTTTATATGACTGCTCAGAAAATATATAGGCAATTGTTTAATCGTTGACCTTAATTCTGATAGTGTAAAGGATGCTAATAAAGCACTAAAATATTGCTCTTTTCCGTTTCATTTTTTTTTTCCTGACATATTTTTAAACTTTTCTGAAGCCTTTACAATTTTTATTATATATGCGAGATATAATATTGAAATTCGGTTAACTAATAGGGATAACAGTTGCAAACAGACGCTTAGTTTAAGAAGACTTGCAATTTTTAACAAAACATTAAATTAAAAGTAATGAGTCGCTTTGATTTAACTCTTTGAAAATTCTATTATTCATTGATGCTTTTTAATGAATTATTCGATGTGACAAATAAAGCTATTTTAGTGTTTTATAATTGCATTCGTGTTATTGTAGGATTAACAATATTTTTAATATTATAAACAACAACATGTAACCCTTCCAAAACAACAATCAATGTGTGTAAATTTTTAAAGAAAATCGTTACAAATAAATGTACACTGTATGTACTGAACGGTGATCGTGAAGCTGACAAATTTGACCCACTAGAAATTATCCCCATGACGTCCTTTGATATATTTTGTCACATTGATAAATCGCGCGATTTGTATTGTAATATGACTCGGGCTGTTTCGAACTCGGACGTGAACCTACAACTTACACCAAATTCCCGTAACCTACAACTGACCCAAAACCGCAAAATATATGTTGACGCCGTTAAAACTTGTAAGCTAGAAAATTATTTATTTTGTTATATTATTTTCAGCGAGTAATGAATGATCGTTGAGTAAAGAACTTGAAATATTGTCGGTAAAAGTGCTATGATAATAAATTTTACTTTTGAGATATTTGGGAATGGAAAAACAAATTCTTACGTCGTCAAATTGCAGCTACAAACTAAGATTATTATATACTAAATTTGGATGTTATAGTTTCTTTTTGGCACGTGACCAAGGATTTCCCTGTGATGAAGTGAATCAAGTTTTATGGCGCGTTTTGGTTCACTGTTGTTCATCATGGGAGTTAGTGGTGATGTCGTCGTGTGATTACAGTAAGGCCATTTCTAAAACGACCTCAGCAATAAGGAGAACAAACAAATATCAAAAAATGGTTTGGTGGAAGTATTTGTATGGGCATCCAGAGTGGTGTAAAGATAGAAATATTTATACTGTAAAAATGTTAATATTACAGAATATTTATATCAGGAGCTATTACGTTTATATATGTACCTAAGCATGTAAGAATAATGAGAGTTACGCCTACATGTTTATCTTAATAATAACCCACAACGTGCTGTTGCTTGTCTGGTATCATTTTCCTTCCTTATTCATTTTGGGATAAATCTCTATCAAACATTTTGATGCTTCTTGTAATATGTTTTGTAAATCTATTAAAGAGCCAGACTACAATGAGCGATGTAGAATTAATTGTGTATGAGAAATTCTGTATGAAAGTAGAATCTCATTCATTGACGATCTAATGAAATAGCTCTGAGATACCGAGTTCCCGTGTTCCTAATTTTAATGAAAGGGCGTTACGCCATATCAGTCTTATTCTTAACGGTAAATTTGGATAGATAAGCCAAATAATATTTCGTGATCGAAATATAACTGCAATGTTTTGGAAAAGCAGATGGGATTATTGTGCAGAAACTAGTAAACCTTTGCTCTGACTTTTCCATAAATCAGCCGTTTCTAATATTTTAAGAAAAAAACTAGTTAATAAATTTACATATAAAAGATAGGACTTCCCACTTCTTTATTTCTTGATGACTTCTTTATACTTTATCTCTTACAAGTTGATGAAAAAAATGAAGGTGATTTGATTTAATAAGCACAAAACTAATGAAAAGTCGTTAAATACCGATACAAAAAAATAATTGAAACTATATGTTCTCACAATTACCATACTTCCGTGCTCACTGTAGGCAGGGAAAGTAAGTTATGACTTTATCCTCTTAAGCATCAAATGAGAGAGTAAAACTTTGCTTGAGAGAGTAAGACGAAACTTGAAGGAAAAATATTAGCAGATAAGCACAGTTGCATTGGATGTCATGAAAATCATGGAGTTCCTCATTAAAATAAATGTCAGCTATTTTGAATGTTTTCAGTTGAACGAAGTAATTTTGGAAATATACAAAAGAAGAAATGCATATATTTATAGAAGTTTTTGCAATGTATTCGCGCATGGAGCGGCTGAATAGAGGGGAGGGGGGTGGGGACGTAGACACAAGTCCTCATATTACTATATATTTTCTACTTTTGTTAATTGATTTTGTGTTCGAGACAAAGTTCATGACAGCAAAACTTATACAAAATCTAATCAAATAACTTAATTGTACCCTTACGAAATTTTCAGCACTGATGCTTTGGCACCTGAGATAAAAAAATAACTTAGTTTGGTGTATACAGGAATATTTTAGATTTTCCCTTCACCTATCATAAAATATATTCGTGTGAAATTTAAGGCTTAAGCTTAGGCGAAATGTTGGTGACTATATAAAGACATACCTAGCTAGGGTATCCGGTCACCGCAAATTTTCTGATATTTAAACTCCCCGACCAATAACTAGACTTCTGGAGCATAAAGCGTGTATTAACTTCGGTGTAGGGGTAACTTTGACCACAATTGTTACAAGTGTAGACCTGAAGCTCTTTTCAATGGTTTCCTAAATACTGCACAATGCTTCATCTGACTCTAAAAGTTTATCCAGTACCTTTGTATAAAGAGTAATTACCAGCATGAAATGAACATGATATATTACCTAATATATGAAATACCACAAAGTGTACATAGCTGACCTTTATCAAGACACGAATGCTTGATTTCTTTCTCGATAAAATATTTTATAAAACGTAAGTATTTTTTAGTTCATTATCAGCAATGGAAAATTATGTTTAATGAAACCGAAATTTTTAGTTGCTTCAATCTAAACCATAAAATATGAATTTGTTCATTCCGTTTCACGAACTACAGTATGGGTTTTTAATATTGCTATCATAGTAATAAATTAGAATTTATTACTATGATAGCATGTAATAGGAATACTGATGGGCGATTCTTGAGACTTCGATCGCCTAGATATTGTAGTGTAACACAAAACTATAGAAAGTTTATTTAACCAAAGGAGCATAAAGTAAATTTATAACCGTAATTAAGTGAATATATGTTTTAACCACAGTTACTGTTACAATACATACATGGAAATCTATAACCTCTACCTGAAACTTGACAAGTACAATGATATAACCTATTTTATAAAACCCCATATAAGAACAAAATTTTCAGCTCTTGAAAGCGTAGCCTGTTTTACTGTTCTGTCAGTCAAATGCTGTAAGTGTGTAAATTAAGAAATTGATGATTGTTATTATAAAATATCTTGTAACCTCTTATATAAACTATTTAAGGTAAAAATAAAAATCCCAAAATCCCAGTTCCTATGAAGGAACTGAGTTATGGGGATGCCAAAATGGTAACAAACTGTTTCGGGTAAAAGATGCAGTGTCCAATAGCGCGGTCCGGGATTTGGGGAATTAATACTGTACACCAAGATATGACAATGACGGAAAAAAAGAGTTTAAGTCATAAAATAAGCGAGTCTTTGTTCGAAAAGATATGTTCATTAATCAACGAATTGGTAGTGAACTGACTACTCATTTAAATAACTGGCATGTTATTTATCTATGTCAAGAAAGCTAATAAAAAAAAGCTAATAAAAGGCTTAAACTTTGTATGTTCTAAGTAAAAGAATTCAAAAAATACTTAAGAATATAAAATTTTTATGTATTGTAAATATAGTTCAGGATTAAAATTTTAATCTAATTTCAAGGAACATTCATAGCTAGATAATGAACTGAATATTTAATCTGGAAGTCTATACCCACGAAAAAGTTTAGGGTCGAGTAAAGATGTATCTATTAGGAAATTATTATAAAATGAAAAAATTAGTATAGAACTAGTAAGCCAATGAGATTTTCATATAGTTTAAACAATTAAAATAGTCAATGCTTTCATAATTTACAAAATTACAATCGAATTCTACGATATGCGTATTTCTTTTGCATTGAAGTCCTAAGGTATTAAAATACCACTAATTTTCTTACAAACTTAGTTCGATAACATTTTTGACAAGCGTTGGAGGTCCTTCTGAAAATACCTAAATATCTAACACCAAAGCTTTAGCTTAAAATGGGTATAAATTAAAAAAGTATTATTAAACTGAGGTGATTATTAAAATGAGTGCAAGAAATACAGGTGAATGCTATAACATTTTCATAAGTAGAATACATATGAATATCTTATAGCGTTAACTTAGATTTAAAGCGTTTCCCAGGGTCCATATGCCAGCCACCTAAACTATAACATCGGCAGGGGCTAGGCAAATAATCCGTAACAAAATAAACTAATTACTATAATGCATATTTTTAATAATGTCTACTAAAAGCTGATCGCAAAAGAATCTAATATTTGAAAAATATAATTTGATTATATACAGTTTAAAGGCAAAAGAATATTTTTAAATCTTTTAAACTTCTAAAGAGTTTGTCTCACCGCGTTGCATAATAACGGCTACAAAGTAATAGAATGTTAATTTTAATCTTAAATAACATTCCTTCTTCCTAATTAATATTAACTCCTTAGAGTAAAAAGGAGGAACAAGTAGATAAATTAAAAGTTATAATGAAAGCATTCCGAACATTTCTTTCATCTTATTTTTTATCCGACAAGTATTTAATTATTAATACTCTGAAATTTTGTGGAGCAAAGCTCGGCGTATACAAATATACGTAGGTGTCTTAAATAAATATAATAAACCTACGTGCTTACTTATATAAATATACGTAGGTTAACGTTAAGTTGGCCAAAATTGTTAGGACTAACTATTGGGTTTGTGGCTTTAATATAACTAATTAAATGCGGCGCTTTAGCAGTATCCTCTCAGGAATATTTACAGCTTGTTCTAAACAATGCACAGCAAATTGTAGC
The DNA here is from genome assembly GCA_039881145.1 of Druceiella hillmani. Lineage (NCBI taxonomy): Eukaryota > Metazoa > Arthropoda > Insecta > Lepidoptera > Hepialidae > Druceiella > Druceiella hillmani. The sequence goes on along the minus strand of JAYKKI010000129.1, from coordinate 2,726,731 downwards.
CAATAGGAACAACTGTAGAGTTATAATTAAAACTACAGCCAATGTAAAGTTATTGAGTGTGGGTATATATATATATATATATATATATATATATATATATATATATATAATACATATATATATATATATATATATATATACAAACTCAAACCATTTCCTATGTAAACAGAAACAATGTTGATATTTGTGTCTGAAATTAACGCATTAAAGTTAAAAAGATATTTATTTTTAATAAAAGTTATAACCAGGAACTAAAATTTATTTATGTACCTTCGATATAATTTCCTACTAGCTAATTTTATAATTCCGCATCCTAAAAGATAAAACGTGTATTTTATATTTAATATATTAATAACTTTGAAATTTGGAAACATCTTTACAGTTTTCCTGTAGCCTTTGAATTGGATATTAACCTTTAAATGCATATTGAATCGAAATCAAAACGTTATTTCTTGTTCTATATAAACTGAAAAAAATCAATCGATGCTCACAAACCAGATGTTTTCATGCCTTTTCTATTACTTAATGAAAAGGCCTTTTCTATTGCTTAATTAATGAAAAATTCCGATCTGCCATAGGTCGCCATTTTTTCTGCAACGGCTGACAATTTCGAAAGAAGTAAAGATTCAATATTTTATCAGTGAATATTAGATAAATAAATCGTGAAATTGGAGTAAAAAAATAATTATCGAAGATTTGGTTTTTTTTTGTCAACATATACATTTTTTGTAATGTTAGTATTATTAACTTTCACGACAAAATTGTTTGTTTCTTATTTATATCAAAAAGACATTAACTATGTACATATAGTTGGGTATCCTTTTGATTAATTACTTTGTTAGTTTTTTTGTGGTTTTTGTTTATTTACTTGACTTTTTTCACAGACTATCCCTTTAAACCTTAAAGGCGGGTATATGGAAGATTTACTTGCGCAGGCCGAAGACTGACTAATAAACAAAGATAAACTAGAGTCAAAGGGAAGCCATCCAAATTTCCCCCTTTGTCGTGCAGATCTAGAAACATACCCTTGAAATTTGTACGAGAGATGAACAGGTAAATCAGGAACTTGAATTTGCTTTTGAAGTTTAAATCCTGCGTTGATAGATAACTATTAACAAGCAGCGCTGAAAAATCAAAGAAGTAGTTCCGGTATTGTAGTTTGACTGATTGATACTCGAAGACTAATGTGGAAAAGGGAATCTATTGTTTTTTTCCGAAGGCGAAATATAATTTCGAGGGAACAGCCTGATATAATTCAATTTGAAACATATTGTATATTGTTTTTTTATATTGCTTTATACCTGGTTTTATGACCAATTTAAACAAACTAATCGATATATATATATATATATATATATATATATATATATATATTGATTTATCCATAACCCAATCTTACTAGAATACCAAGCATGGTTTTCAAGGAATAAAACAAGCCATGGCTGTGAACAGATTCGAGAAGATAAGACGTACCCTTAATCTCATTGATAACCCGCCTATGTAGGCTATAGGCGGGTTGGTCATCCTGAGCATGAAAAGTTTTGTATTTTGCGCCCAGCAATTACACATCTGGGTGGAATATACTCGGCTGTATCCGATGGTAACCATTTTTGTATTGATGAAAAAATGTGCGCAACAAAAATGGGATGCAATGTGAAACAATACTTTTCTAATGAATCGAAAAATTAGGATTTATTCTTTCAATATCCTAATTGTTGGGTTATGCTAACAATTTCGTTATTAATCATAAAAAAATAAAATAGGCCCTTTAATACAAAACGAACCACATTAAGGAGCGATAGAAATATTGTATCGAAACTCTCCACAGAAATCCTGAGGCAAATTAATCAGACCTTTTATTTTGATAATTTTTGTAGCTAGTGATGCCTCTGCCGAATTACATGACAAAAGAAGGAATTTTGTACTTCGGAGAAATACAGAGAAATAGTTTTAAGGAATCTTGTAAATTACTCACAAAACAATAAATGATGGCCAGTTCCCTAGCAAGAAGGTCAATTGCAGAGAGTGTTGTTAATTATGATGTTATTGAAATGAGAGCAGTAAGACATTAAAAAAAATAACTCTTTATCTGCGCATATAGATGCGCAACCTTTGGGTACTTTTGGAACATAACGAGGTTAAAAAGATGGGTAAGACCTTACCTCGTCCAAAGATTATCAGAGAATACAGTGCCCATATGAGCGATGTAGACCTGACAGATTCAAATGTGGACAGATGTTGAATCCATGTAAAAATCAGAAAATGGTACGCGAAAATATAATATCATTTCTTGGATTTATCTATCATAAACTTTCGTTTTTATAATTGAGTATGCTCCAAAAAGTAAACAAACTCTGGAGACTTAATGAACTTGATAAAGATTAGAACTGACCTCACAGTTACTCTGTGTATTTATTAACACAAAATTAATTTGAATCGAGGTTGACCTATCAGTAGCAGCTTTTTAGGAGGAACCGGTATCTAAAAGGTGGACGATTGAGCAGGTAATGCCATGAAATGACGTGATATGCACAAACATTTGCGGCAAACAAGCGTATCCGGTACATGATTTGGGAATATAAGCTTCTCAGCAACGCGATCGAAGGAAAAAAAAGCCTACCTATGAATTTTAATAAAAATTATAATTTTACACAAATGTTATGTGATCAAATATTTGTGTTAACTTGAAGACCAAACACATATCGGATCAAAATTGAAACAAATATATTAAAAAAACTCATAATTGTTTGATAAAATTGAGGTATTACCATGTCCTACGTAATTTTTTCCGATGAAATAAGAAGTTTAAAACAAAACATTTAAGATTTTTTTGTGATTCATTTTCTTTATGTTTGCACTCTTAATATTAACGGCAGCAATCTTTCATTGATAAAATTTAAGATATTGTTAATTTTGGGAAATGGTACAAAATGATAATTCCGTGAAGTGATTAATGTTTAGCACTGTGTCTCAGGCTTTTCCCTCATATGAAAGAGATTCTATTACCAGGGGTAGCGCTTTGCTTTTTCAGGTTTTAAATAAATAAGTCATAAAATTAACAAATGTTTTTTAATAAATAATTTGATTTATTTTTCAAATAATTTAGTTGGATACACAAAAGACTTTTTAAACTATGATCTCTTTTTGCAGCTTTTCAAACAATTCTCCAATTATTTAAAAGAAATTATTTGTTTCGTAGTTTTAAATGCATCAATAAAAGTGTAATATTTAAGTGTAAATTTTTATGACCGAGGTGTTTATTTTTGTTACCTATCTACCAAATCCTGAACATTTAAGAATAAATGGAGTAATATATCGGTGCTGAATATATTACCCAATCTATAATAATTTAAATATCATTTAAAAGAGCTGATAATTATGAGAATATAAATAAATATTTAAAAAATCTAATTGAATATCACTCCAATTGGCAATAAGAAAGAAGAACGTCCCATATACTTCAATATATGTCGGGAGATATACTACCACTCATTATGAAATAAGTTTTTTTAAGTCTTTCTAACCATACAATTTTAAACATGCTATAAAGTATAGAATGGAATTTAAACAATTTGGAGGCTTTGTTATCCCATCCACAGGCATATCCATGAAAAAGTTCATGATTTTTAGATATAGATAAATATGCGTATTGATGTGATTTATTTATACGACAAATTTCAATTTTCTCTGTCTAGTGCTTTTAGAAAAAAAAACGGTCACAACAAACAAACAGACGGTCATACACCTTAGTGGCCTTTTTGCGATACGGGAGAAAAAAATAATTTTTAATTAAAAAAAATATTTAAAGAGAAATAACATGATATGGGTATCGAAATACGAGGAGTGTATATGATGTTCATGCTACTAAAATTCTCCGAACATATTTAATTAGGTCGTAATGGATCGTAACAAATTAAGTTGCCACGACAAGCCGATAAAAATAAAAAACGTAGATATTTTATTAATCTTAACATAAATTCTCAAACAGAAAGGTGTATTGCGGTACCGCGGTCAGTTAACTACAATCAGGTTCATTCTCTTCATTCTGAAATGGTTTTACTTAGAAATGAAGGATAAATCATTATTCAAATATTTGAACATCAGGGTGTATTAAAAATTATTTATGGGGAACAATATTTAAAAAGATTGTCAGAATTAAACCTATCCCTTAACGTCACATTTCAACGAAAATATCTTTGGAAATTCTTATTTATCATCTCGTATTTCACATGCCTTTCTCTTATACGCTTTTTTGTTAATAGTTGACTAATTTTTTTTATTTTTTTTATTACGATGACCACATTTACATGTTACGTTTAAGTGGAATAAATTCTAACACTATTAAAAAAAAACAAAGTTGATTGCTAATGGTGGTGACTCAATAACATTTTTGAACATTATATACAGGAATGAAAAATATTCTTTCTGGATTTTTGAACTACCGTGTCAGAAGAGACGTGATAAGCTGGTGCAATAAGTATTTTCATTATCATAATAAATGTATTTTATCATGGAAAGACGTATATTGTCCAATATTACAACGATATTGTAATCAATTCTTGAAAGTAAATTAAAGTCACGTACTAAATTTTCATGAAAAGTCATTTATGAACCAATTTATAACACAACTAGCTATTATTACTGGCTTTGTTTCTTTTCAAGATAAAATCACAAGATTGACGAAACATTATTTCGTAATGTATTTCAAGACCAAATATTTATTTTGTTTAAAATTGTATTTTCTTTGAGGAGGGAAAATACTTACTTTAGGTGATTAGGCACTAAATTGAGACCCCATAATTATTGCTACCATTATATGATTTTCAAATTAAAAATAGCATATTGTGTATCCTTTTCAGACTACGGGTTTTCTTAAAAGTACTTGTCGAGTGATTTAAAAATGATTTCGTCAGTTACAAATTTTTTTGTGCGTTTAGATTCTAAACTAAGTTTTATTAAAATATTTAATTTTTATTACCGCCTTCAACTGTCAAAGTTTAATTAATTAACTAGAAAGCATTGCAGTTATATATCTCGATTGATAGCAATGCTGAAAAAATATTTATTTCCCACAATTCTGCTCTATTTTTTGAGGTAAAACTATTTGAAATTTAATTCGAAATACGATCTATGCTCGTGCAAGATTGGATAAAGTTTTGTGACTAATCGTTACCAAATTTTATATATATACCATTGAGATTTTAGGTAATAAATGAATTATAAATGGTGGCATTAATAATGTAAGTAAATTTATTAAAATTGAGATAAACAAACGAAATGCTTCTTTTTAGCACAGAACTTTACAAATGGTTGAAATGAATTATTGGAGGACTAGTACTAAAGCACTTAATTTTACACAATTTGCTAGTATGAAAAAAAAATGGAAATATGTTCAAAATTTTAAGAACTGCAGTATACACACTATGACTTTTATGAAGCGACTGCGATTGATCAATCGACTCAATTCGAGTGCTTCATTAGACTCGTTACTAAATAGAAATGCTTCTTGATTAAATTAATTTTGTTGCTTAAAATTCTTAATATTTGTCACTAGGAGACACATTTGGGCTCTATTCAAAAGGATAAAAATGTACTGGTTTACAAAAAAATGATAGGAATATGCTATTGCATAAATAAGATTACTTATAAATTATAATTTTGAGATTTTTTTTGAAGCCTACAATTAATAATCTCGGTTATGTTATTTTAATTAGAGATGACATTTAAAATATAACTTCTTTAATTATATTTACGTCGTGTTTCGAAATTAAGAATATCATATTTTTGGAATCTTTGTTCATCCCTCTATTTAGTATATTGTTTGTTAATATATGACTTGACTAAAAGGTTTTCAATTTTGCATAGGATAATAAACGCTTTTCCAAAAAAAGGGCACTTATAGGAATAAACCATATCAGAGTTATTTTATTATTATTAGATGCATTTTATATGGCGATATGATGAGAATATTGTTATTTATTATTAAGATATCGTTCTTACCTACTTTAGTCATTAAAAATGCGAATAAATAAAAAAAACGATGTAAAGTCCACACACGAGCATTTTCATACTGGTACATTAAAAATGGCTAAAGTTTATTTTTGAATATTTTTTATTAATTTAACATAAAATTTGAAAATTTAGTAACGAGGATGACCTCCTCTAGCTAACTTCCAACTGGTTAATACGGGTTGGGCATGAGGAATAAGAACCTCTGTTATGTACCTTTGCGCATTAAGTGTGCCATGTTCAATAAAAACTAACTCGGTACGGTCATCTGAGTTAATATCAGCCCAAAACATTACGGAGCATCCACCGTAAGGGATGATTTCCCCAAAGCACACTTCTGCGAAGCGTTCTTCTGTGTAAGACTCGCCGACGTCGATCCCCACCACTAATCGATATACGAGCTTCATCGGAGAATAAAACACTATTCCAGTCTTGTTGAGTCCATGACGAAAAATTTTGAGCGAATCCCAATCTGGAAACTCGATGCTTACGGAGCAATGTAGAGCCCCGAGCTGGGAGATAGCTACGTATATTGACGGCCTGAAGTCTCCTTCTGACTGTCTATAGGCTTACTCGTGTATCTCTGACGTCCTCGAGGTTCTGTTTGAGATCCACATAAGTAACTTGACGATTTTGTAGCGCTTGACTGACTATAAAGGGGTCGTCCAGTGGCTCAGTGCACCGTTTTCTTCCATAACTAGGCCTTTTACTGATGGAGCTTGTTTCTTGATATGGTTGCCAGGTCCTTTGAATGGTGGAACGGCTCACATTATACTGCTGAGACACATAACATTGGCTACAGCCTTCTTCAAGCAGCACAATAATTTTACTAGCTCTTATCGTTTTTTCAACCATACTGAGAATAGCAAAGATAAGTGAACTAATGCAGCAAAAAGCTTAAATTTATTTAAAATTTATTCGTAAAATTAAAAAACGTAACAAATGAAAAAGAACGTTGTTGTTAGTGAAAGAGAATTTTCATTCAAAAAGAATAAATTTCAAATTTAGAACGTTCGTTTTTATGTGCCAGAATACACTATACATGCCAGTAACAATTACAATTAATACAAACTCTTAATAAATAATATTTTGTTAATAATATGACAAAATCAAAATCTCCCGTTTTTTTATGCAAAAGAGTGTATATTATTCATACTGTGTTCGTTATCATATCAGTTTTATATTTGTAATGTAAAATAAATATATGGATTATTAATTTAAATTAGGTTCAGTTCAATATAATTTATTATGAACTTACATGCAAAGTTTCACGCGAAGGCACGCTGCACTCATTCACATTCATGCTACGCACATGTGCTCACGTGACAAGGGCGAACGCACGTTTCCACACCCGCGAGCACGCAAGATTTTCTAGATGCTCTATAAACCATGTTTATTTTCTGGGCGGGATTAAACTTTGCCCAAAATTATATTATTTCAAAATTGTGGATGGGCTTATTCAATCCAAAGTGGCGATTTTCCTGGGAATAAAAAATTCGGAAAAAATAGTTTGTTTTCCGAAAGTAAAGTGAATATTTAAAAAAAAAACTCTTAATATATTGGAATTTAATGCAGAAAGCTGGGTACTTAAGATCTATTGATATTATTTTTTAGAAATTTCCTTTCAGTTGAATTAAAATGACTTAAAGTTTTAGACTTATTCTTTAAATTAATTGTTTTTTTTTAATTATTATTGTCAATTAAATAAATAAACACTATGCCACTGCAAGAACACCTCCAAATGCAGCTGATAGAGTTTGGGATATATTGCCCTTTTTGTAAATTATATTTACCTCGACTATGTACACGCACGGTTTTATTGCGGATATATAAAAATAATAAGCGTGTATGTTATAATTGTTATTATTAGATGTAATAAAGTAAGCAAAAAACCAACATTGAATTAGGCATAAATAAACAAATCAAGTTAAAAAATTTGTCAGTTTTACACATAGCTACTATACAACGTACAAAACAGCGATAACAGTAGTGAGAGCATTTTTTTTATAAAATTGGTCTCATGTAGTGGGAAAACGAATTTTAAATTATTTGTTTGTTTTTTTATTACAAGTTGATCTTAGAATACCAGATCATAAATATGAAAATACTGTACTGATATCGGGTCTTGACCTGTGCACAACATTTTAAATAATTCGGACGTCTCGAAGTAGGTGAAGATTAAATTGAAAGATTCCATTGTATTGGTACACACATATATACGAGTGAATTTAATATCAGCGTATCAAAAATAAAAGTTGCATTTGAACCTAGGTTCATGTTTGATTTGTGAAAATAAGTGCATGGATAAATTTAAAATAAACAAACTTCACACCAAATTTGAAGTTTCTAAGTCAACTGAAATTTGTCTAGGTATACGGACGTCAACATATTTGGAACTACCTGAGGTTCTTCATAAAATTGGCAGAGGGAGAGGAGGTTGTCCTTTAATAGCCATACACAGTTACAAGATCTATAGGTCAAATAGTTTTTGAGTTATAGAGGTATCGGAAGTAGCGAAATATGGTTCGTGTGAATTTACGAGTATGCACGGTCAGTGTTCGGCTTTTTTTTTCCATAATTGGCGTCATACTGCATTTTGTCCAGATGTATCTTTGTATTTTGATAAATATATTTTTTGAAGGCTATTGATATTTTTGTATATGATACCTGCACTTGTTCTGATTTGTACGGATTGAAAGTTTATGTTATTCCTTTTTGTGCATGAGTTTTAAAAAATTTTTGATCCTGAATATTTAACACTAGATAACTAACGATATATAATAATATTGTTTTGACTTTAGTAGTTTCAGCGATCGGGAATCACGTTTTTGTAGCCACTTTCAGTAATATCTCGTGAACTATCTTTATTGAAATTCTGAAAAATCAAATAATACGTCACATGAACTGAAAAACATAATCATTAATTTGCTCCCGCTAACATTTTCATAAAATTATTTTTGAGTGTAAACGACTTATATCTATGTGGGTCAGAAAGCCATTACGATTAATAAGGTTAGCTTGCCAGTTTTCATAAACTATCAGTTTATTTAAAAAGTTTTTGAACATTTTATTTTATTTTGTAATTATATTCATAAGCTGCTGCAGTTTTATGCAACAAATATTATTGCATTCAAAAGCTATTACATTCATATACGGTATATATTATTTTATTTACAAACATTTCTACTCTGATACAATAATTATTATTATGTATGCAATCCACTGAAGTCTTATACAACGAATATTTTATTTCTTGGTGCTTTAACTAACTGGAAGAGAGTATTCCTTTAGGAAAAATCCGCATTGTATTTGTACACAATTTAATGTTAATAAATAAACAAATTACAACAAATATGATATTATCAACAAAAAAATACAAAATATATTCCTTTTAATAAAATCGTCAAGACATTAATTTTTGGCATATTTTCATTACTGGTCTAAAAATTTAAATGTAATGTAACACAATTTATACAGAGGTAGTGCGCTCATCACATAATACTGGTAACGCCTCTGTTATATTAATAATTTCTTTCTTTATCAAAATATTTAATTATTGTAGTTTTACAGCTGTCTCACTGACTGAATAACAAAATACTTTAATTGAATTTTTACCCTCTATAACAGATGGTTAAAGTTTTCCACACGTATATAATTGCGGTAATAATATAATATTGTTAGTTTTATAATTTCTTTTGAGTGACATAATTAAGATATTAATATTTTATTTTGCCCACTAATTACTTAAATTTTCGTAGGTAATAGCATGCCCTTCTCTAAGACAATGACCTACAACCCCCGAGAAAAATAGGTTACTTCTAAAATAAAGGTAATAAGCCTAAGCATTTAAACGACTGCATGCGGACCTACGCTCCACTCTCGTTAACTAAAACACACTTCCTTGTTCGCACTTAAACAAATCGATTGATCTAAGCAACTTAATAGAACGTGGCTTACAAATTAGATCTAGTACTGGATGTGGTTTGCATTGAGGCGGAATAGAAGTTTTGTCGAAAGCGTAGATTAAAATTAAATCATACGTGTCTGTAGCTAGATTTAAAGGTATCACTACACGTGTTAATCGGTTAAAAGGTAGAAATTTAGAATATCGTCAAAGTTGTGTATTAAAATTTCTTGTCGCCTCTGTCTTGATTAATTTGATACCTAGGCACATAGTTATGCTCACTTATATTGCAAATATTTGGTATGGAATAAATAAATTATCAGATATAATTCAGTTGTAATAGCTTATAAGGTATAAATAATAAAAGTATAAGTCATTATAAACCATTAATACCTCGACAGTATAGTTGCATGTAGTAAAATTTTTGCCAGATCTCACTATTTAAAATTAATATTGTATATTGGTTGCATCGAAAATTATAATACGTTAAATGATGCAAGGACATAATTTTCGTAGCGTGAGTACTACTGAAATTTGGTTAGTATTTTGGTCAGGATATTTTAATTATTCAACGTAATTTCAATGATAATCTATTTAAGAAAGAAAGGAAAAATAGTATCAAAAAATTAAGTTCATACTAATTTATTGTGTTCTATCGATTTACATTTTAGTTTTCGTTCTGTCACGCAAAATGTTTGCAAACCCTGAACAAGAAAATAATTTAAATTAAGTTCATACTAATTTATTGTGTTCTATCGATTAACATTTTAGTTTTCGTTCTGTCACACAAAATGTTTGCAAACTCTGAAGAAGAAAATAATTTAAATTAAGTTCATACTAATTTATTGTGTTCTATCGATTAACATTTTAGTTTTCGTTCTGTCACACAAAATATTTGAAAAGTCTGAACAAGAAAATAATTTAAATAACAAAATTACTCTCAGTAATATTGTAGTCAATTTATGCAAAAAAACCTTTACGATCTTTACAGTTTATTATAGTAATATATTTTATAAGTCTCGAGAGTATTTTCATTTTAGCGATGCGTTATTTTTATTGTTAACGTTTAATATAAAACTCCAAAAATTTGTTGCGAAAAACTTTCTGGAAATACGTTTATTGAAAATGACATATTAATTCTTTTAACCCCACTACAGTCCGAACAGTCGATCCCAGATAAAATTGAAACTTCCGCCGATAGTCAGTCTCGATCAAACCCCGGCCATAGCCGACATTTCAATTGGTACTTATGAAATAAATATGATGGAACAAGGGGTGCTATCTCTGTTATTCGATAAAAAAATGAACTTCAATAAACATTGACTCAGACTAAACAGTTTGGCACCCTCACTGTTAAATTAACAGTTTCGCAAATTGTGCCTCGCACGTCGCGAGATGTTTGTTCGAAATAAAAAAATTGACTTGGGAGGATTTTGTAATATATAAAGTATTACGTACTAAAATATTTGGAATTTATTTTGGATTGTGATTAATTACTTTTTTTTTTTAAATATTTAACAAATATTGCTATTTGAATACCTTAAATACAGTGACGCGTGCAGAGTTAGTATTCGTTTCCGAAATATTAAAATTATAAAATGACGTACTTACAGCGAGAAAATATGTTTCCAGATTTACTATATTATGTACTTTGTGACGAAATTATAAAAAAATAATTTTATATATATATATATATATATATATATATATATATATATATGTATATAATTAAAAATTAAAAAAATACATTTATTGCGGATAGGGACTATTTCTTTTTTAAATATTTCAAAATTGTTTCGATCTCTGTACCTAGAATTCAAGTGAGTACATACGTATCTGAGAATTCGTTTCCGAATTAATTAAAAGTACAACGTTACATATTTATAGGGGTCAATATATTTTTCTACCTTTATATTTGGTATATAATGTATTTTGTGATAAAGTAATAAAAAATACGTTTCGAACGAAAGAATTATAATAAGGACGATTGCCTAAAATGCGCTGTGGACAAGCAATGGTTTGCAATTAATTTTGAAATATTTTCACTTATCAGATAATCGTTATATTTTTTCTTCTTCATATACATTTCGAAAATAATGCTTAAAAAATGAAACTATACAATTCGAGTTATAAATACTTTTTGACCCAATTTTAGGGAGCACTACGGTAGAAAATGAAGAAAAAAAATTTACGCTCTTTTTCTTGAATAATTTATAATTTTATTTTTACAAAAATTACATAAATTTTTTTTAATATAATACCAAATTCATTAAAGTAAGTTGACAAATAAGAAGATAATTAGTTTCAATGCAGCAATTTTTTCCAGTGGGTGGTAAAAATTCGACAAATCACTTTTTTCAATAATGTTTACAGATTCTCTTGGAATAGTTGCGGGTAATTTCAACTCATATGATAATAAATGTTTCTTTTATAAATTTACTTGGTTTTTTTTACAAACATATACAATTTTTTACCTGCCGAAATTCACGAAATATTATGAAATAAATGAAATTCCGGCGAAAAAGTGTTTTTTCAAAATTTGACAATTTTTAAATGTTTTTATATGGATAAAAAAATATTTCATCATTTAAAAAATTTCCTAACTTTTTGAAAATGTATGGTTGTAAATAGTTTCCATTGAAGTAATTTTGTCAATTAGTTGATAATTAAATTTTAGTGGTGCAAATATCGCGAATTTCATTTGTTCAGAACCATTTGCATCCATTCTTTAATTAGCCCTCGGATTATAGAGGGGTTATGGTTAAATAGAAAAAAACAGAATATAGGCTCCACAATAATGTAACGTGCATACCGGTACATATGTCTAGTTAGTGATGCATGTTGAATAGACCTTCCAAAAATATTGCGGGTATGTCATAAAAACTTTTTTGATGTATCTCTTACGAAATAACAACCTTTAAAGTGTTAATTTTTGTTAGTCACGTGTCGCCATTCCCTCCCCACTGAAAACTTAATTTTGAATATGGGAAAAGTATTCACAATAGTAGAATCTATCATAATTGAGAGAAAATGAAATAAAACTAAGTGCACTCCACTAGACTACGAGTAACAATCGAACAATTTATGACATGTACTGGGATATTTTAAGATATCATAGTAACTCGCATAAATCAGCTGCAAAAACAACTTTTCACTTTAAAATATATATCTATACTCACATATCTGTAAATGACAAGATATATTAGGCAATATGTTTCTATATTCATATGGTGAGCAAAAATATTAATATTTGTAAATATATAATGGAATTTCTACGCATCCTTATTAATATGAACGTAACCCTTAGAGTGCGAATTATACTCTTACCTAACGAAGATATTATTTAGACAATTTACATCCAACGTACAATATTAATAAGGATCTCCACACATTCTGTTATGTTACGTCTGAAAACTAGGTCTTTCCTTTAATAATGTTCGTAACCAATGTATACGTATATACTTTGTTTAACATTACTAACAGATAGTCATTCTTTACAAATTTTCCTTTAAATAAATGGAACGAACGGAATTAATTTTTTCTAGTTTCTTAGTTTTTAATAGACTATCAATAAAAATAACAGGATTTTTGGAAACATAAGAAAGCAAATAACTTACTTTACCAGTATCTCAAGAGTTAGGTGCCATAGTAATAATGGAAGCTTACATTAAGACTATTCATGTGATAAATGTTTGGGTTACACACGCAGATAGTCCAGAGCTCATACAAATTATTAGCCTGTGACACTATTCTTTATTTTAAAATTTTATATATGTTTTCTAACTTATTTATGCCAGATCAAAATAATTTTTCTTTATATTTATGCTTCCTGAAATAAAAAAAATATACCCATTTTCAAACACAAATTGAATCCCTCCTTGATAAAATTTCTACCGCACTCTTGCTATTGTCGCGCTATGGTACTCGTAACTTTGTAACCTGAATACCTACACTAATGATTTATAGATAAGGAACTTAAAGGGTGAACATACTTTATGACGGTGCATTAAAATATTAAGTAGAATTCGAATTATAAAGAACAGGCATAAACAGCTAGAAAAACGTTTTATTTTATCAGCTGAATAAATATTGTCATACTTTCCATATGGTATTAAAGGTATTTACCCGACTATATTAGAGGAAGGGTTTTAAATTTTACACGTTATATATCTATATGTGTATGTGAGTTAATTTGTTCCCTCGTACAGACTTTTCGTACAATTGCTTAAGCGATTTAAAAAAGTAAAGTATCCTTAGCTTCGTCTTGATCTAAAAAGTGTCGAAGGGAATATACCATAATAATTTTCACAGGCTATATGTGTATATATTTCGTGCTTTTCAGTTATTTTTTACTTAGTCGGTTTTAATTTTCTAAAAATTCATAATATATTATATTATGAATTTTTAGGCAAGATACATCTGTTCCTTTGTACAGATTAAACTACTAAACTGATTTCAACAAGTGATAGTGTATATTCATTATGATTCAGAGAATATTCTAGGATATATAACGTTATGAATTTCAGAAGTTAGTTTATCATCTCTTACTTTTCAATTATATTATACGTAACCGGGTTTTAGATTTTTCTCTTGTTATCCCTAAGATTAAACTCAACAAGTATATGTACGTGCACAGAATGTTACTAAGAGCGTGTCTATTACTATTATGTACAGCAAACTGAGTAAAAAAAATTATGAAACTACATGAAAATTACCGAAAGAAGAAACCGTATCTGAACGTAATCACTTTCTTAGTTGCGGTCCCAAAAAAAATATTGTATTTTGCAGAAACACACTTCAAGTACACTGAAGTGATGTGCAGATACACTTGTATTTTTAATAGACACGTTCATTAATATCCCCTCCGTACAGAAAGGAATTTTTCGACTATGTGAATATATTGAACAACCGTAAATTTAGCAACTTTTTCATAGTTCATATAAATTCAAAAAAGATTAGTGTAAATCTTGACTTTTTTGTCCATTGAATTTTTAAGCTTAATTTAAATTAAATTTTAGGTATAAATAAATATGTCTGAAGAGCTATAAATAAATATATTATTTTTCTTCCAGAACTCTATGAGCATAAAATTTGTTGAAAACGTTAATAGATGGCTTTGCAGCCAATCGGTCCTGATATTAGATTGTACAATGAAACTAAGATAAAGATAGACCTATTTTTTTCTTTACGAACTAATTGAAACGACACACGCCTAAATAGTAGCCCAAGCTAATCTTATTATATCACTAAAACCGCATTCAAATCAGTTCGGTAGTTGCTGAGATTAACGTGGACATGGAAAATAGAAAAACATATAAACCGATTTGTAGACAAACTGATGAATATTCTAAAAAATGTTCTTTTTGACTAAGTAAGGTATCTTTAGTAGGTAGCACTTAATTTTATTAAATAAATTTCAATATTTATACTAAGTTTTTTACGATTTTAATATACATATATGTATATGTATATATATATATATATATATATATGTGTGTGTGTGTGTGTGTGTGTGTATGTATATGTATATATATATATATATATATATATACACAAAGACTAGGATAGCAATATTTTTTCAAAGAAAAACCGAAATTTGTATGCCTGAAAATATTAGATAAAATAAATTCAAGATATTACACGCTGCATCAAAATGTAATTCGACTCCGACCTGCGTAATCCCCTTAACAGTATTTCGTAAGATCATATACATAAACGAAACCTTTTGCCCGTGAAGTTTCGCCCCAACAATATGCGAAATGATAACTCGCTCTCCCCGACTATAATAACTTTCCTTTTTGACCAATGACTTTGGGAAGGCTGGAAGCTGATCGAGTACAATCCCTTATATTTTATTTATACAAACAGGACTATATCAAAACATCTTCTTCTATTACGTTACTCTCTATTTAAGAGGTACCTATCCTCTTAAATAGAGTTAATATAGACGGGCCACATATTGTTTTGATTTTAATTATTTCAGATTACCAAGATCTACAGGGAAAATTAAATTGCTCATGAAAAATAAATGGTTATGAAATTAGTAAAATATGATTAGGTATATGTGACTAGAATACAAATATAAAAAATCATGTCGGTTTTTAAAATTTGCTTCTACGCGTTCATATGTGTAACGATTCTATATAGTAAAGTGAAATTTCATTCAAAATAATGCAGCGCAGGTGGGTTTTGAACTATTTGATTTTGTTTATTGATTTGAATTTTAAAATTGTTTTTTAATAACATATAAGACCTTGTCCCATAATTCGGCATTAAAATGAACATTATTTGGATATGATACAAAATAACGGGTGATATTTACCCTTTCTGAAATTTGTTTAACTTTTGAGTTTCATCCCTCTAGAGATAAAAATGCAAAAACACTCACATATTTGACCGTTTGTCTGTGTATACGTCTGTCACAATATTTATTATCGGAAGTGGTTTGACTTGGAAAGTTTAAATATATTAAATTGCATAGCGATAAACAATATTAACGCGTGTAAATATTATAATGTTTAACTCACAAAAATGTTTCCGAGGAAATTTTGGTGGGAAATGATTTTTTCAATTTGTTATAGGAAAATTTATTTGAGAGAATGGGTTATATAAGGCTTCATGGACTGTAATTTTATTATAGTTTATATAAAAAAACGGTCAAGGAATTGTGAGACTACGTACAGTGTAGGGCTTCGTAGTTGGTATGGCTATATGCGAACCTAGATGTTTTAGTTAAGGTATAAAACAATATAATATAATCAAATTTCACAATGAAAATTTGTAGGGGAAGTTAGTTGTTGTAGGGGTTACTAATAGTTAGTTGTAGGGGTTACTAATTTGGCTACGTATCCCTAAAAATAACGTTTAAATCAATTTAAAATTTCAAGATTTTTAAGAAATCCACGATGTTTTTAGAAATATATTTACATATTGCCATGTCAATCATCTGCGTCAGAAACATGGATATTTTATAATCAAATCCTTATAAAAATCCAAACTGGCCCAGATCAATAGAGGGGAGTAAATTACATTTAAAACATTTAGGCAAAAAAGGGAACAAGAAGGGATTTATCAATAACTTTCAACTCATTTAGAATTCAATATTGGAAAAAGATGTCTTTTCTGTTTTAATTTTTAAGATTTATAAAGAAAATAAACAACAGGCTTCCGAACTATACATGTTGTATTTTCCTTAGCCCCTCGAATTGACAATATATTCACTTTTTAGAGTATTTGTATAACTCTACTCTAAATTTCCCGTCCAAAAGTGTGATTTCAGGATTACATCTTAAGATTATGACGAAGTGCTGAATTTTAATATAAAAGGAGCTGATTTTCTCTTCCCCTTAAAGTTAACCAACTTTGATGATATTAATTATAGTGCATATGACTTATTTATATCAAGGATTGGAAGTTTTAATTTTTTCAATATAACTTATAAAATTACTAATATATTCATCCCAAAATCAGAATTTTTAAAAAAAGTTGCTGTATCAAATTATGGCAAATAAATATTAGACCAACTTATTACGAAAATTGAAACATATGGTCTTGGATTACACTTTGGTCAAGCAAAATAGATAATCAAAACAATAGGTAGGGTAGAAGAAACCTTCCTCCTGATTACGGCTAAAATGTACCTCTCTTCCCCTACTCTATATGCCTATACATATATATACATACATATATATATATATATATATATATATATGTATGTATATATATATATATAAACATATATATACACACACATATATACATACATATATATATATATATATATATATATATATATATATATATATATATATATATATATATATATATAATATGATATGTATATCTTTATTAAAAAAAGAAAAATAAATAAGACTTCAAAAAGTCTTTAATAAACAAATATTTTTTTTTAATACTCAAGATGTATTTTCACCTATGAAAACAAACAACATATTTTCATAGTGAAAAATAACCTCAATACGTGTTTGGAAATAGTTTAATAGAATGTACCATATACCCTGAAATTTTTAAGTTTTATGCACAAGTTATGTAAGTATGTATTATTTCTGCAATGCATATAAGTTTATCTAAAAGTATATTCGCTTTTTGAGATATCAAGCTGCTATTGTAGAATTTTTTGTCTAAGCTTATTATCCCATATTAAACAGAACGCAATATCAAACGAAAAGTAATTGTCGATATAAAATTTTAAAAAAAATTGTCAATAAAAAAATTATATTTTACAGATGAGGCCATTGATTATAATTCCTAACAAAGGATAAATAAAACAAAAACTAAATAATTTATGAAAAAAAAGTATTATTACATGTTACAATTTATTTTAAAATATCGGTGTTAGCGATGATAGGTAATGCTTCAATTTAAAACATTAAGAATGGTTTTATAATCTTTTTTTTCATTTATGACATTGTAGATATGATTTATAAGCATATGCAAAAAATCTAGTCTAAATTTGCCTTTGACAATGTAAATGGAAAGAGTAGTTAAAAATAATGTTTTTTTATTACAAAGAACTGAGTACCTGAATCTAAATTATTATTTGTCAACAATAAAATATTCACAACAATTCTTGGAAAATTAAAACTACCACACCCTTTCAAATTAACCTTCTGATTATGTAAATTTCTCAATTTAAATAAGAGAGAGTATAAAGATATTAAAATCGTGTTTTATTTTTAGTTTTATGGAATATTCATAGAGAAAGAAATAGTTTAAAAACTGTTTTGCAAATACATTTGAAACGTAAAACTTTGATGAGAATGGAAACTAAAATGTAATTGGGAAGACAGATTAGGGTATTAGACAAAAATAACTTTACGTTATGAGAACTGATACGGTAGTATAAGGTATGAGAACGGGTACGTTTGATTATCAATATTGATCCAAAGTTGCTGTATCTGGTACGCAACATTCATTTTTTTAAATGTTAAAGAAATTCGACCTAGGGAAATATTGTAATCATCCAAAAATTTAAAAGACGAATTTCGATGGAATTCCAACACATTAACGTGAATTGCACCCCATTCATATCGAGGTGTGCGCGGGGTTCGAAGCGATGAATTTGAAATTTTGATGTCAAGAGCATGTTTGGGAGCTAATGAAAACCGAAAAAAGTATTTTTACAATTTTTGAACGTTTTTTTTATTAGACTAGCATGCGATATGTTTGGGTTTAACACTAAAATTGAAGCTATTTTTATTTAAATATTCCTAAGATACTTGAAATTCAATTATTAATTTGCCAATGGTAAGAACT
Source organism: Druceiella hillmani (assembly GCA_039881145.1). NCBI lineage: Eukaryota > Metazoa > Arthropoda > Insecta > Lepidoptera > Hepialidae > Druceiella > Druceiella hillmani. Next base: position 2,707,545 of record JAYKKI010000129.1, on the reverse strand, counting down.
AAGTATGTTAACTTAGTAACTGAAGAACAGATAATTTCCAGACTTTTACACCGATTCAGTTAAACAGTCAGACAAAAATACACTATCTTTTTACATCGGTTAACACCATTTTTGTGATATTATTATTATTACGGGGGAAAATACTACGCCCCACTAATTAGAAGTCTATGCAAGCTACGCTACATCAGTAAATGTAGTAATTGCGACGTTATAACAAATTGTTTACTTAACACATACCCATATCAAAGTATTCAATGCAGAAAAAATATCTAAGTGAGTTCGTCTACATGCACAAACACATAATGCCTGCATGTAAAATTCTTGGCTAACTTTTCAAAGAAAACAATTTACTGTTTAAGTGCATATCTAATATGTTCTAGCATTTAAAAGTAAAATATATTTTCTGGACCATAAATATATTTAAACTGTTTATTTTATTAAAAAGAACGTCCATCAAAAAACAAACAAAATCACCGAGGCACATCTTATTGCTTTGATGACGTTATGCGGCATCTGGTGTGAGTGCGCAGTATGAAATTTAATCCTTGTGTTGATTTTTGGCTTTTCCCAATACTCCTTCTGCTCTAGTGTCATAATTCCTATACGATGATATTCCATATATCGTAGATATGATATGTTCAAAAGAGAACCATCTTTCTTTAATAAAGTTTCAGGTCTGTGATAAAAATATTGATATGTATTCCAGAAAGACTAAGAGTGAGCATCATCAATCATGTGGAGATATTAGAGAAGAAGTATTTCAAGGAAGGTAGTTGGGGGGGGGGGTTGGTACAAATTATGTGCTTTTAAACGATTTCATTACGTATATAGTGGAGGAGTATCAGATATCAGGGGTGTACTCGTATATACGGACATTTACGGCGCCAGGAGGTCTATATTAGTGATGACTTCAGATGAATGAAATAATTTTACTTCTAACAAGGCATAGAACTTTTAGTGAGCGAGGCAGAAGTCTAGTAAGGTTTTTTGTTTATAATTTTTCTTATTACTGGGAAGCATTTTCGCCGTGTATCTCGATTATAGTTAAACACTTTACAAATTCTTTAAAATAATGATTTCAATAATTACACCTACTTTGCATTTTATATCACCATTCTCAATTTTATTTTTTAATTAAAATTTCATCTTATTCCACATATATTTCAGTAATCGTAAAACGCAAAACATAAGCAGAATAAAATTTCCGCATAACACCACCATTTTTCACATAAACATTATATATGCGACCACGGCCTGAAATAAATTTTTCCCCAACTTCGTCGCTCCACATACAAAAGTAACCGAACAAACAAAACTAAAAACAGCTTTCACATCACATCGCCGCAAACAACGCCGAAAAACATTCGAAGCATTATGGTAATAAACATGGGGAGGTAGAAACGAATCACGGCCTCAAATTTGAATCGTCCTCGCAATGGATCCTGCCGAACAAGAGGTGACGAAAATACATTTGAGAAAACTTCCGGCGAGATCAATAGGTACATTTATAAAGAAGCTAGCGGGCGGGGGAGCGAAGGCCAGGAGAAATTTGACAAATAGTGTCACTTAGACTAGAATGCATCTAAAGCACTTAAATAACAACTTCGAAAATGAGTATAACTCCTACTACTAGGTTACGGTATACAGTTGGGTGCATATAAACATTTAAGTGTTTTACAAATATTATCATCATTTTATTAATATATTTATATTGTAAAAATATATTTCAGTTCTTGACAACCTATTATATATCTATATATATCTATAACGAGGAATCAAGGCAACTAGAACACTAATGATAAATCGAGTACCTAAATATGAACTACCACAGAAAAAGAAAAAAATTAACTTGCATTGTTCAAGACCAGCGTCTTGTTGAAAAAGTGGGAAGAGGCTTTTTGTATTGCGTTGTCAAGGATGACACATGAATAAGGTAGCGTTGTAGAGTGGTTAGAAAGCAAATTTATTTATGTTGCATCATGTTGCGGCTGTTCAATCACTAGGAACAGGCCATCGCTGGAGCAAGCCTATGGAGTATTATATGAAAATTCCTCAACTGGTGGCAATAAAAAATTGTAGTCAATTTATTTGAGGCATTGATTTACTAGATAGTATTATTGACAAGAATCTCATAGGAGGAAGAACCGGTAAATTTACTATTAGAACAATACTTCACTTCTTCGAATTTGCAGCAGCACTAGGTTTGGGGCAATATCAGCAAGATGGTGCAAAAGCCGAATGCGTCAGAAAAGATATACACTAATATAGGGATTTCAAGCTGGGCTTGTTAAAGAAATTTGCTTACTCAGGTCCTGGACAGTCACATCCACTATTTTCGAGTTAACAATTAGCACACGTGACACGCAATATCCCACTGCAAAGCTCCCGTTCAGGTTCCGACACTCGTAACAGCACTGTTCCCACAATAAACGAGAGACCTTACTCTTCTAACAGAACTCAGACTCGTTGAGCCTTTACTCCACGCTGACAAATTAGTGAAAGAAGCAAAACATTTGACAACCTGCGCTAAGGAAGTCCAAATTGA
>JAYKKI010000129.1:0-125000 GCA_039881145.1 Druceiella hillmani | reverse complement strand
GCCAAAACCCTTTATTTTTGAGAAACATATGAAGGTATCAAGTGGAAATTAATATAAAACACTTAGATGTACAATTATTCGTAGCTGCAAAAAAATTAGGTTTCTAAGTAACCGCGAGTAAGAAGACAAAACCAAATAAAACAAAACCTGTTCTTGTTCATATTAACCTAGAGTCTGACAGCATAAATAAAGAAAAAAATCGATAATTTGTAGTTATATCACAAAACAAAATTATCTTTGGTAAAGGCCTCTGTGATAGATATAGTAGTCAATATATTCTCGTTGAAAAAACAATAATTTTGTAGTTTGTTCAAGAGAAATTGTATGTACCTTTAAATATTTATAAACACCTAAATGTATACGGAATCCACGTAGCGCCAGTTCCCCTCGTGCTTGAGAGTTTTTCCCAATATTATACTTCCTGAATTGAAGGGTCCTATATTTATAATTCCGAAAATGTTACATTTTCCCATAGGAACTTTGTTTTTCTTAAGAAAGTACCTAATTTAAGTAGTAATATCTCATTTCATCGCTATATGTATTTGTACCCAAATCTTGACTCACAAACTGCTAGCATGATTTCCGTCCAAACTTTTCTGTTTTTAATAATCTTACTAATTCTGTATATTATGCGATCAGGGTTTGGTAGAAAGCGGCAGGTATATGTTTGATTATTACTTTGATAATTTAACTAATTTTTTAAACCAATTTTCTGAAATTACTAAATGATGAAATCAATCAGTTTTCTTATCTTAATTATTCTGAAGTTAACCAAACTGTTAATTTGAATCTACTTCTGTTTTTAAATAACACTTTTATAATGATATACTTTTGTTTTTAATAATACGTGCTCTGTTTTTTTTCTAATTATGATTCAAAATAATTTGCCATCTGTGGAAAAAAACATTAGTCTCTTGCTTACAGCACTGCTTCTCGGAAGATGTTTACCGAACATTTTATTTATTCTGGCACATTGTTCTTGAAAAAGCAACTTGATAATTAAATCGTATTTTAATGGTATCAGTGCCATTAACTACATTTTAATGAGGGACTCCCACTAATGTTCACCCTCTGTAATTATTTGTACGCTACATGGAACTACACTCGAAAGAGCAATCCTAATGTATACGTTCCGAATTTCATTGGGATTATCAGAGACGTTTTCACATTTTGGAGCCATATCAAGAAAATTTATAAGAGAGTTGACATGAGACTCGAATTTGTCATGTATCATTTCCACGGCTTTTATCACATCCATTGGGTTGTCACATTCTTTCTTTCCAAAATCCTGTGATTTTTTAAACGAATGTAATCTTTATTGAAGTTACTTATCTTATCATAAATAAAAATTTAATATTTTTGATATGAATACTTATTATTATTTTCTTTCATAGATATTTATAATGGCTTCTTGTCGGCTACCAGTGTTATAAAATTAATAATTTAAGTTCAATAGATTTTCAAGGAATATTTCTGCTGTAAATTATTTCACAGAAATAAAAGAATTAAATTAAAATAACATATTGTTATTATCATCTATTTGAATATTTGTTGTTTTTTTGTTTCAAATTCATTAAAAAAAAATTTTTTCCATAGGAAATTTTACGAACGTAATATTAAAAGAGTTTGTCACCTTGTATGTATGAATGAATTTAACTCGAAAACTACTGAAGCTATATATATATATAAAAATTTTACTTAGGTTATAGAGAGTAACCTTGGGGAAAATATAATTTGTTTGTTTCTTTGAGATAACCCAAACTATTCCGAAGTTCTGTAATAAAAATTTAGCTAAAAATAAAAAAAAACTCCATCTTATGGATGATATGCAGAGGAGGACTATTTAAAAACAAAAGAGTTAGTATAGGAACGGCGATGCGGAGCGCTACTTGACTCGGGTGGGGTTTAAATTATGGTAATAGTTAGCGTTTAATATAAGACACAAAATAAATGAATTAAATGTTACACTTGCATTTAGAAATTTCATCTCAACGAAGTTGCAAGGCAGTGCTATTTGTAAATAATTTCAGAAATAAACCACCGATCTTGAATTTAATAGCGCTTTATAATCCTAATTTTTATAAAAGTCGTAATTTACTTCACCTGCCTAGAGTGCACACGAATATCGTTCGGCAGCACGAATGTCAACTCACTTTAATTAACCCAGCACTGCGAGACATGCCCAAGCTGAATATTTTAGGTTCAATTGATGGCTTCAAGAGGAGTTGCTTGGTAATTCACAAGTAGTACTCAGTGAAATGTTAATTTGAATTAAAAGTTTTAACGTATATGTCTCTTTGTAATTAGTATTAAACTTTCATCTTTTAATACTTTATTTTACAACACATTCATATATCCAAAGCTGGTGCAGACCTGCAAGTTGGGAAAATTATTTTTTAATAATAAATAAATAAATCAGACGTGTTATCCGGCGGTGTTGTTATATAAAAATCACCTTAAGGTATTTTATTACATTATATCTTATCTAATTAATTATTGAGCTTTAAGTTTAAATGTACTTTAAGCACCCGTAATATTGTATGAAAAATTTAATTAACTTGTGATTTAAAGTCGAAGCTTGCAAGAAATTTTAGCAAAACATTTTGAATATCAAAAATGATCATATTTTATATCTTGTATGACTAGTATCTCGAATATTTAATTAATTAAAATGCATAATAGAAAAGCTATGTTAAAATGTTCTAATCGAAAAGCTTAATTAACGGAATTTCTCTTTTTATTCAGGCCATAATTTTTTTTCACCTTTACAATATTAATATATATATATATATTAATCAGAATCAGAATTAATATATATATATATATATATATATATATATAATCTAAAAGGCAGAGACACAGAAGTGTTTACACGCATTGGACGAACTACAGACAGGCCACTGCCCGACTGAAAACCCAAATATCCCCATTGGCCTCCTATAAGAAGCTGGCTACAAAGTATGGAATTGCCCTGGAGGAGCCAGCACCACTTACAAATTACTGCGAGTTTTTCTACAATCTACCGAAGGCTAATTACAGCTTAAAAAACCACAATCAGACGAAATCAGCATCCTTGGACATCGAGTTGAAACAGGCTGCCCTGCAAACAATCAGCGAAGAATACCCACAACCTGATTGGTTACATGTATACACAGACGGGTCATCGATCCCTGAAACAGGGGCAACCGGAGCTGCCTACTACAGTTCTAATTTTGAAGGATTCTTAGCAGTGGGAGCCCCTCAGAGCAACTACGATGGAGAAATAGCAGCTGTTCAAGCGGCAGCAGCTGAACTGAACAAAATAGCCCCAACACCTAAAGCAGTCTTCTTCGTCGACTCACAAGCGGCTATCCAAAACCTTTCCCGCAATACGGAAACAGACTGCAAGAGAACGATGGAGACCAGAAAAGCCCTAGAACTTCTGGCAAATAGGGGATGGCACCTCATATTGCAATGGATCCCTAGCCATGTCGACATCTTTGGAAACGAGAGGGCAGACATCTTGGCCAAAAGGGGCGCGTCCATGGCTCAACCTGCCTGTATGCCCTCGCTACAGAGCATGAGGGCCATCATCCACAGGGCTATTGACCGGACAGGCAGGCAACACCTCACACAGCTTTCCGTAGGGAAAAAATGGGAAAGTCTGGTCACCATCGGACCCATTGACCACAAACTACCACGAGCTGTGAGCGTAGCCAGGTTCAGAATGCAGACTGGCCATGACTACCTCGCAGCACACCTACACCGCATTGGTGTTCTCCCAACCTCTGAATGTCCCCTGTACGGACACGATTTAATGAATGCGGATCACCTGCCGGATTGCAGTGGAATCAACCGTCAGGGGGACGATGATGACCCATTCAAAGATGTTCATCTATACTGGTCGGCGCGCCACCAAATGGCTCAACAGCCAAGGGTGGGCGTTGGCTAGTAGTAGTAGTAATATATATATATATATATATATATATATATATATATATATATATATAATATAAGTATATATATATATATATATATATAATATATATATATAATATGTATAATATATTTTATTTTCCAATACCAATGTAAATAAAGGCAACTGTGTAGAAAAACGAAAAATAGGAAGTCTTTTATATTACGATAAAAATTAAACTGAGATTAATCTAATGAAAAATCAACGTAACCAATTCTGTAACAAAATTGACAAGTACTCGTAAAGTGGGATGGCAAGATGAAGAAAAGATTAAAAATACGTATTAAACAATTTTCCTGCAAACGAGATAAAAGCTAAATGAGGCACATACTGTAATAAAAAGTTGACGAATTGGTGGTTAGCCCGCTTGCCTAAATATTGACCAAAACTGTACAAAATATGAGGCTTATGGCATTGTCATGCTAAAAAATGTGGAAATGAAATAATAATTAATTACATAATTTACATAAATGAGACGGGGAGAAAACTATATTCGCAGAAAAAAGTAAGAAATTATAATATTTGAAACATCATTTTTTAATCCCACTGGCAACACCATACTTTCCCACGTGTATATTTTGTTTAACATTCTAACGATTAAAACAAAAATATTCGGGATTTATTTATATATTATTTTATCGCATATTGAGGAATCAATTGAAATAGTTACATCAAGAAAGTAGACAGTTAATAGTATTTGAGAAATGAAAAATATATATAGGGAAAATCATTAAATTTAATCGACTTAAATAACCATTTGCGTAAAAATTTACATCAGCGGAAATGCACAAAAAAATTTTCTAGTATTAGATTCACTTATCAAATGTAAAATAAGAACTGTCATCAAATATCAATATTTTTTTACTCGGAAGTCACGCTATAATCTATATATTTGTCTTATAATTTTAATTTCTGAGTCAATATGCTGTAATATTTGTCTTATAATTTGAATTTCTGAGTAAATATGTTTTCACTTTTACTTATTGAAAAAAATCGGCGATATCCGCAAAAGGGTTTTATAAAAGAATAAGTATTTGCAATACGTCAATTAAAAACTTAGTACAAGAATTACCGGTCTCCTTTAAACAGCATGTTTTATATATAGGATATATTAACTCTTTCACAAGCAATATGAAAATAAATAAAAATGGAAGTGACGTTTTATTTTAAAGTTGTCCAATGGAGAATATTATTGTAATCATTGGTACCCTAATTATTATAGATTCACAACAACTCGGTGATCCTTTAAATTTATAGCTTACATAGGTCTGTATATTTAAATTTTATATTTAGCAGATATCAGAAACGTATAATATTGGAAAAAAAAATCCAGTTCCATAATTACTTTAATACCGTGAAATATAGAACAGTAATCTTTAAAATCTAATGATATATTTTTCAGTAAGCGGAAAGTATATAGGAGAACTGCTAACATTGGTTAAATCCAACGTTAAATTGGAATTAAAAAATAGTAAATACTAATGTATTACTTTGTGGATACGGTAAAATTTGACGTTATTTTGTGTTGTGTGACGAAACCTTCGTACTTCTTCCGTTGTTTGGAATATTTGCATCGGATTTAGCTTGTGCAAGAATATAATAGGGCATTGTTATAGCTGACTATGTTTGTTTGCCAAACTATCAGTTTCGAGCAGAGAAGTACATATCTAGTCAAGGATTTGTTTAAAAACGTGTCGCCCATTAATTGCAAATCACTGAACAGTTTAAACAATTTAGTACTATTAGGGATTTGAATTTACTTTTAAAATTACAAATCTTTTATGATCTTAAACACAAACTCACCGTTGATATTTTTTATGTTATATTGCGTTTTTAAGTCACTAGAATTTATTTTAATAAATTATGTTTAATAATTAATTAATTATTAGTATTTCATTGAAAATTATACTCATAAATATTAATTGCCTCTCCACTCTATGATGTATTAGTAGATGATACGATACTGGAAAGAAAATAATGAAGTTATTTGAGCAAATACTTTGTAAATTTGAAGGCAAATATTTGGTTTACGGTAAAAATTTATATAACAAAAAAAAACAGAAACCTTTTTAATAAACGAATTTAACTACTTTTTATTTGAATATACTTTAGTAATTGTAATGAATTACACTGAAATTTAATTCATGAAGTTTTGATTATAATATATTTATTCCTCCATTTATACAACATATTTTGGTCGAAATTGACAAGCTCACAATATTTAGAATCGTATTTACAATTCCACCCCTGGACGGAAATTACATATGTATTCAAAAAAGTACCATTTTGATAATTTCGTGTGATTTAAATCATTAAAGGTTAATAGTATACATTATTGGATTTTACTACAGTCCATTGCCATATAAAAGTAATTTATTTATAAATATATACGCCCTTGAAAAACTTACATCGCCCTAAAATTTCCGTCCAAAGGAATTTAAAACAATTTTTGTTAATGAAGCCCGCAAATAAGGATAAATGTGAAGTGCCCTTGTCGTATTTTAAAATGAACACATTGCAAAATAAGGATTTTGTTTCAAAGGGCATTATATTTTTCACGCTAACCTCATCAGCGAAATTATGGTTGAGAGAATATCTGAGTTGGGGAAGGGATTTTCCCTACTCTGGTCGCCATAACGCGAATGGACGTAGCCTGAATAATATAGTATGACACATTACTATGAATCGATTATTAAAGTTATATTACAACTTAAGGGGATGGTGTAAATTCCGTAGCACAAAATCTGGGGATTTGTTTCGAGAGTATAAATTTTTACTTCCGCAGTTTGTGAGAATTAATTTGCCGTTCTTAAGTTTATAAGGTTATATTTCCCAAAGTTGGAGATAATTCTTGGTGTAAAATATATTATAAGGAACATCTGAGGCTAATTGAATACATGAAGCATAAAATCGTAAGGCAAAAGCCGGGAAAATTGGTCATCAAAGAGTGCTGAATCAAGGGAAGTATGATATAATGGAACAAGGAAAGAATAATAAAACAAGCCAATGTACAAAATTTTACTAGGTTGAATCGTACTATAGCGTGTCATAGAAAACGAAAGATTCATGATTATATATACATATATATATATATATATATATATATACATATGATGACCATGGCTCAGTCATAAGAATTGCGGAGAAAATGAGTTACATTTCAATAATCTATGTTTACTACTGACCGTTGAAACACGAAGTTTAGAGAATATTTTCGTTTTATGGTATCGACATTCGTTAAGGAAGGTTTTTAAAAAATTCACACATAAAATAGTGAAAACAGCGATATTTTTTACAAATAATCGTTCTGTATACTTGTTATTTAGTCGTGTTATGAATGATTTTTTTATGTCAGGGATTTTCAATACAAACTCTTATTAACTTTACCTTTAAGATATTTTTAATTTGCGGTGAACGTCCAGTCTCATCAAAGGTTATTAAAATTAGAGTATTTCACATCTCTTGCTCCATGCAACTGTGAAAACTATATTTCTGGACTTAAATAAAAATCAAATAATTCTCAAAGAAAAATTTTACTACTTAAATTAGGTTTTCATGAATCTTCCTCCAAACGCGTGAAATGGGGTTACCCCTTATTCATTATATTCCCTTATTAACCCTATAGACCGTTCCACTCGTTCAAAGAGTGTGGTATTAAGAACTAGTTTTACTTAGAAGTTGTTATTAGTGAATTTTAAAAGAAATATCAAAGGCGCTATACATTTTCCTACGTTTATAATAATTTTTTGCAAACTACGGATGTTAGAATCAAAACATTCCCCAAAAAAATCCTTATTCATAACGAATACATATTTTTAAGATATTTTTGCCGAGTTGTAATTAAGTAGAAATACAAAAGACAAAGTTTATTTTCCTATACTTATAATGATTTTGTACAAAGTACCTAGGTTAGAATTAAACAATTCCGAAAAAAAAATTCCTTATTTATAACGAATCCACATGTTTAACAACATTTTCGCTGGGGTGTCATTAAGGAGAAGTACAACTGACAAAATACGTTTTCCTATACTCATAATAATTTTTCCAATGTACGAATGTTGGTATTAAAAAGTTCCTAAATAATTTTCTTACTTTATAACGAATCCATAATTTTAACCATATTTTACCCAGAAAAGAATGAAAAAATTCCAAACAATTTTCCTTATTTATAACGAACTTATATTTTTACCACATTTTCACCGGGGTATAATTGAGATGAAAAACAAGTGACAAAATACATTTTCTTACTTTCATAATAATTTTGCCCAAAATATGGAGGTTAAAATAAAAAGAAATCCTATAAGATTTTCTTTCTTTATGACGAATCCAAATTTTTACCAACATTTCGCAGAGATGTAATTTCCAGCTTTATGTGGTTTTCTAAAGAATGCGCTCGTATATTAACCGAATTATCTAGCAATCAGAAAAATATACTATAATAGTTGTTTACAAAGTATTGATACGGGTTTATAGTAACTTATAGACGTTAAATTTGACTGGCTTTTTAACGTCACGGTAATCGGTCACGTTTCAAATTCAATGCACAAGAACACGGGTTAGAATATTTTCATGATTAAGTGAAACTTTTCTTTATAAACACAAGTGAATCTTACAAAATGTCCTGATTTTACATAATAATCGATCCCAAAATTATTATAATATATAATTTACTAACGATCTTACTTTGCTTTGCGTTGAAGTAGATTTTATTTTATACATAACGAGTTATTATATAGTAATATAGTAGATCTCGTCGCCACCCTCTTCGTATCATGCACATGTTGAAATACGAAATGCCTACTCATTACTGCGTAAGTTTAGGCAAGGATGAAAACAACTAATTTACAAATATAAAAATAATAAACAATTTTAGAACTATTGAAATACAAATGCTAAATATATAGTGCTTAAGGAATTATATAACTAAATATATTTACTTGCTAAACATTTATTTTCTCCTGTACACTGCGTTTTAGTGAATGACAATCTGCTACAAAATAGACAAGCCTGTTTCAATTTTTGTTATACAATCAATTATAGTCTAGCGTTTATTTATCTTTTAATATTGATATAATTAGTGCGAGTGATTATTAAAGATGCGTTACATGAATACTTTGTGATAACAATAATAAGCATATATTCTTTTGTTATTAACGTTTTCTTATCTTTAGTACATATTTATCAAAATACATTTTCCTTTTTAGGGTTTCGTAACTAAAAAGAAAGAAAATTGAACCTTTATGGGACTATTCATGTGTTCTTCATTCCCTCTGTCAAAGCTGTTTTTCTCAGACGTGACTTTAGATAGAATTTCCCAAGTTTGCCTTAATAAAAAGCATATTAATACCAAAAAATATTTAGATTGAAATTTTAAGGTGGGAATGGGAGGAGGGGCAAATTTGATTTTTTTAAACTTTTTTTATAAATACCACATGCAATGTATACACGAGTAATGGGTATCGTTGGAAAGGGATAGTTATAAAGTTCTCAAAAATACTTTTCACATAAATTTAGGTAGTATATATATCATATATAAACTGATATATAGGCAAAAAATGTAGATCTCTGTTCTGTTATTTTCGAAAATTAAAAACCTACAATAACGAAAAACAGAGTATTTAGAACCCCAGACAAGAGTTGTGGGAAAACTATAACGATAATTCTAAATGTCAAACTTTTTGAGATATTCACGATAATATGCATGTTAGCGGTGGCTTATGACTAATTTCACTTCAAACATCTTACAAAACCTTGCATTTGAAGTTAAAGTTCCACTTGCCCGATTTCTGTTCCTAAAAACTTAAAATGTTCATGTAAAACAATTTTATTCCTAGCGTGCGTGGTAACCTCGTATTTCTTTTTTTATTAAGCGAACGAATATCTTATGCTTTATAATATACAAATATATTTTGCCCTACCCAGCTCTAAGAAAACCTAACCCCCTATCGAAGGCTTACCAAATAATTCTCCACATATGATGTGAACCGATCTTGCCGTGACTGAGTTGACAAACAGGATGTTCATGAATTTTAAAATGGAGCCCATTTAAGCTGAGTGCGAAATAAAGCTGCGCGACGGACAATGGCCGGAAGGGAATTTATGATGGGTCGGTAGAAGTGGTGAATTTGCTGAGTCTTGCTCATGAATTGCTAAGGTCGCCCTTTTGTATGAAAGTTGGTTGATATCATGGCGATACATGTTCTTTTAAATAGAAACACCTATTGATTCCACCTTTGTGATATTGACGCGAGTCGTTGACGCCGAATACCCAAGCGAGATTTGCAATGAAAATTCAGTATCGTAAAATAGTCTTATTGAAACTGTTAATTTACTAATATATTTTGGTTCCTTTACTAATTTTTGTATTTTAGTTAAAGGAGACAAGGAATCAAGTTTATGCCGATAGAGATGAAGTGCTACCGTAAGAAATAATACATTTGATTTGAAATATTATTAAGACTACTAAATGCCACTTATAGTTATAGACTTCCAACTACTTCATAGGCTTATACATACCCATGATATTAATTTGTACAAAATTTCAGATAAGTGTAATAAAAATTACGGCTAAATATTTATATTAGTTTGCTGGAAAGTTACACTCAATAAAATTACAAGAACATTAATTTACAATCGATATATCTTAAGAAATATACTAATTAAATCTTCGGTGACTACCAAAATTATATAAAAATCAACAATTTTATTTTGTATTACGTATCTTTGTAGATTAACCCACAAATCTATATATTATTGAAAAATATGAACATAAAGCTAAAATATATTATATATATTATTACCATAAATACTACACCGTCTTGCGCGCGGCAAAAGTGATGGTATTTTCTTTAATTCTTTTTTAGAGATATCCCTGATATTGTCATAAATGTAAATTACCACTAAACAAAATGAATATACGACAGTTATTTTGGTCATCATCATAAATATGACGAAGAGACAAACAATCGTACATGTACTTCACAATCTTTTAATTGCGTTTCTTTGGATCCCACAAAATAATAAAAGATCATATTTTCAATTTCTACAAAATTAACGCCAAATGTATTCAATAGATCATATTTTGTTAATTATTTTTGTAAAATTATTATTATTGTATGGTAAGAATAAACTTAATGCTTATGGAATCAAATTGAAGTCTGAATACATTTGTCATAAGCTTATAACTTGCTAAATGATTACGTTTTTCAATAAATACTTTCAAGTCAATCCGCATGAAGATATGAACGATTTCGTATGCGTGTGTAAGCTTACCATTTTAACATCCGTGTCAGAGCTTTTAAAATATGGCTTCGTCTTAGTCGTAATAGTACAAGTTTACTCATGACATCTATTTTCGTAAATTTTTGAGGAGATTTTACAGTGTTCACGTCTTCCCCTTGATAAATTCTAAAAAAGAAATTGCCAAAACGAATTATTACTAAATCACACCTATTTTGATAAGAAATATATTTTGAAAATATGGAATAAACTATGTTTTTTTTATGGTTTAAATTATGTGGAAAAAATAAATTTTGGGCTTAGATATAAATGTTCAAAATGAGGGCAGAGGATAAATTGTGTTTTGGACATTTATGTACCGTTAATGACATTTTTTAGTAAACCTTTGTAGACGACCATAATTTAAAAAAATTGATCACCTTTTCAACAAAGTTATTATTTCAAATTATCGAATATTTTAATCCTTTTTATTAGTCGAAAATAGATTTAGACAGCACTCATGAAGAAATTGTATATATTTTACAGATTTATTCAATCCTTATGTTATTTAACTATCAATATTAGTATATAAAAATGGACAGTTTATTGTCCACGACACTAGTATGAAAAAGTTTTCATATTATATATTTGTCATATGTGGCGCAAAAAAATATTTTATTTTTGTGTCTAAAATAAAAATATTTAAAATATATTATGATAAATAAAATTTTATGAAATTATTTCGGAGATAAATTTTATAGTCTTAGTCGCGTAATTGTTATAGACAATGCCGTGAAAAAAGCCAGGTTACAGTATAATCCCAGTGGGTGGTTGTAGCCTTCTGTCAATTTAATTTGATGATGGTTTCACTCAGTCTTTCAAATAGAAAAACCATACTACAATCTAGGCATTTCCAACCTACTCAATAATTTTGGAAAAAGTAAATTAGCTTGGGCCCTACAGGCCCTTAGTGCATCTGTTTAAAGGCAATTAGCGCTGATAATTAAAGTTATTATATGTAAGAAAATGGGTTTAATTCAACATAAGATACGAATTTTTCTAATTTATGACTTCCACTTGAGTTACGATGCAAAATTCATCATAAATATATAAGCCATGCAATGGTGTCTTATGTGATAGCAAACGTTTGGTTTAAATTATTCAAGAACCGGGATTATATCTTGAAGACAAACTTAATTTGCGTCACGCTGTTAAGTTAGATGTACAATTAGTTCACTTCTGAGAGCTTAAATCGCAGTAACAAGAGAAATTAAAACATATTTACATAAAAAAAAAAACTTTCCAAGCAGTGGAAAACTTTCCAAGCATGTCCAATATTTGATATATTGGTTGTGCTTCTTAGCCAAGTTTATAAATCTACTTTTGAATTCCCTGTAAATTATTTAATTTTTTTTAGTTTAGGACATCCTTAAATGAAAATTGTAGTAAAAATAATTTTTTTTAAAAATTATCTTAAATGTATTAACTTCTTAAAATAGTTTTAAGGAAATTGTGTTATAATATACATTTGTCGTAACTTTTTACTTTTGTCATCCTACACGCAATCTGGTTTTATAATATATTAAAGATAGGTAATTAAAAATCGATCAAAAAAAGTTACAGACGTATAATTGGACTTGTTAATTTATATAAGGTCGATAGACAAAATTTGCAAACAATAGTAAACGGCATTTGTCCAAAAACACAATACAACATTTTTACTTTTGAGGTACTGAAAATCAAATAATAATATTGTTACGTCAGTGCAAAGAAATAAAAAAAGTCAAAGTGAAAAATGTTGCAAGTGGATTATGTACGGATACAATATTACGTATGGGGAGGCGGCTATTTAATTTGTCATATTTCAGGCGTCCTAAAATCAAGTTTTAACCAATGAAATACTGAAAGAATGCTTCATATCATACTGCAAGCCTGCCAAAGAAATATTGATGTCAGGGTAAAGAACTAATCTCATCAACTCCGCACCATCAGCCTGCAAGCTAAAGTGGCCGTGATCTCCGGTGGAGTAAGTGCATCATGGCACCTGACTCGACCCAGTGACCTGAACAGGCCGCCGGGCAGATCGAGCTCCCGTTTAAGAGATTACATTATGGACACTACCTGGATGGGGATAATTTTCACACGATTGAGTTGTGAAAAATGAAGGCGACCTTTAGCCGCTGTATCGGGTATTTGAAAAATGTTTACCTTTTAACATTTGTGATGTTTGAATAAAAATATTTCTTGTGTTTACAATGCATGTTAGTATATAAATATAATATAATTCGTGAAGTGAACTGTTCTCGTTACTATTTTTTTTACATCGTGCAACGATTCCTCTCGAATTATTATATTGTTATTATTGATAACGTTATTATGGCTCTTATTGTCGCTTTCGTCATGTGTTATAATTAAAATTGTATTTTCAACTTCGCTTTTGGGAAACAAAAAAGGTTTATTATTATTATTAGAACACAAATTCCTTTGCATACCATAGCAACAGAATATGGACACATTGAATGAGGCATATTTGCTTAAACTATAAAAAGGCTAATGGTAAAGATTCTCCTAAAGTCTATAAACTGTAAAAATTCGAACATCCACATATCTAAAATTCATAAATTGTAAAGTTAATATTGGAATCCGGGCGTATAATTTAGTATATAAAAGCAAATAAATTTTAACCATGTATTGCAATAACCCTTAAGAAAAGTTCATACTTTTTAATTTATTAACACAACAATTCTAACACGTTCTTATTTACATTTAACTAAGCTTGAAAAATGAGAGAATCATATTGACACGTCCCTTAGATCCAGCTGCGCATAAAACCAAAACCCGACTAAATCAACTGATTAAGTTACCACACTCAGCTAAAGGCACAAAATTCTCATCCCTTAATCCGTGGCTGAATTGTCAAACAGACTGTTCATGAATTTTGAAACGGACTACAGTTAAGTCAAATCTAGAGCTAAATAATATGGGGATCCATGTTCCAATGTTTCCGGCAATCACCTCGCCCTGTGATATTTATGAATTATTAAAAATATTTCAAAAATACAGCAGGCTAAAGGTAGCGTATATATATATATATACATATATATATATACGAGTA
Source organism: Druceiella hillmani (assembly GCA_039881145.1). Classification (NCBI taxonomy): domain Eukaryota; kingdom Metazoa; phylum Arthropoda; class Insecta; order Lepidoptera; family Hepialidae; genus Druceiella; species Druceiella hillmani. Next base: position 110,712 of record JAYKKI010000129.1, on the reverse strand, counting down.
TATAGATTGTATCTTATATGGCAAGCCAAATAATTCGTTTTGAAATTTGAGTAACGAATTTTAAATATCTTGGTTTTCTCAGTTAACTCATTGTAAACAGATATTTTTCCTTGCATTAAAATCCCCTTACATACTTTATTTGAAATATGAAAAATACTATTTGCACTATTAATGATTGAATATTATAAGCACCTCGTATAAAAATGTTCACCAGACGTAAAAGGTTTTGACCTTTTTATATTTAAATTTTATTCATGTGTTCAATGTTATTGTATGAAATACTGAAAATAGTGTTTTATTATTTTCAGTATTTCATACTATAACATTCATACCCATGATATTAAAAGATTATTTTGTACCTTAAATATGTTTTGGCATATGTAGCGGTTGTACATTTTATAAGACTTAAATAAAATTAGAGTAATATATACAGAGATAAATAAAATTAGAGTAACATATACAGAGATAAATAAAATTAGAGTAACCAATTACGATTCTCAAAATGGGAAAGTATTCATGTTTACACAGTCTCAGCATGTATCTCGTCGTATGATGCTTATGCATTAATAAAAGTATACAGAAAAGATTTGAAGTATAAAGGTAAGGCATACATTTTTAAACTAGGTCCCCTTTGGATTGGGAACATGCGATGTAAACCTAATGCGGTTAGTTTTTTCAAAATAATACTTGAAGATTAAACGTTTTGCAATTACAATTAAAATACAAGCAATTTACAGAAAAACTGATGAAACGAAAAGTACATTTGACAACAGAAAATGGTTCTATTGTTGGTAAAATCAATGAATATTTATTACAAGCGTCCATATTATACGCAGGTTTAAATAGTAAAACGTGCGTATGTATTCCGTCATTTGCGATATAGAAAGGATGCCCGATATGCGAAAAGTGGTAAAAATTGTAACAATGAAAAAGAAATATTTGAATGATTTCGTTATATGAACATCCAGAAAAGTGAAAAACTGGAAGTTGCTATATGCAGGAAATACTTTATATGTATAATCAAGAATAACTGATATAGGAATAAAAACCAATGGTAGAATGTAGAACTAATGGTAGAAATTCCACTACGAGAGTTCTCGTTTATAATTTATTGTTTATAAAATGTTAAAGACTCGAGGGTGTATAGTATTTTTATTACACTTTCTATAAATATTGATGTCACTCTTTCTCACGTAAATATATAGACTAGTATGTGTTTCTTAACCGTAAGCTTGGTTGCTAATATTTCTCGATTAATAAAAGTTAACTAAAATAATGTTGCACTGATATAATTTTCAAATAACATTTCGATTATATATACGATTATTGATGTCAAAAAGGGGGGGGGGGGTACCGTATAATATTTTTGATCATTATATCTTGCGAACAATGTGCCATATTGAGAAGTATAACTAGATATTTTCTATTGAACTTCTATATTTAAAATGAAGAATTTTAATATTTTGAACGTTTAGGTGGGTGTTGTGATAAAAATTAATATTATATTATAGACAACAATTTAGTACCAGCAGGAAAAAATAGATGAAATAAATAATTTCTAAATAAGCAGTTAAAATGAATGTTTACTTTCAGACTTCATGAACAAACCAAAATAATACATTTCTCTTACTTTCCCTTTCACAAGCACTTTTATCATCTGGTTATATGTACAGATCACGTAATAATTCGGTGAACTCTGAGAAAAAAGTCGGTGTACTCGGTTAACTCTGAGTATATTAGTTACAAAAATTAATTTCAAATAAATATTTCGTTTCAATTCGTAGTACATCTTAATTTTTGTTTTTAATTTCTCATTGGAGTCTATTGCTATCATAACAGAAACAAATCTGAAATAACAAGCAGAGAGAATTTTTCATGCTTTAATTTTTCAAAAAACCAAGTCATGTATCTTAACCATGTTACTTTTTACCATTTTTTAAATAATCGTAATAAGCTCTTGAAATGAAATCCCAAAAGACAAGCAATCAAAAATTCCAATGATATACGAATGAATATATTCGCATTTCAAAACATCTTCACAAACTGCCTATGTACTTTTGCTCCGCGAGTAATGAATGCGTTAGGAACATAATTAAATCAGGAGGATAGGCGGCAATTCGAGGCGAGAACGGCAAATGATCGTCGGGCAATCACTCAAGGCCAGGGGTCTGATTGATTAAATTGATCTTAAAAGTGATACGCACAGGATGTCAGTGGCTGCCTGTAGCCAAGCAGACGAGATAATTGGGGACGTGATTGAAATAGAGACTTTTCGATATAAATTTAGATTTGGGATTTGCGGTTGAGAAATTTCCCCGTAATGTGTATGTGAATGAATTTCATAGTAGTTGTGATAAAAACGATAAAAATTAATATTATATTATAGACAACAATTTAGTACCAGTAGGCAAAAATAGATGAAATAAATAATTTCTAAATAAGCAGTTAAAATGAATGTTTACTTTCAGACTTCATGAACAAACCAAAATAATACATTTCTCTTACTTACCCTTTCACAAGCACTTTTATCATCTGGTTATATGTACAGATCACGTAATAATTCGGTTAACTCTGAGAAAAAAGTCCGTGTACTCGGTTAACTCTGAGTATATTAGTTACAAAAATTAATTTCAAATAAATATTTCGTTTCAATTCGTAGTACATCTTAATTTTTGTTTTTAAATATTGAATATGTTTGGCGTTAATTTTGTAGAAATTCATTATTCACAATTAAATGAAACTACGTGATGTAGTATTATTTCTAATTTCTTTAACCACGACCTAGGTTCTTGCCAATATCCCACCTGAAGATGTTGTAATAAAACGAAATCTAGGTCGTGGTTAAAGAAATTTAAAGAAAGTAGAAATAATACTACATCACGTAGTTTCATTTAATTGTGAGTTTTGTTTTTAATTTCTCATTTGGGTCTATTACTGTCATAACAGAAACAAATCTGAAATAATAAGCAGAGAATTTTTCATGCTTTAATTTTTCAAAAGACCAAGTCATGTATCTTAACCATGTTACTTTTTACCATTTTTAAAATAATCGTAATAAGCTCTTGAAATTAAATCCCAAAAGACAAGCAATGAAAAATTCCAATGATATGTGAAAAAAATATATCCGAATTTCAAAACATCTTCGCAAACTGCCTATGTACTTTTGCTCCGCGAGTAATGAATGCGTTAGGAACATAATTAAATCAGGAGGATAGGCGGAAATTCGAGGCGAGGACGGCAAAGGATCGTCGGGCAATCACTCAAGGCCAGGGGTCTGATGGATTAAATTGATCTTAAAAGTGATACGCACAGGATGTCAGTGGCTGCCTGTAGCCAAGCAGATGAGATAATTGGGGACGTGATTGAAGTAGAGACTTTTCGATATAAATTTAGATTTGGGATTTGCCGTTGAGAAATTTTCCCCATAATGTGTATGTGAATGAATTTCATAGTAGTTTACATTTTGAGTTTAGACATTAATACATAATAAAGGAGCTAAATAATTTAAAAATAGTTATTTCTCTATACACAAAATTGTAATGCTGGGAAATTAAATAAAGTAATTATAAAAACACCTTTTTTATTTATTACACCGGTATTACGTATTTTTTATTGTGTCGGGGCAAACAGGGACCATGATGGAATTCCATTTTGTTCCTTTTATGTATTTTTTTTTTTAATTTAAAAATTTTCCAAAAAAGCTGAAGTAGATATGTTTCTTTCTTTCTAACTGATAATCTATATAACAATTTTGATGTCTCTAACTTTAATAAGATATGTTTCTTTCTTTCTAACTGATAATCTATATAACAATTTTGATGTCTCTAACTTTAATAAGATATGTTTCTTTCTTTCTAACTGATAACCTATTTAACAATTTTGATGTCTCTAACTTTAATAATTTCGAAATATTATTCATTTTTTTATAGCTTTGGGAGCTGAATTTGGAAAAAAAATATTAGCAGTTAACTAAAAGCCAATAACTAAATACATGCCAAATATTAAATTTGTAGGGTTTATAATTCTAGAGTTTTTGCCTTCTACATGTATAGATGGCGTAGGTCGATTCAGAAACATTATTTCGTATTAAAATATCACTAATCTCTCTCCATCGATTGCTTGATATAGGCCATTTGTTATGCCCATAATCGCAACGCTTGGTAGGTGGCTTGGTTATTGTAGTCCATAACTTTATCAAACAAGTGGCGCTGTTGCGCTTCACTGGTCAGTGGTGTTTTAGTTACGCGATTTGAAACATCACTTCCGCTCCTCTCGACGTGCGGCCGGGAATCGAGTCGGAAACATTACTTTGCGCTACGCGTTTATTCATTGAATTATTCATTAAATGTACATATATTTTCATTAATATGTATTCTTTCGCGAACAAAAAAGAAACAATAAAAAATGAAAATAAATTTTCCAGTCAATCGAATTTATTTATTTTAAGCTGAAAGCTGTTGTGTAAAATAAAAGGAAATTACTTTTTCTAAAGGAGCAGAGATTGTCATACTCAAGAAAGCAAAATGTGACACAGAGCAAATAAATTTTAAAACCCTTGTGGAACAAACAAAATATATGCAAACGTTTATGAAAGAACTTCGGCAGTGGAAAATGTAAAAATTATGGCTTACCAAAAATTTGCGAGAAGTAGCATGAAAACCAACACGACTGAATAAATATTTTAATATCATAATATACCTATTTACAAAATTTAGATCAGAAAAGATATGAAGACATAATAATTAGATCTTTTCAGTTATATTTTAAAAGCTAGCATTGTTTCTTTAGTAGCTATATAAAAACTACATGCAAGCAAACAAATTTTCCCATTTTCCGAGAGGAAAAGAATACCGTTCCTTTTTTTTAATGATACTCTGTAACTAACTATGACAAACAATTTTCTTAAGAACATAGGTTCTGTTTTAAGATTACCCTGTCTTGTAAATCATACATTTATTTTCTTTCCAATTAATTACATTTCAATTATTTGCTTGCTTTAGAGCTCAATAGATTTTAGGCAAGACATTTTTCACATTTAGATTTAATTTTTTTTATTTGTAGATATCAATGAAAATATCTAATTGAATCACAATCCTTTATATATTTTTCAATTCTTCCATCAACGTTTCTAATAATGCTATCTTGTAAACTGGGAAGAAAATTAAAAAATTACAATGACAAACTGAACGAATGCTTTTTATTTAATAATCTGTCACATAGACAGATTATTAATATCCTTCTTTGTGGAAACTCAATGAAGAGTCAAAACCTTTAAAATTTCTTAATTTTCCCGTACTGACATATATATATATATATATATATATATATATATATAAGCTTTTAGTATTATTTCTATATATTTTATATATTTTATATTTTTAGTATTCTATATGACATATATAAAAGCTTTTAGTAGTTAGAAAATGAAGCAAACAAACATTTTTAACACCTTATTATTTACAATTAAATAAATATCGCGACAAAAATGGATTTTTCCCAAAATTTTCTGACCATCGTTTGAAAGATAAGATTATATAATTGCGCATATAAAATATTTAAAATTTAAAATAATATATAAAACTAAATTTAAAAATAAGACCGTTAAAATCGAACTTGTACTTGAGGATTAAGAGGTAAAAACCTTCCTTGAATCAACTGTAAGCAGAAATGCAAAATAAAATCAACAATCAGTCAGCGCTCCTTGCCATTTGTGAAACATTACTTTCTTGGAAAATACGAGTCTGTGTTTATTTTTAGTGTTGGGATGACGCACTAATCAATACAGCGCTATACACACCACGCCATGTCGCGGTGCAAAATTACGCAATTAATTGAGTTTTGCACTAGAGGTATCTCAATCAGATATTAATTTATTATTAAATTTATAAGGTACTAATAATTTTAAAAATTTCCATAAAACATTTTCTTGTTGAAAGAAAAATTTTCGCTCAACAGAGAAAGGTTTTCTACAAACATTCTAAATTACAAGTAGCAAAATATTTTTATGTATTAAAAAACTTTATTTGAATTAATTTTTGCGAAAAACATGTAGTTAAGATATATATTTATTCACATGACATACTGATGCGGTATATTGAGCTTATTTTGATAAAAACAATTTTCAAGAGACGAAATAGAATTGTAAAATTTCGAGTTAATTTTTTTAACTACTTGTGCCCGCGAGTTCGTTCGTATTGAATTCAGAATAATAATAAGTTTTTAGATTTTCTTTTCTTTTTTCGTTTTTGTCTCAGAACTCTATAATTTTGAAATTTACTAAAAACGTTAATAGATGGCGTTGGCAGCCAAGTAAATTCCGTCGGTTCGGACATTATTGTGAATAACGAGCATAAATTAAAGATGGTCATATATTTTTATATGCGAACCGATTTAAATTAGACTAAGCCTAAATATTAGCCCAAGCTAATTTAAATATACAACTTGAAACCGCATCCAAATCGGTTCCAAGTTTATTAAGATTAGTGTGAACAAGGAAACTGCGCACAAACCGACAAACTGACAAAAATTCCGAAAACTGTTGTTTTAGGCTTAGTAGCGTGTCTTTAGTAGATAGCACATAATTTAATATAGTGGGTAGCATTCAATGTGTGTACATTTTCACAATTCGGTTTTTCACGATTTTATTATATAAATTATGAACATAAAAAGTCCGTGATATTTTCCTTAAACTATAAATTGTAGCAATTCATGTTATGAGCAATGAACAGAAAAATAGATGATTATATACACGTGCCTAAAACCAAACATTTCTTTTGAATATATATTTCCTTTCACATTAATAACCCCAGTATAATTTATACTTAGTCGAAAGTATAATCACGAGCCGGTACTTAATTTTTTAAAAGAAATTATATGATTTTTGCAATTAAACACACAAACAAAACAATTTTAATAATCCCTGACATTAGTCCCTCTCTCAAAAAAAAAAAAAAGGAACTGTTATAACATCACTCTGTTGTTCGTGCGTCCGTCTATTTATAAAAGACCTTTTCCTCAAAAATAGCTTATGACATCAAGTTGAATTTATCATATACTAAGGTCTGTAATCTTAAATTGTTATGAAATTTCAAGTTTTTGATATGCGCAAAAAAATAATGGCGCTTTAAAGCGTATTGTTTTTTTCATTCATACAATTGTCTTACTCGCTTATCATTAAAACATGCAGGACCCCTCCGACCGATTTACAATCTTGAAAGTCGGCTAGAAGGTCTAATAGCACCAGTAAAGAGGCAAATACGAAAATCAGTGATTTATAATTCTGTTTCGAATTATACATTTCTTCTTTAAGTTCTTTTTACGCCTTTGAACGATGTAGTAGGCTATTGACCTTGCTATAATAAAATTTCAATATTTGCCAACGCGTAATCCGTATTTTATTTTTGCTGACATCTTTTCTTCAATATGTTTTTGTTATCTTATTGTTGTATAATTAAAAAAATGTTTTTTGATTGTTTTTGCATTAACGAATGGAACGTTAATTAATTCCGTACCTTTTCATCGTCCTTTAACTCCTAAAATCACGCCATCTTTTGGTCAGTTTATAACTTTATAATGCCATAGGCGGCATTCAGATGGCGCCGCTTATAATTTTTGTAACATGAAAAATAGTTTATGATCCAATATCTTGAAACCTTAGGTAAAAAATAATTTTTACGATTTATGTATATTTATTTTACATATATTTTGAAAAAATTAATTTGCGATATGTAAATATATTTATTACAAATTAGTCAAAACAAGGATTGTTTACTTATAAAATATAGGTTTCTACGCAAATATAGTTTTATTTCAATCGTAAATCGTTTCATATGATTCAGCTTTTTGACCATCAAATTTGTAAACTCATTTTAATTAATATACAATAATCTAAGTCTGGGAAGGTTTGGCGGTGATCAAGATTATGTTCACAGACTTTGCATCTCTAAAACTAGAAAACTCTTAGAATCATGTTAAACTATTTAGTCAATAGAAGTGCTGACGAGGTCAGTCAATACGTCTTTCAACTAGGCAACACATTTGACCCTTGTCGATTACCTTATCGACTTGTTAATCGCGTTATGGATTAAAGAAAAAAATTTAACTAGAATTTGTATTCCGATGACACAATTACCTACAAATAAATGAATAAAGTAATTTTATAGGTTTTTTAATTATTCAGTAATCTTAATATTATTTTAAATTGGTTAAATATATTGTCCAATATTATTTTTACATGCGTAAAAAATTTTTAATTTCTCAAATACTAAGGGATTTAAAATATCTAAATATATTAATTAATCTCTTTCGTGATTATTTTGGCTTTAGAATTTCGACAATAGGATGAGCATGAGACATATTAACTTGTGAATATTTTCTAAAATTTCTCTAGAAATGTCTTATATAAAATTAGGAAAAAAATATTCTCAAATTTCTTCCTTTATAATTTCTTCAACCAATTAATATAACACACGATGTACGCTAATAATCATTTTCGATTTATCCATTTGCTGCCTCTGAAATTTCTACACGAACCATTTCTGTTCAAATATATGCAGTGTATTGTGCTTTATCATAAATATAGTGAAAAATTAAAATTTTGTTATCTTGGAAAAACTACGTAGATAGTTTCAGCAAAACCTCTACATCGGTACTCGTATTTAATTAATTTCATTCATTTCCTTTATTAGCATTGCTTTGCGATTTACAAAATGATATGCCAATACCTGACACCCTGATAGTTTCCTCTAGTCCACGGGCATTTAAAACTTGTGTTATGTGCAAAGTAATTGTTGTATTTGTTTTTAAATGTGATTAAAGTAAAGTGAGAAAAATTATTTTTATAATATACTTACAAATACTCAACAGTATATTTCAGTCAACGATACTATTAATAATGTGAGATATTGATAATTTTAAAACTATCCTATTTTGTTGAAATTTAAAACCTTTCAATATTAAAAATAAATTTAAAAAAATATCGCTTTATTGAAAAAAATATCAAAATTAAAATAAAATCCCGAAAACTTATTTTTTTAATAACATTTTATTTAAGAAAGACAGGTCAGAGGCAAATAATTAGCGCGTATCATATTATAATGAAAATTCTCAAAGATTTTCTAATTTATTCATAAACAACGGTGTTTTCAAGAAATCTATGTTCTATCCTAGATTTGGATATTTACTGTAAGCCATTTTTCACTAGCTACTACTTTCATAATTTTACAATAAATGTATAAATTTTGATACCATTTTTAAACAACACATATTATAAAACAAATTTCTATGCCGTACCTCTCTGTTAATATGCACACACACAAATATATTTATACATATATGAACATTTATATGCCGCAATGCATTATAGGCGCATACATAAGAAAAAGAGAGCTTAGATGAAATTAGATTTAGAAGAAATATAAGTACATACATATATATATATATATATATATATATATATATATATATATATATATATATATATTAAACTCAATTGGTTGAAAGTTTTTCTATTAAGAAATATATGTTATTTTGTTTCCAGGACATTACTTAGTTCCATGATTAGTATCATTAAACGGTCCATGATTGGCATTTTTTTACATCGGTCGTATAACTGGCATCATTGTACACCGGCCGCATGATTGGGACATTAGACGGCTAGTGTGAATACGACCGAGCTTTGTTAATACTGAAACTTCTAAAAAAAAATTATCACAAAAGAGTCATATATTTTAAATCCCTTAGTATCTGAGAAATTAAAATTTTTTTTAAACGTGAAAAAGTAATATTGGACAATATAATATTATTGGACCTCATTTATTTATATGCACGTAAGTGTATCCTCGCAATGCAAATTCTAGTTAACAGTTTTTTTTTCTATTTATAACGAGAAATTAACGCAATTAACAAGTCGATAGGGTAAACGACAAGAGTCAAATGGGTCGCTCAGTTGAAAGAAGTATAGACTGATCTCGTCAGCACCACTATTGAATAATTAGTTTAACCTGATTCTTAGAGTTTTCTAATTTCAGAGATGCAAAATCTGTGAACATAATCTTGGTCACCGCAGAACTTTCCCTAACGTAGGTCATTATATATCAATTAAAATGAAGTTACAAATACACTGGTCACAAAGATGAATCCTATGAAAAAATTTACAACTGAAATAAAGTTATATTTGAGTAGAAACCTATATTTTTTTAATAAAAAATCCTCGTTGTATCTTATTAATTTGTTATTAATATATTTACTTACCGTATATTAATTTATTGTAAAATGTATTCCAAATTATGATTTTTGTCCCCGGAAATGTCATTCACGGAATATGGTTTTTGCCTGCAAAATTTAGTTCAAATAAATATAAAAAAATCGTAAAAACTATTTTTGTCCTAAGGTTTCAAGATATTAAATCATGAACTATTTTTCATATTACAAAACTAATAAACGGCGCCATCTGCATACCGCATATGGCATTATAAAATTATTTAAATAAACTGACCAAAAGATGGCGGGATTATAGGAGTTAAAGGACGATGAAAGATACGGAATTAATTAACTTTTCATATGTTAACACAAAATACAACAATAAGATAAAAAAAACATATCAAAGGAAAAATGTCAGCAAAAATAAAATACAGATACGCGTTGACAACTATCAAAATTTTACCACAGCAAGCTCGATAGCCTACTACATCGTTCGAAGGCGTAAAAACAAACTTGGAGAAAAAATGTATAATTCCACTCAAAATTAGAAATCGTTTGTTTTCGTACTTTCCAGTTTACTTATGCTATACAACCTCCTATTAAGCTGACTTTCAGGATTATAAATCGGTCGGAGATGTCCTGCATGTTTTAATGATAGGTGAGTAAAACTATTTTATGAATGAAAAAACAATACCCTTTAAGGGCGATTACTTTTTTTGTGTAAATCAAAAACTTGAAATTTATAGCAATGTAAGACTACAGACCTTAGTATACAATAAATTCACTTGATGTCACAAGCTATTTTAGAAGAAAAGGTCTTTGCCATAAATATTTTGAATAGACGGACGGATGGACAACCAAGTGATTTTATAACGGTTCCATTATTTTATTTTGAGAGACGGAACCAATGTCAAGGATTATCAAAATTGTTTTGTTTGTGTGTTTAATTACGAAAATCATATAATTTGTTTTAAGAAATTGCGTACCGGCTCGTGATTATACTTTCAACTAAGTATAAACCATATTGGGTTTATTAATGTTAAAGGAAATATATACTCAAAAGAAATGTTTAGTTTCAGGCCGGTATATAATATTATCTATTTTTCTGTTGACTGCAAATAACATGTATTACTACAATCTGTATTTTATGGGAAATATCACTGGATTTTTATGTTCATAATTTATATAACAAAATCGTAGAAAACCGAATCTGTATGTCAAACGATACCCTTAATAATTCTTAATATATAAAATTAAGTGTTCCCTACTGAAGATAAGTTACTAAACCTAAAACCACAGTTTTTTGTCGGTTTGTGCTAAAATTTAGGCTAATATTTAGGCTTAATCTCATTTAAATCGGTTCGCAAACAAAAAAAACTACGATCATCTTTAATTTATGCTCGATATTCACATCTATATCAGAAGCGACGGAATTGATTTGGCTGCCAACGCTATCTATTATCTTATAGAGTTCTGAGACAAAAAAGGAAAAAAAAAAACTACTCTGAATTCCACGCGAACGAACTCACGGGCACAAAAAGATAATAAAATTAACTCGAAATTCTACAGTCCTATTTCGTCTTTTGAAAATTGTTTTTATCAAAATAAGCACAATATAAAACATCAGTATGTCATATGAATAAATGGTTGTCTTCACTACATGTTATTTGTAAAAATTTATGCAAATAAGGTTTTTTAATACATAAAAATGCTTTTATTTAGAAAGTATGTAGAAAACCTTTCTCTCTTGAAGGAAAATCTTTCTTTGCTTTAAAAAGAAAATGTTTTATACAAGTTTTTAAAATTATCAGTACCTTGTAGATTTAATAATACATTAACATCCGGTCGGGTACCACTAATGCAAAACTCAATTAATGGCATAATTTTGCATCGCGATATGGCGTGGTATGTGACGCGATTATTTCTTCCGATTACGTTTATTCAATTTTTTTATAATTTAAGCTAGATATTATATAACCTGTATAAAGCAGCTGATTTTTTTTTATAAAAAACACTAGCTTTTGCTCACGGCTTCGCTGACATAATATGAAGAATATAAGCTGTCAATTGGTAATGCCGGCACGATTATGTACATGCGCAAACCCTATATCCATTAAACTACCCTTAATTATATATATATATATATATATATATATATATATATATATATTATTGTATAAGAAATTTTATCTTATCAGTAGTTCCCGAGACACAAAAACCCTCGCAAATTTCACCTTTTTTATATATTAATATAAATAATACTGCCACAAAATTATGAAAAATTAAGCAAATTAAAAAAGAAAATTGTATTTATCTATTGTCCATGTTTTTCAATATCAGTTTATGTTCCTAAAATTACGTAATATTTCGTAACTTCTGAAATTATATGTTTTGGTTGTTTCATAAAGGTATATTAAATATAATGCCATTGATGTACATACTAACAACTCAAGTTTCAATTCAAATTATTTTTGTCATTACAGTGAACTTTCCTTTGGTGGTAAGTTTCCCATTTTAGTAACATATGCTAAAATATTTACAGGTGAAATAATGCATTTAATTTAAATTTTGATGTCCAAATCCTTATTTGGTTTTCAAAATTTTGCTTTCCTAATATTAGTCACGTACCTAATTAAAGAGCACCAAAACTTTATAAATCCATAGCTAAGATGAAGATGGTTCGTTGAAGGTGAGTGTGATTTCTTCATCAATACATATAGCTGGTATAGTAAAGAAGAATAGCAATTAGCATTTACGACGTAGGTAAGATAACTATTATTATTCATTTCGATATTCTTGTAAAAGATGTGAATTGTTACCTAACATAAGATGAAGTATAAGTATTTATTTTTTTCTTTGAGACCAAGCTATTGCTCCAAAAATTAATATGATTGTATCATATATTGTATTAAAATCTTTACATAATTTATATATAATTCTAAAATTATAGTAAGTTTTTGCCATATTTTTTAAATATAGAAGAAATTCTACATTGTACCTTTTGCATTTGATACCTTGGAGTTAAAGATGATATTTACGGTGATTAAATCTCATCCTACTCATCTTCCCCTAAATGCATTTAAAGATAAAATATTAGAGTTTATTTTCCAGTAACAATTTAGAATCATCCAAATCCATAAACATGTCATATTAAAGTTTTAAGTGAGACCGAGATTTAAAATATAGTACGTCGATAATACGTGACCACGATGCTCAAGTGGTCACGGTACTCATTTGAGTAAAGTGGGTACCACGTGACCACTTGAGCGTCATGGCCAATTGAGCAAAGTGGGTATATAAGTACTCGAACGTATATCCTCCAGATATTTTTTGTAGGGCAATTTTATTTGACGTAATATTAACTAAACTTAGTTTGAAATTTATGAACATCCTTTTTGCCAAATCAATCTCAGACGGAGAGAATAGATGTGAGACTGTACAATCACTATAACAAAAGCTAAGTGTGATATTTTATTCAGTCAATATTCGTCAGGAAGCCAGATTTAATTTGTGGTTGGATTAAAAAGAGACACCCGGAATATAATTCTCTAGTAAGTTCTTTTCTGAGTATTAGAATTAAAAATAATTAATGGCACAAAAATTGTAAAAGTATTAAGTGGTAGTTCCTTGCAATTAAGATTATTTATTGTATATTTTGTCTTCCTAATTTCCATTGTTCCAACAGTTTTGAATATAAATTTAAAAATTTTTCTCTGTAAATTCATTCGATTCTATAATGTACTTTCTAATGGCCGAGGAACAATTTAGTGCAATTTGTTCATAACATACAACAATTACAATTTATTAAATTATTTAAATTACAGATTTATGTAAAGTTTGAGATTACACTCATTTGAATACAACAAAGTTTTATTGCATTAGAAAAATATTTATACTTTTTTAATATTGTATTGAAATTAAAAAATATATTTTAAACTATTTCCTCCTAATTAGGAAAATATAAGAGGTATGACTGAAATACTTCTCTTCAAGTAATTATTTAAATATGTTTAACTTTTGGTGTATGCTTTCGAATAACACACTAACCTCGAGTTTTGGTGACACAAGTAATTGGAAATTGGGTAAATTTACTAGTAATAAATATTTATTACAGTTTTTAGAGAAATGAAATCTTACTCTAAAAATAATACCATTTTAACTATTGTTTTTAAAATTTGCTTTTCAAAATTACTGGTTTTCTTTCGTTGGCGAAACGTCACATTTCTCAAACTGTTTTTGTGGCTATTTTTTCTACCCATTAGTTAACTATAATTATAAGCGTCTTGTGATTTCTTTTGAATTATTTGTCAAACAGTTTAATTTTTTAAGCTTTGCAATAACCCATGTCATGCTAGACTATTTTGTTACTCTTAATTTTGTGAGGACCTTCTTCCCCCTTTTCTCTCTCCTATTTTTGATTGTTACTTCTCACTTTTTCTTACAATTCTTTACATAGCAAGTTTATTACAGTGTGTACACTTTTGCTTTTATAAACGATTTTCGTTTCCATTTGAATCTGTTTTTTTATGTACAATGCCTTGCCAGCTAAAAGCAATCCCTAATAATTTTATGAAGTTAAATGTTATTACATTGTAAAATTCATGGTTTTTGAAATATTTAATAACCAGGTTTGAAATAAAAGAAACAAATTTTATTCCAGCGATAATGGCATAAAAAACCATGGAAAATAATGTATTCCGTTGATTTTTGATAATATCCGATATATTATCCAAAATAACTAAGTATCTGTCTCAGAGATTATGCGTATATAGCATTTTAGCGATTAAGCAATTTTATATTCTGGAGTATCCATTACGATATCACTAGTCGTCGGTGAAAACGATGGTTAGATTACCGTTGCGTGTTTTTTATTATTTCTAACAATATAAATGAAGAACAATCTTTACATACAACAGGAACCACATCATGACATACTTAAAATAAAATTCCCCACCGTGTCTGTCGGTTTGTACTGTATTTTTTCAATAATTATTAAATGGATTGTTTTTGCTTATAATACTAGATAGTCTGATTTGTAAGAAAGGTTTAAACATATAATATGTGAATGTTTTATGAAAATTATTTGACTTGTTGCAATGAATGTCAATGAAATCGGGAAAAACCATTCATTGAAGAACTATCTTCGCTTAAATCCTTAGGGATACATCCAAACAAATTATTAAAACGTTAGTCTACAAAGAAACTTACAATAAAACTTGTGAAAGCATGAGATATACGTGTATGAAATATATAAACTCCGTAATATAAGTTTAAGTACTTAGAAAAAAAGTAACATTTCATCTCAGTTTATTCTAGTAAACTGGGTAAGTTATTGTTTAATTCTAATTAAATTGGTTTTTATAACAATAATTTTAAACAAATATAGATGAAATTTATGGGATAGATTGCAGTTTTCTAACGAGTATATGGAAATAATGTTACGGCCATATTTTTAAATAAGCAATATTATACACCCGAGCTTTTACGCGTCTGTGTCCATGCTTAATTTCATGAATGCTATTTCTACACTGGATAGGTTACTGTGGAAATTACAGTCTAGTTATTCCGTACGCATATATTAGCAAAAGTAAATAAGGTTTTATTACAATGTACTGTTGTCATTTCTCATAGCTCTTCCGGCTCGAGGAATATAACAAGATCACGAGAATATGTAACTAATACCATACAAATTTGCTTTAAATTTAAATTCATCCAAAAATGTTTTTTTTTAAATGCAAGCTTTTAACCGCCACTTGGAAGAAAAGCTAGCTGATAATCCTTGGTAATAAATTCCGTTTTTTTGACGTTTTATTTACCCGTTATACAGTTACTGCCAGGTTACTTGCAATAAGAGAGTGGAGAGAACGATGAGAGAAAAGTTGGCAATCACAAGAATGAAGAACTTACACTTTACGTAGTTGTAGTGTGACAGTATCCAAAAATCAATATGAAATTTTTCAATGATTTTTTTGATTTTCCAAACTGTTAATATAATATTTGAATGGTATGTGAAAAAATAATTTATGTTTTCTTTATTTGGTTTTTTTTTAATAAATTTAAATGTGATGAAGTACCGACTTCTCTTTTAATGTTAATTGTACAATTTGTTTGAGTGATTTTTACCTAAACTATACGGTAAATAATTTTTAAATTTTCAAATAATCCAGATACTCATAGTTAGAATGATATATGAAAAATTGTAAAATTTCGTCGACAGGACGTTACACGAAAACTACTTCACACATGCAGATCATAATTTTTTACAATACTTAGTCAATTCAAAATGGCACAAGGCGATGATAGCCCATATGTTCATTAAGTTGTGCGTACAAATAAAGAAATATAAAAACTATAACATATTGTTACTTATGTATAACTTATCAATCACGTTTTCTTCTCGTACAATATTTAAATAATTTGCTAAATTACAAGGTGGTAATGTAGATATTTTATGTTACAATTTATATATTATAAATTGTAACAGACACTAGGCAGTAAATGCAATGTATACAAATTTATAAACACGAAAATTCTAATACTGCGTACATATATATAACTCGCTAAAATATTTTTTTATTTGGTATAATATTTAATTAACTTATCATGTTACAAGACAGTTATGGCGATAAGTAGTTTAACTAATTGGTGCTCTTCCAAAGGCGAATATGCAATACATACATATAAATTTGGCGACGTAAAAATTCTAATCCTCCTTATATATGCATAACTCACAATGGTCTTTACAATACAATAGTAATTGCATTTGTCAATTTACAAGACGGTAAAGATAAGTGACCAATATCTTAATCAAGTGGTGCGCACCAAATGTTGACTATGTTATACATGTATACAAATTTAGCGATATCATAATTACATCCTCTTATTTACACTCGCACACATATACTGATACACTAGAGGTAAGCTATTCGTAACGATTTGCAATTTGTATCATAACAAAGTAAAAACTTTGAGATTAAACCTCGGAACAAAAGTACATGAAAATTATAAAAGATAATGACGATATAATACGACAAATTTACTTTCACTCTTCAGAAACATATCACACTCTTGTGCGACCGCAATTAGGTGGTTGAGCCGTTGAATACCGTTGGAAACCGGACAGTTGAGATATAATTCGGTTCTAGAGGGTGGAAAAGCAAAAAGGTGATGATTACTTGAGCGCAAGAAATTAACAGGTACGAAGAAGGAAATTTATTAAAAAATACGGGATAAAAAGTAATATAATACCGCTTAAAATGTACGATCGAATCATATTGACAGGTGTACTATGATCCGAATATCTGATCTGCAATATGGTCAAACCTGAACCAAAATCCTGGTCAAACACAACGTCTGACTTTCGGACGAATGTCGACTAAAAAAGTTATTTACCACACACAACACTTTTGGCCGTAATCGCTACATAATTTCTATCCGTCAGTGGCCGAGTTGGCCAACAGGATGTTCATGAATTTTAAAGCGGGTTGCAGTTAAGCTCGCAACGTGGAATAAAATTGCGCTACGAACAAAATGAGAAATAATTTATATTCATTCAACTAACGTAGCAATCTCTTCGTGTACCATTTATGAATTATTAAAAATGTATAGGACCACATGGTACACGAATTTTAAATATGAAGTCATGTTGGTTTATAGGTAATGCTCTCACGAGCATCCTCATGGAGCGCAAACATTTCCCCGGAGAAAATCTTCAAACATTCATTGTTTTTTAATAAATGGCGGACCGTTTGGGTACGAGCTTCTAAGAGCTTAAATTCCCTTTTCCATTTCATTTTTTTATAAAATGATGTTAATATAACTATTTATCAATTTATATTAACAGGTATCGGTTATTTATCAAGTGGTATTAACCAATTGCGATTATTTATCAATTCGTATTAACAGACTTCAACTATTTACCAAGTTATACTATCAAATTTTGATTATTTGTAAATTTATTTAAAGAAAATAGATTATTTTCATGTCATGGTAACATAACAGGATTTATCAATAATACTATTAACAGTATTTTCTTATAACGTGAACTAATGTACACACCTTTATTACATACAAGTTTGATGGTATGAAATTTCAATAATGGTCAAAGTCCATAATTAAACACGTGATTACGAGAAGTTATACTTTCATTTTACTGATTATTATTTGTTCAAAATTCTGTAAGTAATATTATGTTATTACATGAATAACAACTGGTTTCCTTTTAGTAACCAAAACACGATATCAAAACACAAATTAGAAAAATTTTGGCTCATAACATAATCGTGAAACTTATACTATTCTTTATTTTTATTAATAAGTTGTAATAAAAGGTTAAACACCAGTAGAACTTATACATGACAGATACAAACTCAGGCACATATGAACATTAAAAGACAGGTAGTGTTTCCATTAAACTATTTACAAATTTTAAAATCACTTTTCACACATTAAATATATTGATTGATGTACCTTTCACAGGCCAACCATACCGTTACTTTCTCAGAAAATATGAAATTAAGAACCATTGCTGTGATTTGTCTATAAACTTTATAGAGAAGCTAGTCTTAGATATGCTTAGAGTACCACAATTTTTCATAATTTTGACTGTAGCAGCTTTGCATATTTTTTGGGAATATAGTTTTTCTGATAATTTTTAACCATATTTTTAGAAGAATCACACATATATTTCAGAGATATAGTTTGGAATCTTCATAAATTTATTTTTCAGTGGATACTCAACCCTTCATTAGAAATGAAAAATTTTTTTTTAATTACTTTATTTACATACTTTAGTATTAATATTTTGAATTGGCAA
The DNA here is from genome assembly GCA_039881145.1 of Druceiella hillmani. Taxonomy (NCBI): domain Eukaryota; kingdom Metazoa; phylum Arthropoda; class Insecta; order Lepidoptera; family Hepialidae; genus Druceiella; species Druceiella hillmani. The sequence continues at coordinate 91,697 of JAYKKI010000129.1, read as the reverse complement.
ATACTGAGATTTATTAGGTTCAATAGGACCTCATAAGGATTCTGTGTTTCTTTTTAGTTTTAAGGTATGAGATTCTAAAAATGTTTAAAAACCACCATTAGTTCGTACCTTTTTAACTTAATTTTATTTGGAATTTATAATTTTTCAGCACATTAAGATAATTACGTTTTTGGATTGTTTTTTTTATTACAATTTAACGTATTTATTGCGTTTTACGCTAAGTATAGAGCCAAGAAGCTAATCCAAATGGATATTTATAGAATGTTAGGAAGTTGTTGTTTATAATATTCTACTATTGCAAAAAAATCATTTATTTGAAAGATTTTTTATTTTAGTAGTGAAATAATCTTTGGTATCAACAATTGTTTATTAAATATTGTGATGGAAACGAATGAAAGGCACCATGCAAGCGTCTTCCTTCTAATTCAAGCAAAAACCCGAGCGATGTGATCGGATGAGGCACATTATAATATTTACATAAAATTATAATATATGCAAATTGAGGTTACTTCAGTACATTAGTGCTGCCTTGATTTTGTTGATTATTTTTAGGTAGTTTGTGGTTAATTTTCAATTCACGACCAAAAGTTCGATTTAAATTTTAAAAATTGCCGTTTCAACAGTGACCGGAACTGCAGTCGAAATAAAAAGTCCGTTACGTTTTACTTTGTCTTCAACGGAGTTCAGCACAGCAGTAACATGGGAGTAAAGATATTGAAGTCAGGTTTACGGGGAGAGTACTTGAAAATATATATGGGAAAAGGTTAATATTTTATAAGCTGTAAGTATATAACAAATATAGCAGGATCTTTATTTGATACCATAAGAATTTAATTAGATCCATACGAGATGAATAGGATCCATCATTATTTTATCGAACACAAAGAAGCACTATTAGAAACTTGTTAATATTGGTTTATTGAATGCTAAGTTTAGGGTAGAGCCCCAAAATATGGTGATTTAAATGTGTATTATCATTTTAGATTATTATGTTTTAAAAGTATGCTGATCATTATTGAAAAATACTCAATAAGTTTTCCTATGAAATTACATAGCTTCCAACTACTATTCATTGATACACGATATGAGCTCAGGAGCGCCCTCATCTCTATACGGTAGGGGTGTATATATAAATATATATATATATATATATATATATATATATATATATATATATGTATATATATATATGTATATATATATATATAAATATATATATATATATATATATATATAGCCTAAGACTTATCTTAGCGCAAAATGTTTTTGAAATCTTTAAATTGTTTAAGCGTTAAATTAAGACAAAGAACTAGCAGATAACGTTTACTTTTATTAATTATATTAGTACGATTATAGACAATAGGATATAGACAAGATTGAAAATACGTAAGAACGAAGTTTATTCTCAGAGATGTAACCTGGTTTCACGATTCTTGCACGTAAATAATACGATAACACAAAATATAACTTTAAATTATGATTAATTTGTGTGCCCATTTTGGTATTAAAAATAATTTTGAAATCGTAGCGTGATACGTTGAGAAATGAGGCCGTAAAGTCAAATACATAGGTACATCCATACATAAATACATCCTAATTAAAGAAAATAGCCCTATTTCCCACTTTGTCCTGCCCGCTATATATCAGTAAATGACAATGAAGATATTAGTAAATCAGATTACCTTGTTTCAATGAAAGTTATGCCAAAAATTATACCAAGGCTTTTATTATGATTGATTAAATTATTTATAATATTCAAAAAAAGAAATTACTAACTATCATACATGGCGACATACACATTTTGTCTAGTAATAGAACGAATGATTCATTCGAAAGGTGTCTTTTGTCACAACCCATAACACCTCACTTCTTTGTTGAAGGCTTTCCGAATAATGCATCACATACGGTGTGAACGTGTCTTGCCGTGATCAAGGTGGCAAGCAGGATGTTCATGAATTTTAAAACGGAGCACATTTGAGCTGAGCGTGAAATAAAACTGCGCGATGAACAATGGCCCAAAGGGGATTTATGATGAGTTGGCGGAAGCTGTGACCTACCTGAGTGCGCCCCTGAATTGTTAAGGACGCCCGAATGGATGAAGGTTCGGCAGTATAATGGCGATACATTCCTTTTTAAATAAAAAACTCCTGTTGACTCGACTATTGTAATGTTGACCAGAATATTCTTGTTTATACCACTAATCTAGTAAACAAAATTTTGGCTTATTTAATAAAGTTTATATTCATAATAATGTTCATATCATTCAAATATGAATAAATCGAGTTTACTGTGATACAAAATTAAGCATATTTTACTTTAACAGTACAAAGTACGAATTTTCATACCACATTTTCAGACCAAATTTCAAACTGTGACGTAACATTATACTCACATATTTGTGTAAACTTTTAGATAATTACAATTAAATGTATAATAAGAACATTAATATAACCAAATATCTATCTCGTCCCGTTAAAAAATTGCATTCAAGTTATGTGTGCAATATTTTACTTTCGATATTCCAAATAAAATCTGAAAATAAAATATTTGATGTTTATATAAAAATCGTATTACGGATTTATTTCCACATTTAAATCGCTATTTAGTTACTCAAAATCCTATAAATTCACTGAAAAATATGAACAAAAAACAGCCAGCAAGGAAGTTTGGGAATCCTCCGTTTTAATATATATATATATATATATATATATATATATATATATATATATAGTAATGAAAGCTTCCTACTTATGCACCTTTATTTAAAATTAATTAACGAATTTTTTTTACTGTGGTCAATTAAATTTTTGTGTAATTAACAGCTGATTGAAGATAGTTCCCCTTCCCCTTCCCCTTCCCCTTCCCCTTCCCCTTCCCCTTCCCCTTCCCCTTCCCCTTCCCCTTCCCCTTCCCCTTCCCCTTCCCCTTCCCCTTCCCCTTCCCCTTCCCCTTCCCCTTCCCCTTCCCCTTCCCCTTCCCCTTCCCCTTCCCCTTCCCCTTCCCCTTCCCCTTCCCCTTCCCCTTCCCCTTCCCCTTCCCCTTCCCCTTCCCCTTCCCCTTCCCCTTCCCCTTCCCCTTCCCCTTCCCCTTCCCCTTCCCCTTCCCCTTCCCCTTCCCCTTCCCCTTCCCCTTCCCCTTCCCCTTCCCCTTCCCCTTCCCCTTCCCCTTCCCCTTCCCCTTCCCCTTCCCCTTCCCCTTCCCCTTCCCCTTCCCCTTCCCCTTCCCCTTCCCCTTCCCCTTCCCCTTCCCCTCCTACTAACAAGTGACTTGAATGCAATTGACAGTGATAATAGTGGGAAATAATTTTGTAATTATTTCTATTTCTATGTAATTTTATGTTGTCAAACAAAAATAAAGAGACATATTTTGTAATTTTAGTTGATAATTTGAATTACGATTTTTTTTTATTTTACGTAATTTATTATTTCCTAAAATACTGAATTTCCTAAATACTTTCCCGTACTTAAATAAAAACTAATCAGCAAAATTTAAGAGAAAAATCAAGAAAACCTACATAAAATTGAGCACGATTTTTTTTTTGCAAATTGTGTCGATTCTACATTAGCCGAAGGAACTTCGTTCCTACCTGGTGTCCCACGACACCACATCTTTTTTTTTCCTTTCAAAAACGACCAAATCATATATGTCAAGTATGTAAATTTGTCTTATCTTTAAAATAATTTATGTTTATGAAATGATCTCCTAAAAGATAAGTAACCGTCAATGATACACGATTATGTTCCCATTCCGAAACATCTTTGCAATCCGCCAATGTACTTCAGCTCCGCGAGTAATGAATGTGTTAGAGCCATAATTAAATCAGGAAGATAGGCGGAAATTCAATAGGAGAAGGGCAAAGGATCGTCGGGGCAATCTCTCAGGGGTCTGATTGATTGAATTGCCGTTAAAAGTGTTACGCGCGGGACGTCACTGGCTGCTTGCAGTTGAGCGGACGAGATAATTGGGACGTGATTGAAGGAGTGAGTTTTTGATATAAATTTAGGGAATAATTATGCAAGTGGATGCGATCTTCATTTTTCAATGTATAGATATGGCTAATGTCTTTATCGTACAGATATCTTATGGTATATATTCTGTACGATAAAGTATCTTATAGATATTAGATACTTTATCGTACAGAATAAATCGAAAATAAAGTTTTTTCCATGGAATTAAATTAATTCCATGTTATTCATTAAATTAATTCCATGTTATATCAAAGTAATGTATCATAAAAGGAAATATCGCTTTTCAAATTAAGGAAAGTGGGTATATTTAGAGAAAGTAAATTTTTAAATCCTTTTAAAAAAAGTGTAAGGTGGATAAAAAATTGTAAATAGAGAAAGGGATTTCGACAGCGGAAAATATTATTAAAATTATGGCCAAGTAAAAGTTTGCAAAACATAATGGAGAAAATAGTACATCTGCTTAATGATTTCGCTCGTTCAGTTTATTTGAATAATTTAGATCGGAAAATATATAGAATATATTTATTTCACTTATATTCATTTGTTCAATAGAGGATATCGAATTTGATTCACCTGTACCAACTCATGCCCATTTTTATTTTTACTAAACGGAAATCAAATAGATAAACAAGAATACAGAATTTGTATTTCCGTTCGCGAAAATGGTTTTTTGAAATTTAATTTCTTTAACTGGTTGTAATCGGGTTACAAGTTAGAATATTATTCATTCATTATATTATTGCAATATTCAATACACGTGCATTTTGGTAATATCACGTCACCATCAGGATCTACTATTGCTGTTACACAGAGCCAATTGTTTGCATTTATTTTAGGCTTCTCGTTTATTGATTCGGCATATCACAAATAAAGAGATTATTAGTGTTATTTTACGTTTTACTGAACTTTTAATGACTTAGGTATAGTGTAATTATGGACCTTTTTTTTGGACCTCACTTTCACCACAAAATTTTGTTCAGGAATGAAGCTCATTTTTGTTTGAATATACACGTCAATACACAAAATTGCCGAATTTGAATAAAATCCATATGATATTGTTGACACGCCGTTATATCCACAAAAATTCATTATTGGTATGCTTTTTGGACTGGTGAATCATTGGCTCGTATTTCTTCAAAGATGACGCCGGCAAGAACATTACAGCCAATGGAGAGTACTATAGATTAATTATTATTGATTTTTCCGTTTCCTAGTTGAATAGCCTTTAATGTTGAAGAATTTTGGTTTCAACTAGATGGTATAACATGCCATACAGCACGCGACATAATTGATTTATTGCAGGAAACATTCGATAAGTGCGTAATTTCTCGTTACGCCCTTTAGAATTGACCTCCACGATTGTGTGATATCAAACCTATAGGCTATTATCTGTTAGGATATATGGATTTGCTAGTCTACCACAATAAACCACAGTCATTCAACCACTTGAAAGATAACATTCGTTGCATTATTGCCGATATACGACCCCAAATGCTCGAAAAATTTGGCTTAGAGATTGCGTTTCATTCGAGCCAGCCGCCGCGCCTGTATTCCTGTAAAAAAGTGAACTTATTGACTAATGTTATAAAATTATTTTTTCAATAGAGCCAATACCATAAGAAGCAACATATTTGTACTAAACCTATTTTGTAAATATGATATTACCTATATTGTAATGTACACAAAATGTTTATTTGTTTTTTTACCTTTCTTTCACTTGAACGGTTTCTCTCCCAAAAAAAAAATATGACCGCTTTCGAAAAAGTGAAAGTGAATACTGAATAAGCCTACAGTCAACAGAAAACACGTTTTAACGATAAATAAAAGTACTTTTGCTAAATATCGTATTAGGATTAAACAGGTTTTTTGCGAAAACTTTTGACTCCTTGCGTAAATAAATTTCAATGTGTTAATTAAATATATTTAGCTACGAATTTCTTTTGGCACTACGTACTTATCATTTATTGTTTAATAGTTATAAAGATTATAGAGTGCCTTTGTGTATATTTACATGGTACCTACATATTTCAACCAGCCTGGGAAATCTGGCGGATTTTGCATTTGCGAATTAAATGAAAAGAGAGAGGAGGTTATCTCCTCTTGACGCTTGAATTTTAAAAAGGTAAAAGTTTTTTCCGAATACCACGCGGGCTAAACCGCCAGCAAAATTTGATATATATTTATACTGGAAAGTAACATAAACGAGCGTCTTTTATTTTTCAAATTCATGTAATAAAACTAACATGTGTAATTGCAGAAATATGCAAAAAAATAAACCAACGCAACCTACAAGAAGACAATACAATATTATTCTATGATTGTTCACCTGTACTAACTATTGAAGAGGTTGAAATTCACTACTTATCTATTAAGTATTTTAATATAACTTGCAACTTTAAAATATTTTCTCATTCACTGTTTTGGAATTCATTTGAAGTTATTTCTTTTCAGTATTTTTAATATTTTCATATCGTATTTTGTGAACGATCGTGGCAATACGCGTGTTAAAACACAAAGTATCGACGTTCAAAAGTAATCTTAAGCTATCATTGTCTAAAATAATTTAAGGGGTCTAATTCTCTTTTACTTCCATTATTATACACCTCGTGGGTTTGTACTTTATTAATGACTAGCACGTGAGCCTCGACTTTTGATGATAGGAATAATATAATCCGTTTAATTTTACAAATAATCAATTTTTAAGTTAACCAAAATTTTGGAAAGAGAAATCCTTTCTATAAAAATTATACAATATTTAATTTTTTGGATACATTTACTATCATCTAAAGACTTTGAAAAATGAGATATGTGTCGATCCTTTTGGTCTCCATATCCTACGCTAAAGGTAAAAATTGTTGACCCTTTTACTGATTCTTTTTTCTATCGCTCCGTTAACTATCAGAATGGAGGCTTATAGATATTCATAACAATTTACCAAGAAGTTCAGATTTTAAAACATTTTCCTTTTTATCCTTTTTGGCAACTGTTTTTTGCAAATTTTCATACCGGTTCTCTCTTTTAACATTTAATTTGTTATAACTTGTTTTTATTTATTTTGGTAGGTATATGACCAAAAGCGCCGTTGATTTTTACTTTATAACAAATTATAATTAACTAAACAACCTTATAGCATTACTTAGATATATAAGCACAAGAAAAAAATATATAATGCCAAAATCACAAAAAACGCGGTGTGTAAATATGGTTGTGACAAGGATTTACTCTGCTTTACCTCTCTCAGACTTGTTGCATGTCTTTTTTTTATTTAACTTTGTAAATTTTTGTTTTAATATTATTATATTTTTTGTTAAGTTAATTATGTATGATAATAATTACAGTATACCAATGCCCAATATTTCTTGTAATTTAGTTGATTGTAGAAGACCCTGTTTTTATAATATAAGTGTTCACCATATGTGTCCATAAATTACCAAGTGTCAATAACACTAATGATCTGCACAAACAGACTACGGAATTGACCAAAAAATTAGACTTATGTTTAGTTTCCTTATCCTATACTCTATAAAATCCAGTCACATGCTCATAAAAAGCTGATTTATTTCTACTAATTTGATGTAGAGAACATACCCGAAAGTTCGTATATGACAGCCCTTAAAAATGGAATGAAGTGGAAAAATTCAAATTGATTTTTTTTGCGTTTATGTATCACTTACAGGAAATAACGATTTGGGTACCAGACAGTTGTTTACTAGTAAATAGACAATTTTTACAGACAATTGTTTGCAGACAATTGTTTACTAGTAAATAGACATTTTTTTTACTACGAGAATACAGACAATTGTTTACTAGTAAATAGACAATTGGTACAGACAATTGTTTACTAGTAAATAGACAATTTTTTTACTACGAGACAATTGTTTACTAGTAAATAGACAATTTTTTTACTACGAGAATGAATTCTTTGAAAAATTAAAAGAAACTTGTTCATAGTGAACTGGGAGACATATTTCTTAAAACGAAATTCCACGTAATACGGTAATCCCATACGCGCGCAGTAGTCGTAATTGTAATATATTTAAATCTTATTCTGCCTTAAATTACTCAAAGTACCTAAAATTACTTGAGTAGTGCTAATCGTATTGTAATTATATTTTGTTCGACCAGAAATTATTTGTATTCAAATGGTGTTAATCCCACTGTACATATATTTTCTACTTCCTGAATTTCTTTTCAATCAAATAGTAGCATTCGTGCTATATCTAGAATTCCTTCACCTGAAATTGATTCTTTTCAAATAGCGGTAATCATAGTGTATTTTTACTTTATTCTTTGTGAAGATGTTTGTTCAAACAGTAGTAATAATATTGTATTTATATTTATTTTACCTGTTGTAATTGTACTGAATTTCAATTTTATATACTCTGAAGTTACTTTTATTCAAGTAGTGCTAATCATACATTATTTACATTTTATTTTCCGTAAGGTTATTACGTTACAATGAGTTTATTGAATTGTACCACATTAAATCAATTTCTTTATAAGATGTTAAATTTAATTCGTTATAAATTTGTATAATATTTTTGTTACAAATAAAGAAAAAAGAAGTGGTAAAGTTGTAAACGCTCCAATTAAACTCGGTAAAATAAAAAATAAAAATAGACTCATTTTTGCACCATAGCTGACAAAATTAATATTACATTAAAAAATGCTCGCTTTTTTAAATATGGCCTGTCCAAAACCCAGGATATAATGAAACTAATAATTTTCTAAAGAGAATTAAAATGATTCGAAATATTTTACTTTATATCTAAAGATTGATACGTGACTAAGAACACTTACTCTTGATGGATTTTTAACCTACAAAAAATTTGGTGTCCTTTGTTTCGAAGTAGTAATATTATTAATTTAATTAATACTACTAATACTTAAATGTATTGATATGATAATGCGCAAAATTTGGAATATAAGGCTAAAGTATGGAATATAATAAAAATTTGGAATATAAGGCTAAAGTATACTATCATACATTTTGATTTTATTATTAAATATTATTCGTATTTCAATCCAAACAAGGTAACTAATGTGTTCATGGTTTGAAAAGTGTTTTTAAGCTTGATATTCGCTTTTTCATTATTGCTCATTAACGTTCGATTAGAAATTATATGTGATAGTCATTAGATATGCTTTTCTCTACCTTTTTAACTTAGCACAAATGAGTTATTAGGATAATTGTAATTCTCTAAGAGATCACATACGACTATTCACTGGAGAATCTTAAATATATTTAAAACTTTAGGTTTAGGTATTAATATTATTTAAAATGTTTAATAAAGTTTTATCAAAAAGGTATATCACATACCTATTTATATTATATAAACTAAGAAAAATTGTTACGGTTTAAATTTTTGTATAGATTGTTTTTAAAATAGATATAATTTATGAGTATTTTATATAATTGTCGGACTTGTTTTCGATTAATATAGATAAAAAAAGCATTCATCGAAAATATATTTTTTGAAGCGTCGCGTAGTTATTATATATTTAATATTTATCAATGAATGGCAACAATATTGCCTACAAATCAACTCTCTATGTATAATGGCAACAATATTGCCTACAAATCAACTCTCTACTCTTTTCCTCTTACGTAAATACATACATGTACAGGTTGATGAGTACTATATTTCACTTGACACCAATTCAAACATCTTTAGCAGTAGCAGTTCTTTTGCAAATTTATTTTGTAGTCTGAAAAGATATTGTACAGCAAAAGTTTCAACTAATTGCTTGTATTTTGGTTATTTTATAATTTTAGTGAATTTTTATTCTATGATTATTAGAAGTCGGTCCCATTGTTTTCTTAAAAAGATTTACGTTTTTTAATACTTATTTATGTAGATTTATTGACCCTTACTCAGAATATCACGAATAAAATCTTATTTATTGAAATTTAAGCGGAAATTTATTGCGCTTAATTAAATTAAATATATTTATATCTAACTACATATATACGTGTATACTAACACATATATACATATGCCACATTTCCTTTTTAGGCTTTACTGTATATATCGCTTTTGACTTCTTTATACTTGTATATACTCACCTATCTATTTACTTTGTTACTTTGTTGCTCAAATCACTTTGACTTGTCAAAGGAACCTAAAATCAATTAGGTTACATCTTATTACTAACAAATTCTGATCACCATCTTCCAGCTCCATCATTAGATGCTAATTTTGTTTATAGGCAGGTTTAAATCGCCCTTAGTTGATTAAAAGTTTTCGAGAATTTATTATTAGATAATGATATGTCTAAATGGTCCTATCACGATCAAGGCAGCTGAGCTTTTCAGTGCTGGGGTATTCAATAATGGGTCTTCAGTTTTCGTGGTCAAATTCTAATCAAATATTCATGAGACCATATTAGGGATATAGGTTTCAATTAAAAAGGAAGAGTCATCCAAATTGGTTCACAAGTGCAAGACACGAGGTATACACAAACAAATACAGTCGAATTGAAATCTTCGCCTTTTTTATATACGCTTAACAAAAACCAATTTGATATTTTTAAGTAGTAGTAACGATAAAATTAATAATCTGCAAGCCAATGTACATTCATATTATTAACAGCAAAATTATTTTTGTTACATTCGTTTAAATTTTTCAATAATTTTTAAACAATCTGTAATATTTAGTAATAAAATTTAGTTACATAAATATTCTCTGTCAATCTCTTTGGCATTGAATTACAGTATATTGTAAAATAATTTACTGAGAGGTACTTTAGATTTTTTTTTTATTTATCATACATTTATAGGTTCATTATATAAAAGTTAGAAGTTGCAGGCAGATTTTTCTAAAAATAAAAAGTTCAATAGTTTTCTCTTCTGTTGTTAGGTCACTATTTATCACATTAACTTTACATTAAAATGAATCAGGACGATAGGTAATTCAGAATAAAGGAAGTTAGTAGGTCTTTAAATTATGTACCCATTCATTTATATGAACAATATTGTAATAGAAAGTTCTGATACACGTATGAGAATTTGGAGTTTTACGATGACAAAAATGCATAAATTTAATATTCAATTACTTCATGCGTTTCTGGTTAAGAAGCGAAAAATTAGGACAGACGATTGAAATAAAATTAAAGGAGATTAAATTGAAACAGTCGACGTATAATTGATATATTAAAATAATATAAAAAATTCAAACCTGAAAAAGAAATATTAAATAAAACATATTTGTATGGTGTGGCTTTCTAGAGTTGTTCCCACTCCTCACACTTATAGCCCACATACTCGCGTTTAGTGATAGCACACAGCAATTATTTATTGAAATGCAATTCAGACAATTATTTATATACTTGGAATATTAATGCAGTATTTAATTTATTAAGTATGTAACATATTCTATATCCAAATTTTTAAACGTTCAAAGTGAAGCATTTTTATTTAATTTTTTTATGTTTTTCAATCGTGTATACAAAAATTCCATAAATCTTACCACAAAATAAGGACACAGTATCGCGAATTGTTTTGTAGTTCTCTTTAAAATATCCAATTCATTCTTTCTTTATATTTATTTTGTTATATCAGTAACGGTTTATCCGATGTATGCCAAGAAAATTGGTTATCAACTTGGTTTTATCTTGTTTTATCTGTTTAATCAACTTGGTTTTTTTCCCCAGTTTGAGTTATATACTTTATTACATCCTACAGAATCCTAAATTTTTTAATCTTGCCTGTTTCAAAAAATACTATTAAAATTGGATCTTAATCATGGCACTAATTTATTTTAAATCAGATGTTCCAAAATGCTCTTCATAATCAGTTTTTTTTGGTGCTTCTCAATACTAGTAGTGTTTTCTAAAATTGGCAGATTCTCGAATTAAGTTTTGAAACGTAAAACTGCAATTTACTCACGTCCCTAAACGTAAGAGCGACTTTAGATATTAACGTCCCTATAATATGAAGTCTTTTGTGCTTCATAAGGTCACTATTACTAAGGATTTCGATAGTTCATTACCTATTTGAATTACGTAATTCGTATTTTAACTTTCCCAATATTTTTGGAATTTCAAATCTCAAAAAGAAAAGCAGCAACTTTATAAGATTACTCATGTATCTGTCTGCTTAACACAATGGTTTTCTTGGAAATTGTTTGACGTAGAAACTTTAAAATTGGGTTAGCAATTAAATATATTGACATATACTGCACATATCTGAATACATAAAACCAAAATATTTGTATAGAAAATGTGACAAATTAAGTACTCGAAAATGTCTCTTTAATTCCATATATAGCGTTGAATAAAGTTTCAGAGGATTTATAAAAAGGGCTTCAGTAACACTTTTTTATAATTTTATGAACATATCCAGAGATACCCTGAAAAATATATCCCGAAACCATTCAATTGAAAGTTATGAAATAAACTGAGTTTTCAGAAGCCTGCATAAAGTTTGTAGAAAAACTTTAGCAATTATGGTGGATTTCATATTTTTTTGGATTCTGTTGCCAAATAAAAAACGGAACCTTTATACTTGGTTCTCCCTGTCTATCTGTCCGTATGTCACAGTCATTTAACTTGGAGACTATTGGCACTATAAAGAACACGTTTGATTGTTAGGTGTCTTCGTTAAACCGCTATACAATGAAATAGTGGAATTATGAAATGAATGAAATAAAATAATATTAAGGGTAGCATTCCATATATGAGGAATAAAAAAATCCAGTGCGTATAGGCGTATGGGTTATCGTTAGATAGGTCTGTAAATTATATAAAGGTTCCAAAATACATTTTTAATTTAATTAAATTATTGGCGCGGTATGCGCTTCTACTGTCTTAAAAAGTTTCTCCACACTCATCTAAATTTTCAATTAAAGTGTTAAAAAAAATTAAGTAACTTTCAGAATCTGGTTAAACTATTTGCTCCAAAGTAACATTGATGTGTTAGTCAATACGTCTTTCAGCTCAGCAAATTTTATATTTATTGATGACTTTATTGATTTGTTCCGCCATACGGTTAATTTAATAAAACCTATTTAGTATGAGTGGAATTCATATTACGAAAGTTCCGTGTACATTTAGATATATAAACATTTCCTTATCTAGTATTTCCATTAATTTTTTTATAAATTTAACATTATTTTACACTGGCAAATACGACGTGTGCTCTTTTTTTCATACATGCGAAATATAATTTTATATGATTTAAAGTCATCTTTATAAATTTGTGATAAACTTCTGGTTACGCCGTTTCTTGTAATATTAATTTCAAGAGTTTCTTTCAATATCAGGTTGTCATCGACAAGAAGCTCTTAATTAGATTTGTCGTTTTGTAGTCGCTGAAAAAGGGAATTTCAAACTTTTTAAAGATCTGTGAATATTAATAAGCGGACTTGTTCTTTTGTTTCCAATAACAGTGTCTGTTACGCTCACGAAAGATATTTAGACATAATATTTGTATAAATGTATAATTAGCATCCCTTCCGTATATTAAGGCATTATTTTTACATCAATTGTTACAACGTGTAACGAATGTAATTCTACTTATTTTATATTTATTTAAAAATGATCGTTTTCATACAAAAACCGTTCGCAGTTTCATTCAAAAAATTTAAGGTTTCAAAATTTAATAGTGAATTTGATATTACGAGAACAATAAAATCCTAAGCTTCGGGATTACTTTAAAAAATTTACGAAACATCAAAGAGAACTCGTAAATTAAATTAACTTTTTAAGCGGACCAAATTCGTAGAACTTTTATTCAGGCCCTAATGAAACAATTTATCGTTTAAATATTTACGACAAAATAATTTAATTCTGGGAATATTTGTGACGGTGATAAGAACTGTCGTTCCTTTGATGTCGGTTCTATTTTATTAATAAAAGCAACCTTCAATAAGATCTGACGTTAATTTTGTAGTCGCTATTCTCTAAGGCTTGAGAAGACTTAAGATTTTAAAAATAAAGTCAATTTTAAATCAAATTTGAATTAACATTTCGTGTTTAAAACACCCTAGGTCATTTTGCATGTATTTTCTTAAGTACGCGTTTCAAAGCCTGCTATTTTCTTAATATCGACTGTGTATATTTAAGCAAACATAGTTTTTTTCTGGTAATTCATATTTATTTCCCAAGGAAATTTATGAAATTTCATATTTATTTTTACAACACTAAAAGATATGCTGTTTACGTTCATACTGTCAATGTCATAAATAAGGTTTCGAAAGAGTCACTGAATGTACGTACGGAAGTGTGATTCCAAAAGTTTATAAAATCCTAATTAACTGTACTTTTTATTTAATACTGCTCAGAGGAACACGATAAGTTTCCTAGGTCAGGGATCTATCTATTCGATACTTCATTCTTGTCACCGGAAAATTTAATCCATGTACTACAAAATACAACTATTAATTAATTGGAATGAAACCTAACAAATTTTAGACAAATCGTATTGGTCATAAATAGCATCTATTGTTTTTAGTTATAATTTGAAAAGGATTTATGGAGGTAAACAAATAAATTAATTTTTTTCTTCACGTCAGAAAATTATTGACAGGCCGCATAGGAGCCGTAGAGAAAAAAGCTTCCGCGTAGGGTTACGTCATTTTAGAGCTCAAATTTTAGAGGTTATTATCGTTTCTTTAAATTGAAAAAGTAAATCAATTAGTTTAACACAGTTTGTAGTATGATTTGATAGTGTTGGATAAGGCATTGGCCCCAGTATAACATCACAAACATGACGAAAATTTAAGTTGCACCATAGAATTACTCAACAATGCATAGCGTAGATAGTTTGGATGATATAGGTCTAATGATAACTGATTAATGAAGTTTTTAACGTTTTGACAAGTAAATAGGTAAATATATGAAGTTATTACTAAAACTAAGTCATTATTTGGTAGGTAAATAAGTAAACAAGTACAGGTATAAACTAAACATGTTTTGAAAAAAACATTAGTGCGTAGGTTGATAAGCAAGTAAGTATATACAGGTATATTTAAAGATATAACTAGAATATTAGTAGACGGGTATATAGTATACAAAAATACATGCAGGTTTGAAGTATCGACTACGGTGAAGCCGAAAGTGGGAATGAAATTATATATTCGTATGTACATATGTACATGTAAATAGGTGGATTTATTTGAATAAGTTTAAATTCATTAAATACTGTAAAGGTCTTTTTGGATATCATAAACGAGATGTGGATTGATATTGAATGCATCGTTATTTCTTGAAATTGTGAGTACCATATGGGCTATCAGGTAATATTCAAAATGGAAAAACCAAATATTTAACAAAAATTTAATGAACTTCAAATAAGTTGGTGCCAACTAAAATGTAGCTCACCTCTATCTGAGTCGGGACCTTTAGTACTTTGGAATATCAGAGAGTAGAGAAGCGTCGATTTGGCGCCGATTCCAAAAATCTATAGAGGTAGCAGCACTTTACAAATTTATTTATGTTCGAAAACGGTACTTTACTGCAAAAGTTTAAACTGAGTAAAAGTATTTTTATTATTTCATACTTTTTAGTGAATTTCTAATTCCGTGGTTGTTTGCAACCAATTTTTTTCTAAAATTATTTTGTTTTTATGTAAGTTTTATTCGCTGGAATTTTCTTCAAACCCTATTTGGTTTTTCGTGTATAAACAATCTATATAAAACTTCTCCGTTATCTGTTTGCTGAAAGCCATGCGACTTATTTGACTCGTAGGGATTTATTTTCAAAATGAGAGACTTAATTTTTTTCCAGATTCTTTCTAACTATAGAAATCATTGCATGAGATTTCCTTTTTTGGTGCTTTTTCTCCGTGGTATAATCACCATATTATGTATGAAATTTATTCAATATTAAGTATTTTTCGTTTTTATATTTATGACAAGGTTGAAGTGAAGATGCATGTCGTGAGCCGTTAATTTTTGAAATGTATATATCCGCAATAAAGGAGCGCGGCCATGGATAATATATTATTTGCACAGCAAATGAGAACAACAATTATCTGAGCATGGTAAATAAACAAATAAATGAATTTTTACCAGTAAGTAGATTCCCGACATGAGGAAAAATAAAACAGATAGAATTTACGTTCATTACTAGCTCAAGCGACAAACTCTAAGCGTATGTATATTTTGAAAGCACACAAGAGTCAGTTACGTCGTTATGGAGTTCGATGTAGGTCTCGTTATGCAAATATTTCAATTTGTTTGTTTACGTTATACTGATTACTGATTTAGTTTGTATTCCCGTATGTGATGTCAATAAGTTTGCATGAGCTTTAATTAAGTTTTACCCATTTTGGTATTTACTCATTTACATGTTTTATTTGATTAAGATAAACGAAGCGAATTCACTTAATTTGAAATATATATATATATACATATATATATATATATATATATATATATAACACTGAATTGTTTCCGTATTGATTGAAAAAAGATGTGTGATTGTTGTATATACAACCGATCGTATTTTGTTACAGACGTGATTGAATTTAAATTTCATGATTACATAAAAATATCAAGTGAGAGTTAAGATATATGTATAACGTAAATTTAAAAAAAAATCCGAAAAAAACATACCATATTTTCTGATTTTAGGGATTCTGTACCCAAATGAAATGCACTGAAACATTATGATGACTTGCTTTAACAAATGTACATATATCTGTTGTGTTTATTGCTATAGGGGCAATCTCTGTCGGTTAACCAAAAAAAACATTGTATTTACAGTGTTACCAGACAGGTGGATAATAAAATGAGATAAAAAAGAAATGATAAATTAGGTTTTGAATATCGAAAAAGACAAAAATAATCTAATATCGATAAGTAGGTAGCAGTTTTGTAGCAGGACTGAGGGAAATGAAAAACAAAGGAGGGGTATTAAGAGAGAAATATATGAAAGAAAAACAGAATGTGGAAGGATATGTGAATATTTGAATGGATGTTTAAAATTTGATGTCGGAATCGAATTCATTCCCGAACTTGGCCGTATGAGCAGTAAAGGATTCTCATACAAAGTAGAACTTTTATTTTTAAAATTAATGCATTTATTTTAAAAAATTAAAAAATTAGAAAATTTAAGAATAACTAATTGAAAAACAGGATCTTTCAATACAATAAGTAATCCCACACAAATTTATATTGGGTATAAATTTTAATTAAAAAATTATGTTATAAAATAATGGCGAAACATTGAAATAATCCTCATGCACGGAGAGCTAAATACACTGTCGAAACTACATAAAAAAATCGCAACGACGTATAACTATCTTCAATACGTAACACATAATCAGTTTTTGAATGATAAGTAAATGTGTTAGGGTTGAACATTAAATTCATGATATATATAATGAAAAGTTATAAATGCTTACGGAAATAAAATCCACTAATGGTAAGTAAATATATTTAGCTTCTAAAGTTATTTTGATGCTATATACTTATCATTTATAGTTCAGTGGTTATAAAAGTAATAATTCATCCATGCATATATTTACGAGGTACCTACGTATTTCGACCGGACCGGGCCTATGACGGATGGACCATACATAAATAGGCATGAGTTATTTCTCTATAACCCCGCCGGCAAAAAGCTCGTGAAATAACTTTCTTTATTTGTATGAATAAAGTAAACTTTTTTACTTACTAATTTTAAGATAGTATTAATCTAAACTTTTTAGTTAACAAAAGTCTTATCGTTAGTAGTAAAAAAAACACAAAATCGTTTTTTACGCAATATGAAATCAATTGCCTTCATAAAAAAGAAGCGGATCTTTTATTATATTCACGAGTAGTTTTGGAATTTTGTATATTATCCCACATTCAAATTCCTGGCATAACTACAACAAATTTAATATCTTAATTAAAAAAGTTAGATGTCATCAATTTTATTACCGTCAGCAACATTCATGTAATTAAATGTAGCTTGTAAAACCGATTACTTGTTCGTATAGTACACTCCCACTGTTTTGTATACTCAGAACAAAAAAAAAACGTGTGCGTGTACTTACGTACGCGTGTGAGAAGTTATACTTCTTTGGTATCATTAAATAATACATACGGATAGATAACCTCAATTATATTGGAGCACTTGAAAAAGTCTATAAACACAATTTTTTCACTAATATTTATGAATAGTAAATATATTATTAAAAATATTGAATTTAAATCACTACTGAATATAATTTATCAGCAGATATATAAATCGCACTTATACGAAACTAAAACACGTGTGTGAATGTAGACACTAGAAACATGTGGATAAATACTATGAATATGAAAACAGTGAACAGAGGCGACGATGGTGCCAATAGCTTTTGTTTCGAGGCTGCAACCGCTGCAACTTCATACTGTAACTTTTATGTGACGAATCTTAAAATTTCACTCTCATCATTTTTTCATAACGCGCCTAAAGAAGTATAATAAAGTATTAGAAAGAAGCCTAAAGAAGTATTAGAAACAAAAAAAAAATGTAATGAGATATTTACACTTCTTCATCTATTTTAAAGTAAAAATTTAAAAAACCTGGAAGGAAAATTCGTATTTAACTTCCACAGAAAGTGAGATGATTATTTTTACTGATTTACTTTTTATTTTACCCTTTTTATGTTAACGTATAAAAGGAGACTGGCGAAAATATGCTAGGCTTTACCGAAGTACAATATAATTTTTAAAAAAAATGGTATATTTAAAATAACAAAAACCAAACTATTCACTATAATGAAAGTAAAAAAGTAAATTTTTCTTTGTTATCACTACCACTCATAAAATAGCTATCTTCATAAATGCGTATATGGTATAATTTTAATATAGCAAGAATTGTTAATAAGAAATAAAAATAGCAAGAAAAAACCAAATGATGCATACAGTAATTTTTAGAAACGATTAAAAAAAAATTATTTTAACGATTGATTTTTAAGTTTCCGTAGCCGAATAGAAAAAACAGAATGCTTGTAATCTTGCTCTGTCCGTCTCTTTGTATATCCGTCTGTCAATTCCGTGATATGTCAAGAATTGCTTTTCGCTTCGACTTTAAATATGAGGGGATGTACATTAATACTTTTATTATATTTTCAATAAATGAAATTTCATTAATATAGAGTTTTACTGATGCATGTACTTGTAATGTGCTATCTACATAGTTATAAAATAGTAGAAACTATAAGGATGCGACGGACAGTCATGATGAAACAAGAAGAGTCCGGTTTTTCCTATTTGACCACCGGATGCTAAAAGCAACTAATCTGTGTAAATGTTTCGAGCTCGACTCCCATTGTGTTAAAACCGATCTTACTCAGAAAAAATCGATTAAATATTGTCTATTTTCCGGGAAAAGATATAAATTTTGTTTTTAGAGATGTAAATAAAGTCAAAGTATTCATAAATCATAACACATGCAGTTGAATATATAAACTAAAAAGAAATGGGTGTGGCGAATGCGGCGCCCGTTGCTTGAAATCATTTCTCATATTCACACACAAACGCATACAAACCCATCTAAACACACATACACACACATCACACAAATATAAACACACACACACACACATACACGCACACCACATATCACACACACAAACACTCGCGTGAACGCAAACATACACACATCCACATAAATTTTAATTCACTGTAACTCCAGAGCCCAATACTGGTAATTTCTTTGCAATATATATATATTCCCTACTGGCTTTACCCCTTAGTAGGAGGTAAAGCCAGTAGGGCTTATGTTTAAAGAGCACACATGCGTATGCGCGGTGCTGAGTTGGGAGTGTTTCTACTGAGCCAAATGAAATATTTTGAAAAACGTGTAAAGACAAAAGTTTTCATTATATTGTAACAAATATTGTAGATGAGCTTTTTCTGTGAAACCAATGTTTCAGCGATTATGACGAAATAAACAGTTACATCTTTATAACAATTCATCGCATAAAATTATCCATTGCTGATAATTTTGGTTCAATCCATACTCAATTATCATTCTTCGTAATTTCTTATTTAGTTATACGGGTAAGATATAAATTTATGAGGATTTTTATTCAAAAAAATTTTGAATTTGTGCTTTTAATCATTTTCATTTAACACTCTCCACAATAACCGTGAAAGAATTTTTTATGTTTAAAATTGTACCCCATAACATTAGCCCCAGAATCAAAATTGAAATTTCACGCTTACGCTTTAAATTTGGTCTCCATACTCCATGCCTATTTTAAATTTAAAATTTTTATGTCATATAGTTTCCAAAAAATCAATGACGCACGGTTCTCTTGAGCAATATACTATATATATATATATATAATATATTTTAGCAATATAATATATTTTTTATGCCCGTGAAAACTACACTTGACCGACATGTCAACACGTAACAAAAAATTTAATTATTTGTAAATAGTTTTGATAAAAATACTTTGTATATCTATGTTAATAAGTGCATAAGTGTGTACAAAACCCTTGTACTTGACTTGTCAGTTACTTGTATGTAAAATAAGCATACGCCACATGTATGTAAAAATAAGCATAAGGTAAAGTTTCGTAGTTATCTACAACTTTTAAACTGCTTGATGCATGTTAAACGAGTTAATTCTAATTGAAAGTTATAAGACCTATAGTTATTCCAAATCAAAAAAATCAAAAAATCAACCCAGTAGCAAACCAATTGATACAGCGCACGAAAAACAATTGATTTCTTTATATGTTTAAGAAGATACAATAAGTTTTTTTTTATATTTTGCTACGTATTCATTTAGGACCTCATTTAAAGGATCTACACGCAAAATATTAATTATTTATAATATTTTATACATAACAAAAAATTCTAAGATCAAAAACGGTAAAAACTATTTGGTTATCACAGACTGGTGGACGGATATGAAAAAATTATTGGTGTTGCTACTTTGCACGAGACCCTAAAAAGTGACACATAATTTGATTATAAATGAAAGTTTTCAAAATTTACTACGTTATGCCATTTCCTATTTTCTTTGAATCTGTGTATACTAAACCACATTAAAAATGATATTTCCTGAAACTTAGAAAAATAAAAAAATATAACTCAACTAAGGCATTTCATTTACTAGGTATAGTATTAAATCAAGCCAATTATGTAGTTATGAGGAATTATTTTGAACATAATTTGTAAAACTTAATTTTAATATTTGTTGTGATGAAATGCGGCATGACACGCCAGGCATGCGACAATAAATTGGAATAAAATACAATATAATAATTACCCCGTGTAATTGTGGCTCATAACCCATAAAGGGTGAATATAAATTTCTTCTGTCTTAGAGGTTGTTATACAAATTGTAAATCTTTACGTTTTCAAAAAAATTTGTGCAATTTTTTTATAGTACCAATGGTTTTCGTCGTCGAGGATCGAATAAATATTTTCCACGGTTCGCCTAATCCATGGCATACGGAGGAGTACAATGTTATTGCGGATATTTTCACTGATAAGACTATTGATTGAATAAAAACAAACTTGTTAAGCGCGAATAGGACTATGGTTACGATAGTACCGTACGTACTTTGATATTTATTTGCTCTTTTAACAGATTTTTTCAAGACCGTGCTTTATAGGTTACTTCCATCATGTTTTGTTTTATTATAGCTAATAAAAACGTAAAAATAAAGTTATCTTCAGTCTATTTGACTATGTGTATTTTCATTTATTTATTATACAACTCCATATTTACTTACAGACTAACCCAAAGCGTTGGATATGCGGAAGAACCGAAGTTATAGCAGTTTATATACAACATAAACAATGATAAATAAAACAAGAAAAACACATCAATTCGAATCCACAAATTCGAAGTTTTCTAGTAATTTTCTGTAATATTTGTAATCGTAGATCAATTTATGAGTATCGAACTTAGCATTAAATTTGCAAATAATTAAATTAAGCAGTATATGTAAAATAGGTAAATTTAAATAAGTAATTCGTAAAGGATATTTTCATGAAAACCCTTCTTACATGGCTACAAAAAAGGGAACGTTTTGCTTAGGATTCATATAACTAACTATGTGGGTTTATTTTTACCCAATTTGTTAAGTTTAAATTACACGTTCATTCCGGAAACGAACTTTCGATGCATAAATTCAATATTAAACATTCAAAAGTAAAACTCGCAGCGTAATAAAATAGACCTAATCCGTCGATGTCAATGTAAAAATAATTTTATTTATTCACCGGAAAGAGGAATACATCAATGGGAGCGTTTATAAAGGATGCCATATAAAGGAGAGACGTTCGAATCGATCGAATGGCCTGCTGCCTGATGCGTACACTCAACCATAAAGGGGAAGGAACACGCGGGGTACCACACCCACTATGAAAAGGAGGCCGGCAGAAATGGAGCTGACCTCACAAGAATTTAATGTAATTTAAAAAAGCTGGTGTATTATAAAATATAAAAGCAAACAATTCGACAACCGACAAAATAAAAAAGCTATCTCCAAGAGACGATTATATAATATTTATAATATATCAAGAATTATTACGAAAAAGTAAAAAAGCACCTAATGCCTCTATAAGAAATAAAAAATATCGATGTTTCTTTTCGTGCAGCCATGGCCGATATTGAATAAAAATAATCTGTTAACTTGTATTTATATTCGCCCGGTTTTCTCAAAATTACTTTAGGTTTTAGGTGACTTCTTACGACAGTAATAACAAAATATCAAAGAGACTTAGACGGTATATTTCAGGATATAAAATGCTATCTGATCTATAACAGAAAACTATGATTTTTATTATAATTTCTAACGGCCAATTATAACAGGCATTAGTAGCAATATAGGTACCTACGCTATTTGGATATATTGTTGCAAATGCCTTAAACACAGACAATAATTAAGTTATAATATAATACAAAGAATATTTTAAATTTGAGTGAAAAGTATGATTGAAAATTATTTTGTCATAATACTTATTCATTATATCTACTTTACATTTCTGTTATGTTTTTAAAATACAAGAGAAATGTAAACTAGATACTATGACAAACAATTTATTATTTTCAAATTTGTTCCCGGACAAAACATTAACTAACACACACACAAACGTTTATATATATATATATATATATATATATATATATATACACACATATATAAGTATATATAAGTATATATATATATATATATGAACACATGCATTTTCTATTTACTCATTATTGTTTCGTTACCAAAAACTTTTTCAAATCTCCATTAATTGATGGAATTTGTGCATATTATTTATGGCTAAATATACATAGTCGAAATGCGCGTCGCGGAAAGGATAGTACAGGTAAATTCAAAATTAAAATTAAATGTTGATAATAAAATATAATTTTTTAAACTGACAAGAAGTGTACAAATGAAAGTGTTATATATGCATCGTGCAATTGTGTTCATTTCATTCGAGAAGAGCGCGACAGTAGAGCTAACTTCCATTATTTCATAGTATTGAGACAATTTATTCCCTTATATTAACTTATTTTATTGCTTCATATTAAAATCTTTCATACTTCCAAATTAATATCTTTCATTTCCTCTTAATCCCTCCCTCCTTTTATCCCTCCGTTTCGCCCCTCCTTTCATTTTATCCCTCCCTTATTTCCTATAAATTGTATATTCCTCCGTATTAAAATATTTTAGTCCTTCATACTCAATTCTTTCCTTCCTCCGTTTTAAAACATTATTATCCCTCAACTTACAAATCTTTTACCGCTTTAAATTATTTTTTTTATTCCTTTGAATTAAAACATTTTTTCCGACTGGTTTAAATATTTTTTTACACTTAGCGGATCTTTAGAAAATCGATCTGCTCTTATTACTTCTTGGTGGGCCCAGCACACAAATATATGTGTAAAATTAATTGATGGAAATAGAGCCTATATGTTCAAAAATACTATTAATTCCGCCCTATACTACCCAGTTCCTTCAACAACCCGATTTAGTACTTGTGAAACCCTTGAGCACGTTTTATGATCAAGCAGAAACGTTCATACATAGAATTAGTGATCAAGAAGCAGAATTATTTCGCAAACCTTTTATCCAAGGAGTGATTATCAGTAGTGGTCAATGCTTTTAATTAACATGTGATATCATTATTACTTCAAGCGACTTTGTAGGTTTCGAAACGAAGAGAAAAATAATACATAAAATGTAGAGACGAAAATATTCAGCCGGCAAACGAAATTTCTTCTTTAATATTAAATGATTCACAAGCAAGTTTTGATTTACCATTTTACTCCAACTTTCTGATCGAAAACATTGAACAGTCAAAGTTTTCGATCAGAAAGTTTCCATCTGTTCTCTTTACATCGAAGTAATTGATGATCACACTAGTAACTAACGAAAAAATTGAAGCTAGAAAACATATACAGACTGGCTTTACAATTTCTTTGTCGTATCCAATTTTTTTAACTAAATGGAACTAACTTTAAATAGCCATGGCGTAAAACAACACTAAAAGGTATAAAATAATCAAAATACAAGTACATAATTGATACCATTGCGGTACAATATAATTTCTGAACATCAACATATTTGCAATACACTGAGACTACTAGAGATTTTCGATATAAGTGCAAAGTCGGCGCTATCTTTATTTTTCACGTATATGCAAACCCACATATAGAAATGAGCGCCACATCGTTAAATTCAGTTGACGTCGACTCCAATAATCGATAGTGGATGAGGATTTTTATGGTGTATCCTTATTTCCAATTGTCAAATTCTAATTACATGTTTTTGAGAACATACTGGGAGTATATCTTTTTAAACATAGAACGAATCATTTAAAGTTATTAGTAAATGCAAATGATTTGAGTACCAAAATATACAAGCGATTTGAGAATTTTCGCCTCATTGGAAGTTATTTAAAAATGATATGGTAGAAATAATAAAGGAACAGAAGCTGAAATTTTAAAGTATAAAGCAAAAGAAAGGAAAGCTACAAAAATATGAAAACTAGACGTGTTTGAAAATATGCACTCTCTTTCAGTGAAATAGAGGAAGGAAACGACGCAGTATATTTGTACTGTAACCATATATTTGTATTGTGAAAAATTTATGTATATATATAATATAATATAAATATATAGTAAATGGGTTCATTCAGACTGTGCAGGTTAATGCTGACGACGATGGCGTGGCTGTCTACACATGTCACATACGTGTCTATCCGTGTTCCGAGTTAAAGATACATAATTTTTTCTTAAAAATAGTTATTCTTTATATTAATATCTCGTCTTATGAGTCTTGTTCTATCCATGGAGCGAGACCAAAAGAAGTGTCTTTTTTTGTATTATTACGTTTTATAAAATTTTTTTTCTTTTTGAATTTTTTAGGCTATTTATAAAACTGATTACAAAAGAGTGTGAAAATTATTAACAAAACTAATAATATCATCAAAGCTTAACTATCCTGCTGGCAAAACTTCCGCTAATGTGATTTGCAACGCAATAAGTGAAATGATTGGTATGCTTTCTTGGCTATGCATGAATAATTTGTGACGGTGTTATGCAGGGATAGCATATATTTATATATATATATATATATATATATATATATATATATATATATATATATACATATATATATACGAATGTTAAGAATTGAAGATTAGTTGAGTAATAAAAACGTCTAAGATATCACAATCCCGTAAATATTACATTTTCCATTTTTCACAGACCATCACTAAATACACTTGTGATGAATAATGGTCTTGATTTAGTTTTGCATATGACCAATTTAAACAAAATGATGTTTACTATCAATGGAAACTATTGATGGGTGATTTCAAATAATACTAACAGAATAATTGGTTTTATTGTAATAATAATTGCTTATTTGTAACGTACAAACACGAATAAATAAATGATAGTGAAAACTTATTGGAATACATGATACCGATATAAATAAATTGAACAGAGCAATACTGTATTACGTATATAGTGTGCATACTGTATCACGTGTCAGATGAGAATGAATACTTTTTTTCTCCACAAATATATTAGAGCAAATATTGAATTGTTTAATGAATGTTATTTATTGAATATATTTGGCGTTAATTTTGCAGAAATTCAGTATTCACAATTAAATGAAACTACGTGATGTAGTATTATTTCTACTATCTTTAATTTCTTTACCACGACCTAGGTTTCATTATATTACAACATCTTCAGGTGGGATATTAGCAAAGATATAAGAATCTTTGCTAATATCCCACCTGAAGATGTTGTAATACAACGAAACCTAGGTCGTGGTAAAGAAATTAAAGATAGTAGAAATAATACTACATCACGTAGTTTCATTTAATTGTGAATGTTATTTAATTAATTGCATAATACTTACTACTGACTGATGTTACGGTAACGTCAATATGAATAATTAAACGACTGTGTTAACGTTCATAATAAAATATAGAAAGCAAAGGCGTATTGATGACGCGAGTGAAATATCGAACTTGTGTAATATTGATTGGTAAGATTACTTGATTAACGAACTAAACATCTTACAAAGACTGATACTTATAAATATCAACATTACATATATTTCATTTGCCTGAAATCTAAGTTCAGTTATCAGTGTGGATACTAGGGAGAAACCAGGTTAAGCATTCCAAGGGCCAAGACTTCAGCGACAAAACTAAACAGAATATAGAAACAGAAAGGTCTTTAATGTCACCGAAAAGATACTGGTGTGAATACTTTTTTCTCTATCTCCCATTATGATTCCAAGTCGTGGCAAATACCTGCATTGAGCGAGAACAAGATGGATGCATATGAGATGTAGTTTTACAGGACAACAGTACATATAACGTGGACTCTCAAAAGAACCAAAATATTTATACTTTTCTAGCTCCAATTAATACCAAATTGTTAAGAATCTGCTACTGTGGAGTCCTCAGATACATTAAATTTAGGGTTCTTAGACATAAAGACAATCTACATAAACAGATTTTTGTAGGAAAAGTAGAGGGCAAAACAACTCACAATCGATTTCTTGGTCGTCGGTTTAATCGGGTAAAAATTATCACTGACCTCCAAGGACTCATTGAGACAAGGCAAAAAGAGGCAAGTATAGAAGTCGCTAGTTAGCTCCTCTAACGAAAGATATAGAACGCAAGATACGATGAAGAAGAAGGTAATATTTAAACGTATTGTCCAGACAATGGTGTGTATTATATTATCTTATCTATTTTTATATCTATTCAGGTAAGTAAAAATTTAATTTTAATTTTTTTATTCAACAAAATTATACATGTAAAAAACATCGATATTTTGAGTTTGATAATAATCGGTTAGTGATGTTCAGCTAGCAATGTTAACGTCGATAACTTTTTGAAATCGTTCTTTCCTAGCTTTCATTTTGGATTAACAAAAATTTTTAATAAGCATTTGATTATGAAAATAATTCGATTACTACTTTTAAAAAAGATTAGCGTTATATATAACTAGCACATCATTCGGACAAGAAAATTATAGGTTATAGCTCACGATTAATATAAACGTACTTTTCATTATTTCTTAGTAAGGTATGAAATTAAATTGAATACCATGAAAATGTTTTAAAATAATCCTTTAACGTAACTAACTTCATAAGAATCCTTTAAATTGCATCTTACGGAAAAATTATGGAAGCGAGAGGAAAATGTGAAAATATAGATATCTTTATTTTACCTTCGATTAAATTCCTTTAACATAATATATTTTGCCTTCACTTTTTCATATATATTTTCCGTAAATTCCATTATTATGCAGCGACTTTAAATATTTTATTACAAGTTTATTCCAAAAGACTTCCTTTTATTGTTCCCTTGATTTAAATCTTCGTTCGTTAAATTTATCTCTTTGCTTTCATTTTTTTTTTCAAAATCTACTTCTGTCTCACTTGTTCATTCTAAGATCTGAAGACGTTACGCGTTACGTTAAGACAATAGCTATCACAGACGATTTCCGCAGTAACTACAATGTAGAAGCAAGTAAGATGGAATTTTACATAAAAAACAATTATTACTAAGAGACATTTTTTTGTATTAGATATAATATTAACTCTTTAAAAATATTAAAAAGGATGTAAATATAGTAATCAATTTGTTTTTATAAATTTATATATATATATATATATATAATTCTGGTATCATTTGAAAGGGCTTGTTATTAAAAAGGCATCCTAAAAATTACGCAAAAATGAAGCATTATCGTCCCTCTTATTTCCGATAGAAGAAAGAATTTGCAAAATATGATTCTAGTCATATTTTGCTAACTATTTTTACAAGGAAACTTTATCGATTTTCCCACCTCTAATAATTTCGGAAGTATGCGTCCTTTTTTTACCATTGTGAAAGATATATTACACAATATATACGCAATATAATTTAATAGAAAAATTTAATAGTGTAACAAAACACAAAAGTTTACCAAACTTTTGTGGCGTACATTCTATTCGTACTTTACAATAGTTTTGGTGTACAAATCGATTCTGCCCAAGCTTATGGGAAAAATTAGCCAATTTTCTACGAAATTTTTTGTATTTCTTGGTAATCAATTATTACGTTGAAGGAAAAGACATATATGAATGAAAACATACTGAGTAAGTTTATTCGAAACCAAAATTAGATAAATACTTTTACAATAATAGTGTTATAATTTACAGTTTGTAAACTATTTCATGTGTCGATGAAATTAGTATCTAATTCTGGCGAAACAAATATACGTAGAACCAATTTAGAAATTTAGATATTAAAATAAAAACGAGAGGTTTTCATTAAAATTTTATTTTTATTATTATATTTTATCTTTCAAATTATAATAATAAGTAACTCACATCAAAATTAATAAACAGGGGACGCAGGAACAAGTTGCCGACAAGTCTAACTGTTCCATGAATTATTTATGTGAGATACCAAATTGATTGATAGGCTTTTGGAAAGATGAAGCGTAAACTTACCCTGTTTACGATGTAATTTCAATTTCGTCGTCGCTCGTCTCTTCATAAAAACGTTTACGTTTGGAAGCATTAAAGTTTGCTTAAGTTTCTTACAAAGTTACACGCAATGTAAAATGTCTAATAATAATTACAGTTTACCTTAAAGTAACTAAAACTGAAGATTCTACATATTATCTGTTCAAGTTACACTCATGTATTTCATTAATATATGAGCACTGTGATTATTTAAATTAAAATCGATATAATCAATAAAAATAAAAACCAGCTAAGTGCGAATTTGGGTAGTGCATCGTGTATTTCGTTTCATAACTAAAGTCTTCAAAAAAGTTGCTATTAAAAAGTAAAATATAATTAATTTAAAATAGGTACCTAATTATACACAATAAACGACTAAGTTAGTTATTTTTGAAGTCGCTGCCAGCCCCGCCCATGACCTTAAACGCGTGCGAAATTTTATCTTTTAAATACGCCCTTTGTGAAACTAGTCCGTATTTTGAGGATATTAGATGTTAAGATTTTTAATTTAAATGATATTTTAGGTAAAATTATAAATTGTATAAGTTGCTATATTATTGCTGGTTCCGATTTCAAAAATAAGGAACTAACTTTTTTATTGCCATTTTTAGTACCTAATTTTTGAAGGCGATTTTAAAAATAAATGTTTTGTTTTAAATTCTTAGCCCTTAATAATGTTAATCATTACCTTTTACCTACAGCACAATTATTTTCATTATTAAAATATAGTAAATTTATTAAAAATAGTGGAAAAAGCAAATATTTAAATATTATTCTTTTTGTCTAAAGTTGGTTATCAACATAACACACGGAAAGGAAGCGATTCCAGTAGCCGTGGGTAATGGGAAGCTGTTAGTAATTCAAGAGTTCCACCCTCTATATCTTCAGTCTATTATCAGATCTTACTAAGTAATAACTACCCGTAGCAAATCACGGTTTATTTACTATCAACCGTCAGAAGGTTGCATTGTTCATCTTCAGAACTCATCGGCCCTAATCTATTTGAGGGTGTAGTTATTTTGCAAATATATTGTATCACGACAAATATTTTGAATTTACTACCATCCGTTACAGAATTTCATTATTCATATCTATTGCTCGGCATCAGGCTGTGACCTGGTTGATAGTGTAGTTATTTTGCAAAGTAATAACTTCTACCAGCAGGTATCTTGATTCACAGTTGATTTACTACTATCCGTTAAAGAGTTCCATTGTTCATTTCAAGAACTCATCATCAAGTTCTGAATGATAGATGATGTAATTATTTTGCAAAGTAAAGTAACTACCAGTGGCTAGTATCTTGAATCGCGGATGATTTACCACCATCCGTTAGAGTTTAGAGTTACAGTTAAATAGTTCATATCCAAAACTCATCATCAGATTTTGATCTGATAAATGGTGCAGTTACTTTTCAAAGTAACAGGAACTAGTACCAAATATTTTGAATCATAATTGATTTAAAATGATTTTTAAGGATTTTTAATGTTCATTCCCGAACCTCGCCATCATTTATGTATAGACCAACAAAGTGAAACGCAAACCATTTTTCGAAGCCCACTTTGGATAATATTCAATATTAAAAAAAAAAGGGAAAGATCTTTTGAAGGAGCTATATTAAAGTTAATAACGTGTAAAATAAATCCAGTTATAACTACATATACCATCAAAATTCCAATTGCTAATCGATGATAAAGCACACAAATCCGGAATGCGCAACAAGCTGCTTTCCTAAGAATTTTATAATTTGATTTTGTATATTTTCTTGCTTATTCCATGCTATAAAAATTAATAGCCCTACCCCCAGCTTAAGAAAACACAGTGTGAAAACACAACGAGTTTAAACTAACATATATATTAATAAAATATTAATATTATGCCTGAAGACCAAGTGGAAGTAATTTGGTAGTGCTCATAATTGTCTTATACGGAGTCAAAGACGTTCAACTGTTTCTTGCGCTTCAATGCAGGAGCATAGAAGCGCAGGAAAAATATTTATTTATGATGGACATGTTGCCAAGAGCATAGGAAGGATATGTTTGTTGTTGAATCTATTACGTTCGATAGATTGAGATGGGTATAGGGTAAAGTATTACATAAACTAGCATATTTCGTTTTTTTTTCATTTTTGATAAGATTGAAGTAATATTGTAAGGTAACCGATAATTTTTTGCATCGATAACATTAGTATTCTAATAGCATCACATTTTTAAAACTATGTATTTTCTAACATGCTTCTTAAATCACAGCTCTTCACACACTACAGTTTACTTGTATAGTTTACCTTTAATTTAAGTGCGACCATATTTATCTGTCATTATTTAAGGCGAAATAACTAGATAAAAGTTATTAGTACTTGTAAATGGAGTGTTAGTATCTAACTGTCTTCCAAATGGAATCCTTAAAAGGGAAATTTCCAAATTTTCTCTTTATGTACTATTAGATATTATGTCGTTAAAGATATTTAATAGAAATCATCAATATATAAACTAACACATAAAGTTGATTGGATTGTTTGTACGTACCCGCTAATCTCTGAAAATACATGTCCGATTTAAAGAAAAATTAGTCAAAAAGTTCATACTGTGAGGAAGATTATGGGCTACATATGAGTGTCTCCACGCTAAGATTCATAATAGCACAGTATTAACGAAACATGCAACAAAATCAGATCATTGATCATTTCGAATATTTCCATCGATATATTCCCGATACCGACGAACAATGCCATTGGATAAACAGAGTTGAGATGATTGGTGAGCGCGGGGGCAGATTATCATAATTAACATAATTTTATACCTAGGTATATTCCCTCTTTTTTCGTCTCATATCCCCCTCATTTAAAAATGGATACATTCGAAGGTGTCCTAATAGTGTCCCGTTACTACTATCCAGCACATCCCAACAGAGTTGAAGACTGTCTCCTATCAATGAGCCATTAAGCACCTCCGTTCTGTCAAGAACGCATTTCGCGAATGCAAAAATTGATTTAATCTCAGCTCTGTCGTTGATTCACTCTCATCCATGTCACGGTGGCTAAATGTACCACTTTCCAAAAAACGCATGACTTTATTTTATTGATATCGTGATGCATGCTCTCTATCAATATTCTTTACGTATTGTCGTGCTCACTGCAGTAGAACAAAACGTGAAACATGCTGGACTATGTCTCAAAGCAAATCTATACACGATGGCCACATTGAGCTAGATTTTCTTCAAACACGTTATATTTGTAAAATAGACAAAGATAAAAGTAGACTAGGAATTTCATATACACAGATATCGTCAAGAGCACCATCATGAGAGATTTATTAAATTGAGTATTCACATCACGTAAAATGTCCATTCATTTGTTTACGTGTATACAAATCCTTGGATACCAATCTCATTTTTTAATAGACTTCAAAATAGAGGCGAGCAATTCGAAATGTTACTTCTTATCTCAACTAATTTGTTTAATCCGTTTTTATTTAGGACAGTATATTTCCAGTACGACTTCGTGAAAATTTGGTTAAAATCTGACTGTGAAAACTGAAAATAAATTATAAAATTAATTCACACCGAACAGCAAGGACCATGACTAATAGTGACATAAACATGTACTTTAATAAAACCATAGTATAAGGGAAGGTTCCTGTCATAACCATAGCATAGGTTATGACAGG
Organism: Druceiella hillmani; assembly: GCA_039881145.1. Lineage (NCBI taxonomy): Eukaryota > Metazoa > Arthropoda > Insecta > Lepidoptera > Hepialidae > Druceiella > Druceiella hillmani. Next base: position 59,138 of record JAYKKI010000129.1, on the reverse strand, counting down.
AACCTTCCAGCGACAAGAGCTAAGTTTAAACTAATTTGACTCATCTTTACGTATTAAAAAAATTAAAGAGTAAGTAGGTAGATATAAATACCCCTAGAATATCGTAGTAGAAAAGAGTGACGGGACATTTTTAACGGTTTAATTTGAGGCGCAAATCACACGTACGAATTTACAAAGACATTAAAATGACAAAGGGTCGTCATATGCAAAATTAGTATTGAAAAGCGTCATAGTATACACGTACAATATATTGAAGTTGGTGCTGGATGACTGGTTTCCATATTAATTTACAGACGTACATTTTTATCGTTTTAAAGTCGTTGAAAAGTCGTGCGTGTGAGTTATGCTTAAATGTACGTTCCTTAGTTTCCGGTTGTTGAATCAAATTTCAGGATCTACATTTCTAAGACTTTTTCTTCTTTGGCTCTCATGAAACTGCTCACGCGTACCATAGTTTTTAAAATTACGGTAATTTTAAGTATCATTCGCAAATTTTGAAGCTACGGGTGTACTACCTGACTAAGACGTGCAGATCTGCTATCTATAAATTAGTACTTTGGGTTTCAAGCAGAGACTTGAAATCCGGGTTCCAACTTATTAGTCTTGAAGTGGCATATGTACTCTCTGACAAAATCCTATGATTTGAAAATATGATATTTTTCAATTATTACTGTGGATTTATATCAGATAATAAGCTGTTGAACTTTAGGCTGCGATTCCTCAATTTATATGCTGCGGAAGTACTACCTCCCTAAATCGTGAAAATATATATTTATTAAATCCATAAAAATGTATTAAGCAACATATTTATACATTTACTCGCGGAGTAAGAATATTACTATTTCGTGAATAGGTAGATACAAATGTTTGAAACGATGTAGACGCCTAAACGTTTATATTAGGATTCAGTGTGCACTTAGGTAAAGTGCACACTGAATCCTCGTAACCAATTTATATGGTTGTTTCTTACTAGGTTTCGATGCAAAAGCTTGAAAATTAACACAGCAGTAAAGAGTAATAACTTTTACATATATCAAAACTTGTGTGTTTTGATATATGTAAAAGTTATTCATATTGAAATTTCAGAGGGGTACACATGTAAATAAATTTATTTACCCTTTCGTGTAGCGTGTGCGATAACAATTAAAAAAAAATTGAGAAACAATTTGAAAATATTTTTTCAGATATTTCAAAAGATAATTTGGAAGATTTTGTTGAAAATGATGTAACTAAGAATATCTAAGAAACAAATTCAGTCAATATTATCAAAATAAAATAATGCTACTAGAAGTTTACCTAAATTTTAACGCAAATGAAAACTTAGTTGCATTTTTTAAACCAATTAGTGCTTGCCATTACGGTTTATTAAAATAAAAATCTGCCATGTGTTTCGACATGCAGCAATGAAAGCTTTTAAAATATTACATAACCTACAAATTGTGCAATAATATTTACATCACTCATAAATTATAAAATATAACAACAAGTTCCCAGATTGCGTTCATATAATTAAACATAGTTGTTGCTTAAAACAGTATATTGTTAGTATAAACTGAATATCTCTTCAGGCAAGAAGTCTGAATGTTAAGGTATTAAAATTATCAAGACGGACTTACTAACCTTTGCTTTTAGATACATATTAGTTCTAAAATTTTAACTTTCACGTTTCACCATCATTATATTTCAAAGATCTTTGTCCGATTCGGTGCTTCACAGTAATATATTCCGTTTAGAAGCATCTGAATATGAAAGAGGCTGTCAGCACTATAATAAAAATAAGGTAGCCTTCTAACCTTTTGGCTGCAAAATCCTAAAAAAAAACAATCAAAACACTGTTTTCCTACAATGGCTGAATTATCCGCAGGAAGAATAAAATTCCCCGGCAAGTTAAATATATTTTTCAGTAGTATTAGCGGCGGAAAAATTTAATAATGTCTAATGGTAATTTTAATTCAACAATCGTATTTTATTTATAAACTGGAATTATACGTTCGTTCCACAAACCAGTATAATGTTACTGTTTGTCGTAATGTTTAAAGTAAGGCTTTTACATTTACAGTAAAACTCCCAGATTTCCGGTAAAATATTAACAGTAAAAAATTAGGCAAACCACTCCTGTGTAGCCTGTGTGGTATAAATATTATTTATTCATCGAGAAAATATGCGCGCCATGAGCAAATACTGGAGGTGCAAGTGAATAAATCCATAAATGTTGCAATACTGGCGCCTGTACGGTTGAAATATTATTTATTCATCGAGAAAATATGGGCGCCATGGGCAAATACTGGAGGTGGAAGTAAATAAATACGTAAATAAGTGAATATATGGAAGTAAATAATACATAATATGCAAAGTGGAAGAAGAAAGGGCGTCGTACTAGGAGTCGTATATTTTAAATATCCTTGAAGATGTGGTGCTTGAAATTAAGTTGAAAACATTTTAGACATCGGTTTAAATGATTCCATGTAAAAACACGAAGTTAAAACCAAAATTTTCGTCGTCGTTTCTAAATAATTGTATCTACTATTCAAAAGGAAAATTTAGATTTTTCACTAAATAAAGCTTTAGTTTTGTAAGTAAACTACATTTAAATAAAGAGTTAGTCTCAATTTGTGAACCAGATATTTAAGAAGTTCTGTCAAGATAAATTAAAATACGACGTGATCATTTTAAAACATAAACTTTACTATCATTAAAAACAGAAAAGTTTATACAAGTGAATACGTAAACCTGATATAAATACTCTCGATATTCACAAATGATCATACTGATTCGCTTAGTAAAAGTAAAAATATTTCCATTATTATTCTACACAAGTTCAAGGACGTAAAAATTAATAAACTCATCCCTATAGAAGGTCCTAAATATGATTCCATAGCTGAGGAAAAGGTCGTCGGAAAGCGCGCTCAGCTCCATGAATTAATCATATGTGTTGCGTGGAATAATTCATGGAGCGGATGCGGATAGCGTTGCATTGGTTTAAATATTTGATAACCTATTTATAATACACTCTGTGTACACATTGCATAGCATCATTTATAAGTATAAATATAACCTTTAATACATTATTATTAGTATCTAATTTCATTCGTACTTCGTATCGAAAAATTACTGTGGTCAAGGACTTACACATTCAATAATATTTATTACTGTAACATAAAGTTTCAGATACAGCATACAGTAAATTAAGTTACCCTCTCTATTTATTTTATAAGGGCGGACACGTTAAGACAACGTTGGATGCGCAGTATTTATCAAAATAAAACCGGGGGCTCATTGATGCTGGTTTATTCTATAAGAGTTGGCGTCTTTCATCAATTACTTGTGTGAAAACATGTATGTAAATGTGATCTTGCTTGCAGTAGGTTCATCTCAACTATAACAGGCCATCACATAAAACAGACATTTTTGCACACAAGCAAGATTTTATATTTTTTTCGTTTATATGATTTTTATTTGTATAATTTTTTTTAAATTTGTAATTTAATGATAATTAATATGGTTAATTTATAATTCCTATTTTGACTTAGAATACTTTGGAATAATTTTATATTTTAAATCTTCCGAGATGGCCGAAAAATATTCAAAAAATCTATTCCCTCTGAAAAGTAAAAGTGGTAGGAAAACTATAACGATGAAATTTAAAAAAAATACTAAGGATAATATATATGTATACATATATATATATATATATATATATATATATATATATATATATATATATATCACCTATTTAATTAAATTAGGTATTAGTAAATATTTAATTTATTTAGCGTTTATTTTGTAAAAATACTTATTTCACAATTAAATGAGACTACGTGATGTAGTATTATTTTTACATTCTTTACCACGATCTATTAGCAAAAGATTCTTATCTTTGATATATTTGCTAATAGTCTACCTGAAGATGTTGTAATACAACAAAATATAAGTCGTGATAAGGAACTTAAAGAAAGTAGAAATAATATTACATTACCCAGTTTCATTTAATTGTTAGTAAATAGTTAAAGTTAGAGTGGAATTCGTACTACCGACGTTTAGTGTATAATTAAATACATGCAAAGGTTTGTACTCTTAAGACCATATAGCTTCCTCTTAAACTAATTATAAAAAGTAATATTTTTATTCATTATGTTAATATTTTATGAACATCTTATTTACACACTTGAAAATATTACGCCCTTTTTTAAAACTACATGATCTAGGATAATCGCTACATTTTTCTCGTGAAGGATAAGCACCTCGAAAAGTAAATGTTTACAAGATTATTTATTATTGCCTTGTAAACTAGTGTTGTATTTTTTAAATATCTTAGGGGATATGCTACTTCAAAATTATGAACAAATATTGTTAAAATCCTTATAGCTGATTCATACATTCACGCGTACAATATATGAACTTAAAAAAATTGTCTGTTGTTTAATTTGTTCCCTTCGAACTATACGCTAATAAATTTCTAAGTGTACACCTCTTCGATATTTGCAAATTAATGCGTTTTTTAACAAGGACGAATTGAAAATTTCTGCATCGAATATTTTCTAAGAAAATAGTTGGACGGGCATGTGAGTGCTACAGTATATTATTAAACTACAATTCATAACTCGTTACTTTTCTAGATATCCCAGAATTTATAAAATTCTTATTTAATAGTATTTTTAGGGCTATCCTGAAATAAAAGAAATCAGAATTGACTGGATTTTTAAATAATTTTATATTATATTTCAATAAATTTATGATTAAAATTTAAAGAAAAACTTCGGAACTAAATAAGTAAATCTCAATTTATAAACTAAATTAATTAAATTTCTTTGAAAATGTGCTAAAGTGCCTCGTTATAATATTAAAATTGTAGCGAATTATTAAAGAAAAGAAATATTCTGAAAGTGCAAAAATAAACTATTATTATACAATATCCGCATTCACACTTGTTTCATAACCTTGAAAGCTTAACAAAAAAGTTTCCAATTGTCTACCATTATCCTAGGGAAGTTCAAGGTTGTATAAAATAATAAAACCATTTATATCAAATAGGCATAAAGAAGGTTGCATAGATGCGGGAATGGGTCGTCAGCGAGATTATTCCGCGTCATATATTATTCATGTGGTGAACGAAATTGCGTGATAAGTTCAATTTTCTTCATGGTGGCAAAATTTAAGTACGCAAACAATTCAATTGTTTACTTAGAGAATGATTTTGACTTAATTTTTCCTCATCTCGTTTCAAAACAAATTATGTGGTTAAATGGAACTAAACGAAATTTCTTAGACTTAGGATAAATATTTAAAGCAGTAATGTAGAATGCATTCACTAAATATTGTAAGGAATTATATAATTGACGTGAATTATGGTGTAATCAAAATAAGGGATATCAAACTTTGTCACTATGAAAAGTAGTATCACGTTATTAACTTAGAAAATTTGTGTTCAATTTAGAAAATATTATTATAACTAAAATTTCGCCATTTCAATTAATCCTCAAGAGAGAGAAAAGTGAAACCCCAAAGGATCACTCGTGTGTTCGTCCGTTTGTGAGTCTCTAAGAAAGATTTTTCTTGGCAACAGTTTCACGTGGAGATTTAACATTTAGCCTATACATTTTCTTTATATAGTTTATTTTACACATGAAAGTATTGTTGAAAACATTTTGGGTAATGTAAATAAAGTAACTGTAATTATTCGTATGTTTTCCAGAGTTTAAGATAATTCTGTAGGTATAATTGAAAATATTAACCCACTTTTCCTTTAACCACATTTGATATTGAAATTTAATGCTTCATAGACTGAAAAAGTAAATAGTTATATATAAACTCTGAAGGTGAAAATGAAGTAGTAGGAGTTGTTTTAAATATATACAGTGTGAATTAATAATTGAAGAAAAAGCTTTGAGGGTTGGAAAACCATTTTCTTTTAAATATTTTCTATAATAATTCTAAAGATATCGTTAATAGCATGCACAAAAATACCCCGTTTCTCCCAAATCTCAAAAATTGCAATGGTGAAAACTATGAAAGAAAGCAACCTTAAAGGAAATGTACCTGAATTTTTTTAGAAAACTAGAACCATGAATCTATATTTCATAGAATATAAAAAATTCGCCATATTTTTGTGATTTTATGAAAAACATAATGTCTAACATATTTAAATGGCTGAAAATAATATTAATATTGAATATATTTGGCGTTAATTTTGTAGAAATTCATTATTCACAATTAAATGAAACTACGTGATGTAGTATTATTTCTACTTTCTTTAATTTCTTTACCGCGACCTAGGTTTCGTTGTATTACATTTTCAGGTGGGATATTAGCAAAGATTAACTCTTAGGAACATCCAACAGCATTTATATGTTTCAAACACAATAGCGGAAGCCTGGTTTGTTCGGGTTTTTCCATTGCTTATGTTAGTGAGTTTATTGCAAGGGCGCAATGTAGGTTTTATTATATTTCCGAGAGTTATAGAATATACCAGTATTTTAGTGAGGGTAATAAATTCAATTGTTGTTATTATGTGAGGTTATACAATGCAAACTTTACTGTGTATGTAATAAAATTAAATGGAAGTTATTCTTGGTCATATATTTATACAAAAGCAAGGGTATTTGAAAGTAAGGACAAGGTAATACACTAATTATACATATCTCCGGTTTTTTGTATTCATATATTTATTTCTTTTACCTTTTTTTTATTATATATACTTATATTTATATGTGTATTTGTGCTGAAACAATTTCCAGAGTACTGTAGTATCAATGTTGTATAATTATATTATATCTAGAAGATATTAAGTATGGTTGATGATATTATATTTAGTTGTACATTTAATATATTAACCTTGGTATCTTTTGGATGTCTGTTTATTTCTAATGTTTCTAGGATATTAAGTTTATTACCTTTTTATTTATTTGTAATATATAGGGGGCATTATCAATATGGGGGTGATGGTTATTTTCAATGAGATGTTTAGCAAAGTGAGATGTGTCTGGTTTATTATTTCGCCAGCCGGCAATATGTCCTTTATATCTTGTATTAAAATCTCTTTTTTAATACCATGTATTAAAATCTCTTTTTAATACTTTGCATTAAAATCTCTTTTTGAATACCCTGTATTAAAATCTCTTTTTTAATACCTTGTATTAAAATCTCTTTTTTAATACCTTGTATTAAAATCTCTTTTTTAATACCTTGTATTAAAATCTCTTTTTTAATACCTTGTATTAAAATCTCTTTTTTAATACCTTGTATTAAAATTTCTTTTTACGTTGATACGGAAATTTTCACGAAAATTTTGAAAAGTTCATTTTAATCCCTTGGAATCTGAAAATAATCGGTAAAAAGCTTTTTTCCTCATTCCCAATCCTCTCAGATTATACTTTTGATTGGTGCAATGGTAAAAGAAAAAAAGTACAAAATTTAAAAAATATGTAGTTTCCGTTTCAAATATATTTTGTACGCCACAGTGAAGCATCGTTCATTATTCCGTGCTGAGATGCGCTAATGGGCGGATGTCCTCATAAATTGAATATCCACGATTTCAGCAACACAGTTTTTGGAATCACAGTTAAATTAACCGTTTTAAGTTGAGGAAATCGCATGGTGCGTGCGTGGGTGGGTTTATTTGTGTATACATATATAAAAACTGTTAAACATAGATATTCAAATAATAAATATCATGTAATAAAACATTTTAATTGGATAATATTTATTTCCCTAACTAAGGTAATTTCCCTAATTTTAGTTTAGCTCAAATACGACTAAGATCGGTTTCGCTGTTTAGGGAAAGGCAAATTTCCGTCGTTTCTGGCTCTCTTAGGGCTTATGGTCTGAAAGATTTAAATGAGTACCCCACCCTTGAAAAGACATTTCCCCTGCGATTGTCTTATTCTTTAGTCCTTTATATTGTCGCTGATTAAAGACCATCAACGTCATTACAACTGCTGCCCCGTTAAAGCCGCATATGGAGATTTAAATTATCGTATTAAACTATTCTGGTTACCAGACCTGAACGACGGTTGAAACTTGAATTATAAGTGGTATATTAATAATATTTTTTGGTGTGATTAAAAATCTCACAACATAAAATGGAATCAAGTTAATAGAATCAAAACCGATAAAGCAGTCTAGTAGTTTGAGAAATGTAAAAGTGGAAGATTTAAATTATTCTCCAACATTTCGACATTTTTAATAAATTTTGTCTTCACTTTATCCGTTGTTATCTAAAGTGAAAATTGTAAGTGATTTAAAAAAAATAGGATTAAAAAACTTCACATAAATTAATAGCGAATCCCAATTTATAAACTAAATATATGAATATTTCTGTTAGAATGAACTAAAATGCAATAATATAATTATAATAATATCTTTATAATAACTAAGAAAAAGGATTTGTCTTTAAAAGGAATACGTAAACTTGGAAAAATACTGTCGGTATCCGCATTTGTTCGCACGCTTAATAATAAAAGTCAAAACATCCACCATTATCCCACGAAAGTTCAAGGACATACAAAATAATAAATCCATCCACATATAAGGTTATAAAGAAGGTTGCGAAGATGAAGGAACAGGTCGCCAGCAAGCCCGCTAGGCTCAATGAATTATTCATATCACATATGAAATTGCGTGATAAGTTAAATTTTCTTACTAGCGGAAAAATACAAGCTTTAATTTAACTTTTTCTCATCGCCATCCGAAAGAGGTTATGTGGCAAGCTGAGAATAGGTTAAGTGTTTTTTCGTCCCTTAACGTTTAATTTGATGCTTTGCTGCATTATGGCGTTTTAAATTTAGATGGAAACTCTTAGAATTTGTATAATTATTTGATGCCACTAAATATTTTATACTCAATAGCTTTTATGAAAAAATCATATAGAAAGTGAACTTTAGTTTTGTCCAATTAAAGGAAAACTTTTTATTTATGAAAAGTAGCCGTACCATAACTTGAAAAATTTCTGTCCTGTTTTAGAAGCAGAAAATAATATGCCAGAAATTAACATTAATAATGAATATTTCACAATTTTAATAGTTCTTTACCCAAAAAGCAAAAATCACTCACGTGTCCGTCCATCTTTCCGTCTATCCGTCAGATCATTTATCACAACCTTTTTTCTTACGAACCGTTCCAAGTAGAAACTTAAAATTCTGGTTTAATAATAACGCAATTAAAAAATTAAAGTAGGCAGATAATATTGGCAATGGTATTTTCGATGATGCAAATGAAGTAATAGAACTTGCTTTCCATTTTCATGTTTCTCAAATTTTTTGTAACATAATTATTAAAAATATCTACGCCATTCTCTTTTATTCCGGTTATCAAATAATCTGCACACATTTCTGTAATTAACATCCTCAAGATAAAAATTATGATAGATTTTTTAAAATTTTATATATAGTGTACATGATCAATTGGAAGAGAAATGTATTAAGATTTCGAAACGATTTTTTGAGAATTTTATGTAAAATAATTCCAAAAATATTTTCAAAAAGGTCCATAAAAAGATATCCTCCTCCCTTTATTACAAATTGTTAAAATTATAACGTTACGGGACTTTTATCAAAAAACTATAACGGTATATTTCGACTTTTAACGGTATATATTATTAACTGTATATTTCGAACTGCCTGAAATATTGACGACATTTTTTTGTCTAAAAGTCATATTAGGCAATATACTAAAAATAATATTAATATTTGCATATTACTTAAAAGAGATACTATTGAAAGTTTATTTTAAAATGGCAGATGAGTCTGACAGTTTTTGCTATGTGGTAAGTAACTGATTATATGCCATTAAGTAATTATATCATTCCAGATACTCAAATTAGTTTTATGACTGATATTTTTAACAACTTACTAATAAATATCGAATAAAAATTAAACATGACATGTAAAACTGGTTTAAAAAAATATTTATTGATGAATCCATAGTATGAGCGGCGCAAAACAATTCATACAATGGTAAGTACAATCGTGAACCCTTTTTCGTGTAGTGCATGTGCGGATGAAATGACCGCCTGTAGTTCACTTGATTGACAATATATAGTGCTAGATGCGCACTGTAATTTTTTGATTATACAATCAAAAGTTGTGTTTTTTCTCTACGGTTAAATTTCACGCGTATCATAAAACAAAAAAAATTTAACAATCATTTATCGCGCATACAATGGTCCACGAATTGATTGAATTATTTTTAATAAAAATTTAACGTCGTCCCTGTAGTACGTGTTAGTGTATATGTAATAAAATTGAAAAAATATTAACAATAAAATAAATAGCCCGTTGCAAATTAGATAAAGGGAAAATTTTGCGAAATTAAGAAGACGGGTAACAGTTATACCTAAAATTTTTATTCATGCTTTGATTCGAAATTCTTTAATACCTATCGCGTATTGAAAACAGTCAGATGAGCTCGTTCTTTTATAATTGAAAATTTTAGGATGAAATTAACCTACTGTATAAATTAGAACTTAGCTCAAGTGCTTACACTGCGTAATATAATAGTTCAATTTTCAAATGACCTATCAATTGTTTATAAGCGTATTGGCGAAATAATATTAAAATACAAAATGTCTCACAAACAGTTTTTTTAGTAGTAACTTTGGACCTTTGAACATTTTTGATTGGGCAAATAACCGCTACTCTTTAGGAACGTGTGCAGTTTCTTAATGAAATGATGAAATATTTATACAAATATATATATATATATATATATATATATATATATATGTATATGTATTTATATATATAAATATATATGTATATATATATATATATGTATATATATATATATATATATACTATATTAGTTTATGAGTTAAAAGTAATAGCTGTAATTTTTTTTTAAATTTTCAACATTCTCCGTGCTGTGACTTACGAAACAAAAATCCATTTCGCTAAAGCATGTGTTACTTACCTGGATTAAGGCAACAAATTCAGCAAACTTAATAAACCATTCTTAAGATTCAGGAATTGCATAAAAATATTTTTTTTTTGGGGACGGCGCAGATTTGTTCCCAAAATAAATTTAATACGAATTTTTATAAATTCCTCAAAAATATTTTTTCACTAATTTACTTGGTTTTATTTAAATCTTTAAGATAATAAAACTTTTTGAAATAAATGCATTGGTGGTCATATTTGGAAGGAATCAGAGCTATGTATCTATTTATTAATGTATTAAATAAGAGGGTATAACAAAACAAAGTGTAAGAAAATTTCTTTCTGTTGAAGAATGCAATAACGTTGATTACAAGCGCCAGTCGAAAAGATGAATAAAGTAGAGTTTTTATTGTTTATATTGTTCATAATGTTTATAAGAAAGTCTGTTAGCAGGACAAATATTTTGAATATAAATTTTCAAAAATTCGGTTTTGACGTAGCGCTTTAAATTTGAAAACCGTTTTTGGAAAACATTACAGTGTCATTTAATTTACTTCTAGCTGAGATTATAGTTAGTGAGTGTAACAAAGCATTATCTTCTACTAGAGACTTGATTAGCAGTAAATTTTATTATTCAACATTACCACATACCTAGCTTAGAAAGCAGATCTACCTATATTTTCTAAAATTTTAATAATAATTTATTAGCAAGATTTGAATTTGTGATCAAAGGGCTCGTCAAAATAAATCAGACGAACCCGAACTCAATGAAACTTCTTTTGACAATTGATGAGTTTTATCGTCATCTTTTGACCCCATTATCAGATCCTAGCCACTACTTGCGACCCAAAGGCTCGTCAAGAAAAATAAAACGAGCATATACGTCGTGGATCTACTCTTTGTCATTGAAAGTTCCCTGGAGCACCTTTCCGTTATATGACCAGTCTTTTTCACCATTCATGACTAGGTGAATTTTTTTCTTACTTAAAATAGTTTCATAGTTACCTTCCAGCCGATAGTTTTATACTTATCATCTTCAGATTCAGTTACCCTCTCTGACTAAAGTTCTTATGAATAAAAGTGAAATGATTACATTTTTTACAAAAGGGCCTTGCACACTCATCCGTTAAGGAATTCCTTAGGATATCCCATTACCAAGTCGTGACCAATGATTACATGGATCTTCTCCACACTCTTTAACCTTTTAAATCCTGGGTTTGAACAATATTAAAAAATTTAAATATTGGCATTTCATCAGAAATTTCAAACGGTGTTGTTATGGTAAACTTCTATCAACAATTCTAAGAAATGAAAAACAAATAAAGGTGATATTATGTGTGCAAGGTTGAATTTTATTTCTAGAGGTTATATAATGAATACCAATATAATAATTTGTTGAAAAAAATGGGGACAAAACAAAATAGCCTATTTGTAAATTTCTTTTACGAGTAAGTGTCTATAAATACGCTGTTATAGAACGTCTGCAGCTCTGAAGCTTAACATTACAAATTGAGATTGCCTGTATCTTTAACACAAGATAATATGTCAAAAAGTTATTAATCGTAATTATGTCATACAGTTATTGGTTAACGAGAAACTCAATACAAACTTTTAACAATGGAAATTACTTACAATAGGAACTTGACGAGCTACTTTTCGACTTTCGTGCTGGTTCATTTCTGAATCGCATCAACAAGAGTCTGTCACTCAATTCCATAACAATAACTTGTTTCAACAATAACAAATTCAAAGGAAAATTTAGTTTCTCGTTTAACTACGCTGTCTCAATTATTAGTATACCAATTCTTAGTCAAATGTTTTAGGGAATTTCCAAAAAGCTTCCTGTATTTTACTTTCTGCATTTCGAGATAATTTTAATATTACAGGGACATGAATTAATACCTGCAGTAGAAATTAAATAACAGAGCCCAAACCATTTAATGAATAGTCTTACGCAAATTTACCTTTTCAACATTCATCATACATCGAAAAATGGTAAAATTAAATGATAATGGAATTCTATCTATTTAATATGTCTCTTGTTAAAATAATCTTCAACTGATAACTTTGGAGATGCGTAAAAACAAGTTTAATAAAATTCACCGAAAATAAAAAATTACCGAAAATTGAAAAGTAATTCACTATTATTTTTACTCACATAATTCATTATACGAATAGATAAATAATTTAAATTTAAAATGAAATCTGTTACAAGATCACTAAAAAGGACATTTTTCATGTAAAAATATTGTTTTCTTCTTGTGATAATTTTTTATGTTAATATTTCTTTCGTTTTAGTATATTACCTTTATCGAAATATCGCTTGAGAAATTTGTAAGAGAAAAAAAAGGTTAAGGATTTATCTAAGATATCCATTATGTATATGAAGCTTCTCAAAAGTTAATATCCTCACGCTCCTAAATTTAAACACTTCCATTTTGACAGTATTCTCCAATTTAGACATTTGTTTTCCTTTAAACTGATTTCGAAAAGAATGTTCATGAAAGATGAAGTTTCGAAAGTTCATGCTTAATACAAATATTCAATAAAACTCAAGAAATATCGATGTAACAAAGAAAATGATCTCTATTTTGCTCACGAGATGATAATAAGTACATTAGTGCTCATATTGTTTATCGAAAAAGTGAGATCTATTTCTGGCAATATAATTAAATTTCTAATCCAAACCAACTCCAGTCAACCTGAAACAGCCGCAAAGTCGAGATCTGGAAGGATTCTAATAACTTATTCAGGAGCGAGCGCCTCGTGTCTGCCGGGATGAACAGTATGCGTCAAACTACACGCGTACGCAACACATGTAAACTACGAATTTGTTCGGCTTTCGGGCACTGACCTAATAAATGCAGGAGCGTACCGAGTTCAAGGTTTCGGAAATTGTTTTGTTTCATTTCGTTACCGTGGCCGAGTTTTTTACCTTATTGTATGGCCTTAGCGGGAAATGTGGTGGCATTAAGACACACGAGTTTTTATCTAAATTCTGAGGTGATTTAAATTCTAAATATTTTCGTAGTTTTTATACCACTTAATATGATTTCTATTAAAATCATAAATTTTATTAAAAGTATAGCGGTTGATAACAAGTAGCTCTAGTGAGCAGTGTTGTGAAATGTATTAATCCTATTTTAAAATGTGTATAAAGCTCTTGGAGTCATTATTTTTGAGGTTGCATATTTTTGAAAGCTGCAATGCTGAAAGCTGGAACTAAATTATCCTTCAATAAATAGTTGGTAATTATATGGCCAAAAACAGAAAATTTCGTTTTTCAATTAGGGAGGTAATAATCTCTCACCATTTAGTGGTTGTAAACATTTTTTTTCAATCATTACGCACACAGTACAAATAACACAGTAAAAATGTATTATAAAAGTGTTCAAATGTGTATTAAAATATTTGTACTGTCACAAACATGTTAGTGGTTTAAAAAAAATAATTAAACCATATATGAAAATAAAACTGCTATGTTTCTCAATACAGTTAATTAATAATTTTAAAGATGTATAATTTTTAAAGTGACTTTCCTTTTTCGAAAAAGGTGTTGCTTTCTTGTTATTTATATTACATAGCCATGTTTATATTAACCTATTATCGAGAGATTTATCGATTTTATTCAAAGAATTTCCTGATACGCTAAGTCCACATAATTAATTATGTGTCTAACTTTACTTTGTTATTCACGCGAGCTTATAATATGAATAAAAAGGAATAGTCTCTTTGTTTCATAAAGTAAATCGTTTTAATTCCATGTTACTAAAATAAAGCTATACAAACTAGTGTCGAAATATGACTAATAAAATTTGTCCGTATTGTGAAATTGTACTGGACTTTGATCCATATACCGAATTAATACTTTGTAAATTATTCTGTTAACAAGAAACCGAGAACGAAATAGATGTTTTAGGATTTTTGTTTCTTCGTTTGCCTATTTCCTAAAAAACGAAAACAGCTATAAGAATTTTGTTGTCTTTAATATTACGTTGCCTAATTTCCTGCTAGGAAGTTATAATTGGAAAACTTGCACCTTAAATATATACCTGCATAAAAGAAAAAAAATTGTAATGCAACTCATTATGGGAATTTCTCAGCTATTTCTATCTTTCTTCACCAATCCTTTCTCTCTCATTCTATCTCATAGAAGAGGGATAGTTCCCCAACCTTAGACGTGTTGCTAAATAAAAAAAAAATTATTCACTCGTTTATCGTATTCATTTGTTCATATTTTATTCATTCGTCATTCGTATGCATTCATTCATTTATCTTATAAGAGAGGAGGTTACTCATGTAATAATAAGTAGGAAAAGAAATAAAAGTTATACCTATATTATTGTTTTGTCTTATATTTGATAATGTTGGTATCGTTCTATGTTTGACAATAAACTATTGTGTTAAATTTGGTCCATAATTCAAATATTTTTTATTAACTTAGAAGGACCTGTTTAAGTTAAATTACTAGCAATATTTTAATAGCAAAATACGACTGAAGAGTTATTGGTAACTTAAAAAGTAATGGGTGCTCCTAAAGATAACAATTGAAATAAACTTCATGAGAATACATTTGTCATGTCTAGGCATCCGTTCGTTCATTCCTCGTTCTGAGCCTCACAGTTTCTGCAATATAGCCCTATGTGCATGAAATGCTTATTTAGCTAATATTTAAATTTAAGAGAAGGTAGCATGGTCCAGATAATTGTTTTAATTAATCCGTTTAAACAATAACATTCGTTAACTATTACATATACATAGATATATACTATGGATAAATACGTTTAAACAATAACATGAACAAATTATTTAATTTTATTATTTTTTCTATGAGGTTTTACTTTAATTTTTTGCTTGATTATTTGAAAAATAGCTATATTGGAGCATCATTGCACACGGCCTTTTATTTTATGTTCCAATGTAAATTTTCTGCCGAATATTAGTGGTAGATTTAAATATTTAATTTCCAAAGTTACAGCAAAAAACTAAAAAAAATCAGCACACAAAATATAATTATGGGTTTCGAAACATTTTTTGCACTTCGGATATACGTGTCATTTAATAAATTTTACTGCAACATTAGATGGAAATCGTATACTGCTTCTCAAATACCTTAATCTTTCAAATCCTTTAAAAATACATTATGAAATGTCATAAAGTATTTAAATTTCAGTACATAATTATAATTTCTCCTCCGCATAGTATTCAAATTTTAAATCTTAAAATTATAAGTCTTTGCAAGAAGGAAAGAAATAATCACAATGCCAATGATGAAAGAAAAGAAAAGCAACACAAAGTAAGTACAAATACCCATAAATAGCATGAAGTATCATTAACATTTCCTTGTCCTTTAAAATTTTACTTGTCAATTTATATATTACATATTTTTTTATATAATTTAAGTAATTCTTTTTAATTATTCGTTATTTATTATATTATTGTCACATTTCATTTATAGCAATAACTTTATCTACAGGGACTATGAACATAATTTTAAAAATAAACAATAATGCAATTATAGATTCGTAAGCTCTCATATATAATACAATTTTTTAGTGCCTCGGTTGAAAAAAAAGGATAAAGTCAATATTTGCATATTTTACAGTCAAGTGCAGAAAGTTGCTAAGTTCAAAAAATATTACTACGTTATTATATTTTCGATTTCATTATTTCCTATATTAAACTACATTTTATTGTTATTTTAAATGCTTGTAGCATTTAATTTCTTATCGGCTAAATCTTCGAAATAAAAGAGAATTTAAACTTTTCTTCACATCTACAAAATTGTATCGTTAATATCTATAATAGTATAATATTGAGGTACTAATACTTTTATTGTTACACCGTTATAGACTAATTAGAACTTGTCGTTAAGGATGAATTATCTAAGTTAAACTTATCTGCACGAGCGGAACTTTCACCACAAGTCTCCCTGTGTCCCTTTAATTTAGTCATTTATAAGAATTTAATTCAAACAATTTCATGAAACATATTTTTTACATATTTTTCTGTAAATTATTTGCAAAATGTTAATTTTTAGAAAGTAACTTTATTGCCTACAATATATTTTACAATAGCATAATTAAAAGAAATATGTAATTTCACATTGAAATAATAATAATTGAATTTTGGATTTTTTTCTTCACAAATAATCATTGTTGTAAGAAATAATTGTTATATGGGAAGACCCATTATGCCGACTTTCAAAATTGTAGGTCAACCAAATGTGCCCTGAGGTTTTGATGACCGTGCAAATAAAAAAATGTGCTTTAAAGGGTCACATATTTTTGTTCTGTGAACCAGAAAGACTTTATGTGTAAGACCATAGACCTCAGGATACGATATTAATTTCAACTCGATATCTCAAGCCATTTTCAGAAAAAAATAGGCCTTTGTGGACTGGCGGACGGGAGAAAAACAAAATGATGCTCTAGGGTTCCGGTTCCATTTTTTTTTCATTTTGAGGGATGAAACCCTAAAAGAGGAGTAGTTTATATCGTGTTCTGGTCGCTAGTTCTTATTTACATGAATGTAAATAAGAACTATAGAAATAAGGTCTAGAAGAGAGATAGAATCTATAGAGAAGAAAGATAACGCATATGATACGCATAATAAACGCAGAGAAATATTAAAAAAACCCGACTGTCCACGAAATTTCGACGTTTCGTGTCTTGAAGAAGCGGGGAGATAAAATTCTAACATGCGTAATAATCTTTCATTACTATGATATGTAACCGCATCAAAACAATACAAATCTATTAATGACATCGTTCATTTTTTTTCGAAAATAATTACTACCAACTTTGCAACGCCCCCATTTTTGAATGTGATATGTAACCGATACCGAATTCAAACAATTATTCGCATTAGAACTGTTAAACATCATTTTTAGATTTAAGAAAATGGAACGAGCCATGGAAATAATAGCTCTAGTTAAAAATAAAATACATGAAGGGGAAATATAAACATAATCTTGAATATAAACCTAATCTAGTATGTTCCCTATCTCTATTTCATAGTAATGGTTTATCGTAATATGATTTTATTCAGGTACCCACACACTCGATTCCTTTTTCTTATAAGCATCAAATTCTAAATTCAATCAAGTATACAATAAATCAAATGACACCCTCAGTCAATTTAACGTTAGCGGACGTGTTAACCTCATGTTGGGGCGCGCAGGGTTTCTTAAAATAAAACCATCTCGATCCCGATTCATTGTAGACGTTGTTCAATAATATATATATATATATATATATATATATATACATATATATATACATATATATATAATGTAAGTACAAAATATTTTGAATACCAATCACGAATATTTTAAAAACACTCTTAATTACTGAATATTTGGATTATCAAAATACTCCAGCAAAACGAGTTTAAAACAGCCAAATTCACTGTGCCTCATATGTACGCTTGCTTAAAATATCATAAATTTAAATTATATAATTTCAAATATCATTTTTCGGTTTTGAATCCAATTTTTACACGACAGATGTTAAAGTTAAATATAAGTTTATAACTTTTTAGCTTAGGAGATTAACGTCTCTAAGCCGTAGACTCAAAAAATACGAGCAGAATATCTACACATTCTACTCACTACTAAACGTTGTTTGCCATTAAATGAATATTTCCTGTCTCTTAATAAAGCTTAACTTTGAAATTCGTTAAACTCCAGCTATCTGTTACTTAATTCAATATCTTTACTCGCTTTCAAAAGTCTTCTGAAAATCATCGTTAATGAATAGTTCTACAAAAATAGGATGAGAATCGATCCCGTTGGCATCATGTCTTTCTCCATTCCTTATATTTCCATTATCACGTATCATATTTAGACCATTTATTTTTTGTAATATTCGTTGTTACGTATTCTAAACATTTTATTTTTATTTAACATGATTGTCCTCTAGATTAAATTTTTTGAACTTCATTTCGTAAGTAGTTCCTTGTATTTATTCGCTATTATTGACTGAAAGAAATTACTCTTGTTATTTTAGTCCGTATCAAGTCCATCCTGGAGAAAAATATGTAGCATTTAAGACATAATTAAAAAAAAATAGGTTTTTTAGATATAGAAGTTCAGACACGAACTTCGGTGCCCGATTGAAAATTTATTTCAGAAACAATCATAATATGTGAAATCACAGAAAATTGTGCTGAATAAACACACAAGAATGAATATACAGATATATTTTAATTCTTTAATTTATTTTCAATAATAATACTGATTTGAACTAAAATGAAAATGGTGTAAAAGTAATTTTCCTACAAATTTTCTATTATGTGTTATAAGCTTCCAAGTTTTGAAAACCTGACGTTTATATGAATAAGGGAAAGTTTCGTTCTTATTTTAGGAAAAGTTGTTTCCTTTGAAACCGGAGATATAGTTTGAGTTTCAATGAACGGATTTAGGAGCTAGGTAATATTACGTTCAAATTCGGAAAATTGTAATGGCGCAAACGATGGTCATCATCAGTCGAAAGACCTCCATTGCTTAACATGACCTGTATTATTCCCCAATAAATTTCTAAAAATATCAATTCGGTTTAGCCTGCATTTGAGGATATGCATCTGACAATTTCCTGCGGTCTTTATCGGGTTATCTAGCTACTTATCGAGGGGAAAACCTACTATGTTTTCTGATACATGCTCTATTCGAGAAGATTCGATTCTTTTTTTTCCCTAAGAGTCGTTGATTCTTCGCAATATATGGGCCACTTATAGCTACAAGTTTTATTGGTTAACTCCAGTTTACCTACAAACCTCTTCATTATAGATCCATCAAACATGTGTCAATGTGTTTATTGCAAATACCATTAAGATTTAATCATAAGGGATATGTTTGCTTTAACAGGAGGAACAATGGCAATTAATACCATAGTGGTTATTGATTGTCAATACACACACACACACACACGTATAAATATATGTGTATATATATATATATATATATATATATATATATATATACATATATATAATTATTTTTTGGTCAAATTAGTCAACTAAAACACAGATGCGAACAAAGAAGTGATTATAACCGTATCATTATATGAATCCTTATCCAAATCAGTTATTAAGTCATTTAAACTGTTTACGTAGTAGTAAATTACTTTTTGAATAATTCAAATCGGTACATTCGTTTTAAAATTATATTGAGCACAACAAACTAAAAATTGTCGCAAATATTGCAAGCCGCTATATGTTAGGTAGGCAAACAGAAAAGTTACTATCTAAACTAATATTATAAACTGTATTAATTTAATATTCATGAAAATTGCTATAATGTGACCTAAAGTATATAATGACATTCGTATCATGTTATTAATCATTTTGCAACTAGATAGTTTCATTATCCAGGTTGAATATGTTCAAGTAAATTCCTCTTTAAATTAATCAAATCGATTCTGACATCAAAATTTACACAAAAAAGACTTTCGTTGGCGGTGTTCCAGAATAATAGTATCACTTAGAAATGACACGGGCGATGACATAAACAATTTGATCTTCCAAAAATCCCCGGCCGGATCAAACAATAGACACTGTTACTAATATCGGAGACGCAGTACAATCCCCACAGGAATTTTCAAATTCACTTAACCCCGCTGGTTTACCACCTCACGAATTATTATTAAAAATCGGAACGCCAATCATGCTTCTAAGAAATTTAAGTTCTCCTAACATGTGCAATGGGATGAGACTATTTATAAAGGAATTGAAAGACAACTCGATTGTAGGGACAATTATCAATTGTGAAATTCGATTAAATAAAGAAATGCTATACAAACACTGTTTAAGTATGTTAAAACATGTTGTGGACTGTTTAATATTTTATTTACAATCATCAAAAAGGAAAGATATTACGTATATTGGTATACTTTATAAAAAAGACACCAAAAGTATCAAAAAAAGACCAAAATTATCCCGTGAAAATTCAAGGACTCAAAAAATTATACAATCATCGATACAAAAGATCACATAAACGGTTGCTTAGATAGGGAAAAGGTCGCCGGGGAGCCCGCACCGCTCTATGAATTATTTATATGACGCAGGAAATTGCGTGATAAGTTAAATTTCCTTCCTGGCGGAGAAATAAAATCTTGAATTATTCGCTTACAGCATGATATTAATTTAATTTTTCCTCACTCCGTTCCGAAACAGGTTATTTGGTTGCGTGCTGAATCACTTACGTTTACTTTGATGTTCAGCAATGCAGTATGATTTAATTAAAAATATTCTTATGCCATAAACAATCGCTTTATGTGCTAATATGGAATTTAATCAATACAATTAATGTAATCAATGAATTTTTTAACATCGTAGATGTATATAGAATAGGAAGTTTTGTTTTAAAAATAGCCGTAATATATTTTTGTTGCTGAAAAGTTAAATTATGACTTTAATTCAATCGATTGATGATTGATGAATTGATGAATTTCTAAATCAAGGTAATATTAAAAATTGATATTACGCGATATTTGACGCAAAAATTGTTTTTCCACATGAAGTGAAAAAAGAATACACTTATGGTGAAAAATGACCATGTAACAAAAACAACCAAGTACGAGCATGGATCGCGTATCGGGGTTCAGTCATTTGAAGTAAAATAATTTCATTTATCATTGTCCATCACAATTAAATAAAACTACGTGATGTAGTATTATTTCTACTTTCACCTGAAGATGTTGTAATACAACGAAACCTAGGTCGTGGTTAAAGAAATTATAGAAAGTAGAAATAATACTACATCACGTAGTTTCATTCGATTGTGAATAAAGAATTTCTACAAAATTAACGCCAAATATATTCAATATTGTCCATCACGTTAACTTCCTAGCGTGAAATATGTTTCATAATACCGAAATTAATTAAGTAGGAAAGAAGTAGAATAATCGGTAAAAAGGTTTCCTAAAACTTTTACATAGACTTCTATGTAGAATTAAATTTCTCATATAGAATAAAATATCCTAAAAGTTTGAGAATAAGTTTTTTCAAAACGTTTTGCAAAGACTTCTAAAAAAATAGAGGTGAAATATACATTTTTGGATGTATTTGAATATATTTCTGAATATTTACTACTCAAAATTATGAAATATATTTTCGAGACAATTGCAACTAGTGCTTTTAAACTATGCCCACAAAATTACCAAAAAAAAAACAATTGTAGAATTACGTAAAAAAAATTAGGATATCCGGAGAAAACGTATTATCCTCTCTTGTTCGATACAAAACAAACAACAGTAGTATTCGCCATCTGAATTGATATTCTCTAAGAATATTACATCAGACAAGTATATCCTCATCTCTCACATTCAGGACCTATCACATCGTTTCTATATTTCAGTTTCGACGCCATTTTGTGAACATAATTCGTTTAGAAATTTATTTACAATTTTATTTAAGGGAAACCCTCATACATCTAAAGGGATATCTGAATATTTGTGGTATCGATGAATTGAACTCTCTGAGTATTTTTGAGATATTTCTTTCATTGAACGATAACGACACGAGAGTTTGGAATACTTGATGTTTTTTTAACCACTTTGTTCCAAGACGCATCTCGATAGCTTTAATATTTAAGTATGTGGAATTACTACTCAATATTGAAAATATTATTTTTATTGAAAAATTATCACTACCTACCTTATAATGCAATAATTTGTAAGGTTTGAATAATCACTTTTAAAATTATTACTACCTATTATAACTACCTATTTATTACTACTTATCTTATAATGAAAAATTATTACTACCTATCTTATAATGCAATAATTTGTAAGGTTTGAATAATCACTTTTAAAATTATTACTACCTATTATTACTACCTATTTATTACTACTTATCTTATAATGAAAAATTATTACTACCTATCTTATAATGCAATAATTTGTAAGGTTTGAATAATCACTTTTAATTATCGTAGTCCTTCCTGGAATTACTGTAAAATATAAATAAAAGAAATAAATCTTACGGCCATATTACAATCAGTAATTTAAAAAAAATATTTTCAAAGTTATTATTATCAAAGTATAGGAGAATTGAAAAAAAATAAATACTGGGCTTGTGTGAATTCCTATTTTACATTATCATATTTTGATTTTCTTGCCTACTTAAATGTTTAGTTTTTAAAATATTGTCATGTCGACTTATTTTTATACATACTTTGATATATTTTAATTGAATATTCTCGTGTTTAATTTAATCATCTGATTTGAAAGGATGTTCAAAAATTTGTAAGTCAAATAACGAGTTTATACTTATTATAGATTAGTTTAAGCTACAAGTCATTAATTGCATATTCAATACGGCTGCGAGTGTCGAGCATGAGAGTATTTATAAGAAAAAGAATAAAACCTAAATATGTTAAAAGATTTTTTTAAATTTACTTACATTATTCACATACTTGCTTTGTATTGGATATTATTCCATCAATAATTCAAATATGTTTTCCAGAACAGAACAATGCCAACATATTTTATATAGGTGAACGATTTCACTCATTACAACACATGGACCTGAATTAGTCACGCGTCCTTGTTCTGTCGCATGCGCAAAGCCATCATCCTTCAAATATGTGAATGCCGCCTTCCTACGTTTTAACACTGTGCGAAAGAACATTGCCCAATGAATAACAATGAACTGCAACGCCATCTAGTTTGAATAAATAAGTACTATCGGTATTATGGCAATATATATATATATATATATATATATATATATATATATATATATATATATATATATATATATATATATATATATTATTGACGACCTTCAAAAAAGGCGAATCATTGCGCTAAACACGCATCAATATTTTCGACGGAACACAAGATTTAATACGTCCAGGCACGTAGTTCTATTCGACGTAAATATTGTTATCATCCGCGCTGTACCTTCTATATCCCGTTTTATAAAATATATCTCGAAGGCCCTTAATAAAACGGTACCAGTATTTATTAACGAGAACAGATCGCCAGTGGGCCAGCCCCGCTTCATGAATTATTCATATTACGAGCAAAATTGTGTGATAAGTTAATATTTTTTTCGCTATGATAAAAGCGAAGTTAAATTGCTTGCTCATAATATAATTTTAAATTAATTTTGCCTTAGTCTGTTTTAATCAGGTTTGTTTTTCTTTACGGTAGTTATATTTGTATCAACTTTTAGTATTTTGGACACGAAATGTTTAAATGAAACTCTATTGTTATTGAGAAACGATATCCTTCTATTCTTTTCTTTTCAGAATTTTTTGAAAGGTTTCTGACTTTTAAACAGGAAAAACCTTTCCCTCAAACGAAACCGCTAAAACGTTACAAAAAGAAAATACAATTTTTAAGAACCTGGTATTTTTATACTATAAAAACTAAACAATTCAGTGATTGACAAATAGAAGAAATAAAGAAATAATATGCAATTTGTAACCTTAATATCAAGCGGAAATAATTGTCTTCATAAACGGGCATGTATTAAATTTTTTATGTATCAACATTATTAATAAGAAATAGAAATATAACGAAGTATATGATACCTTTCTAAAAACGAATATAAAAAAAATTATTAATATCGATAGTCCTTTTTTAAATTGCAGTAGTGGCAATCAAAAATAAACTCTAAACTGTCATTTCTTCTGCGTTCTTAAAATGAACGTCTTTTTCGTTCTTTTAGAGTTTTACCACTTTTATCGATTATTATATTATACGGGGCACAGTCAGCACTTTGTTTCATAGGAAGTAACATTTATAAATTATTATGAAAAATAACCTGATTTATCAAAAAAAATACGAGACTTCTCATTGTTTTCATTGATTTTGACCAACTTTCAATGAGCTATTTGTCTTCAATTTTCTCTATGTATAATTAGGTTCTGAAAAGAATCCTCGGAGTAGAGTACAACTGTATATTATACAACTTTGTTCTATAAAGGATTAATTCTTAATGAGTTTCATATAAGTCTCGGAACTAGGCCCTTTTTTGGTATGAAGTCCATCTTGTTAATACTATACAAGCACCTGAAATTTTTAGGTTTTAATAAAAATATCTTGAATTTAAACAAAAAATATTAGGAGTACATAAATGTAGGATAGTTATTAAATTATGAGCAACAACAATATACGTTTTTAAGTTGTCGCACCTCATGAATAAAATCCTTTACCAGATTACTTGTATATCCGTCCGTCTATCACAGCCGTTTTCCTCAGAAATTACTTGGCATAGAACCTTATAATGGGGAAATTGACCTGCATTTCCGTCATTTAAAATTATTTATTTTGAAATTTTAGGGAGCCAATAAGTTATTACAAAATATCGTTAAAATTTCACACGTACTGTGAGATATTTTTGAAAGGGTTAATTGTACGGGTACAAAAAATATTTTTTTCTTAATTTTAGGTAGAATATTTGATGCGATATACTGAAGATACGCAACAAAAAAGTGTTTCATGTTCTTCCATTTCCCAAACTTATGAAACTGTAGCAACGGAAAAAGCAAGGTTTTTAGAAACCTATATTAATTTTGTAGGAAAACTTAATATGATTCTAGATTACGCAGCATTTTATATATTTACGATAATATATGGAGATCTCCTACCTAATTTCATTAGTTATTATTAAATATTTGTTTCACTAGGAAGTCTCTATTAGTAGTGACTTATGATAAAGCAATTTAACTCCACACGAAGCACGAAAGTCTTGATACGCGAGCCAGACTCAATTGACCAGTTTATTTTAGGTTACTATGTTTTAACTTTGAAATGTAATTTACAAACGTAAATCTTGCTTGCATCATACTTATTTCAAATTTGCTTCATATTCTTATTCCGATTTCGCTTTTTGATTCGCAAATTTAGAGATCGTGTAATATTTGTGGGGTTAACGGGCCGCCCACTAGATATAATTATGTATTATAGTTAATGTGTTTTCTTAATAATTGTATCCATTAAACTAATTTTTTTTAATTGCTTTATACTAATTTCCTCAATGTCTTTGCAGTGAACTGTTAGGTGAGCAAAGATTTTATTTCGAAAAAATAAATAAAGAATATGTGTTTATACACACACTTGCTGTATTAAACCGTTGACGAGAGAAAAATATACATATATCTGAAATAATACTTGTCTGGTTTTTTTAATACAATAAATATAGTAATGTAAACTGAATTTAAATCGTTGAGTGGGATAATAGATTTTCAACTAAAATATATCTTTTAAGAGCTAAATGAAAAAATATCTAACCATATAACAATATAGTTTCATAAGATAAATCGAATTCCAGCATAGAATTCTAACTAATCCATGAAAGGGTAATACCATTTATATTATTTCTTATAAATTAATATATACCACCGTAATAAGTAACACTCCTACACAAACTATGCAATAAAATAATTTTATTGATCATAAAAATACTTTTATGTCAATTTACGCACAATCTGACATAAATTATGGAAATGGGTTAAACAATCATTATTTAATTGATATTGAATACGTAGGTAACAATCAAATTTGCGTAGCCTAATACTAAACCTATCAAATTAATTAAATTGTAAACAAAGCGAGCACATTAACATTTTATGCAGATTGAGAAAATAAAGTAAGCTTATAAAGAATACATACAAAGAATACATAAAACTACCGAAGACGGTACTGCTCTCATATGTTTTCTCGCAACCGTTTATATACTCCAGTAAAATACACATAGTGCCATCTATTGGTTTACTTTTTAAAAAATATTAAAATTTGCATTTATTTTTATTAGTTGAACCAATTGCGAAGAAGAAGAAAACAAAATTTTGCTTCTAATTAATCCTTTCTTTCATCCAAAAGCAGAATCTTAGTTGGTTTAGTAATTCATATATTATGCGTGTTCAAAGAAACTAGACAGACACACGGACAAAAGTAGCAAAAACAATATTTTTGTGTCCTGTTACGTTTCTTATATTCCTCTATATTTTGTAAACGTTAGTAATACACAGATAGGTTAAATCTAAGATTTTATTATACGGACAGATAATAAAGAAAGTAACAACTAAATGTTTACAGCCTAATACTAAAATATAAAAGTAACCTGGTTAAAATAAAGGATAATGGATTCAAATTGTACATTAAATTAGAAACTAAAATAACTTTATGTTGAATACATACAACATGGATGACGAATAACGATGTATACCATAATTTATCTGGCTGCATTCAGATTGCTCATTTATAAGCATCTGTCCTCATACCATTCCATGTTTTACCTGTGGCCTGTGTGGGTCTGTTCATTTTGCCAATATATATCAGATTAAAAAATATTCGTTACGCGGTTTAAGATACAAGTGACGCCTTCTATTGATGTATATAGTTATTACAGTTTTATTGTTAGTTTTCAATAAGAACTAAATGTTGGTTCAAGACGAACATTAAATTTTTTCCAAACTACCAACTGTCAGGTGAGCAAAGATTTTATTTTGCAAAAATAAACAAGAATATATGAAAATAAATAAAGAATATATGATGATGTACCAATTTGTTTACATGTACATTACAAAATAAAAACATATATTTTGGTGTTTTATTTTATGTACATTTCAGAACTTTAATGTTAAGTAATACTTCTAAGAAATTAATCAATATATCTGCAGCTTAAATGATCTACAGTTGCAAAACTGTGGAGGATGCAGGGAAAATAAATACTCTTTTTCACCTAAAGGATTATGATACCGAAAGTATCGCTACAATTAGATAACTTACGATTGTCTCAAGGTTAAAATGAAAATGATCTTAGTATCAGTACCTACTTTTTCAACTATAAATTATTCACTCTTATTATGATAAATTTCCCATATAATTTTAAAATAATGTCTATGTTGCAAGTTACTTCAGGCGACAGTACTCACGGATGTATTAGCGTTCACACTATAAAAAATGGACACTTGTTTTCGTCAATATAATTAAGTATCTAACCAAAAAAATCTCCTGTACACTTGAATTGGATTCAAGGTTGCGACCTAGCCGACCTCTAATAACTTGTTCAAGAGTGTGCCTCGCATATATCAGGGTGAATACTCTAGGTCAAAATGCATACATATGCACAAACAATTAAAGGCAAAGCTGTTCGGCTTTTCAGGTACTGACCTGATCATTATAGAAGTGTACGGACGATCTCAAAGCTTTCAAGAGTTTTTTGATTTTACTTTATCACCGAGATCAAGTTTATTACCTGATAAAGTTTAGAGGGAAATGGAGTGGCAGTATTGTACATAAGTATTATTTTGTGATGTCAGAAATGCATAAAATTAAAACTATTTACAGAGTTCGTACAACGCTTAACGTGACTGATATTAAAATTGTAAACTTTTAAAATAACTGTTATTTTTCATAATAAATAGCTCTAATATACCGAGAAGTTTAACCGCTTAGAATTGTTTATAGCCTTTAAAAAGTTTTGCCGAGTTTATGTAACATTTAAACCCTGACTTTAAAATTGTAAATATTAAATAAATATGTAACTTTACACAATCATCTGCGGATTACAAAACATTACATTATTATAAATAACTCCTCAACGTGTGAGAGTACAAGACCCTCCTTATGGTGGTCAGTTTCTTATAAAAGTGATGATAAAATTCGTCAACCAAGAAGTAGATTCGCAAAATTTATACTTATTTGGTTTGCCTGTATGATTCCATTGATAAGAATTTGTGATATGCGGAAAGTGCGATAGTAACTCTTCGACGGTAAGTAAGAGGTTCATCAGGTTTGCATTCGTTGGAATTTTCTTGATGAGTCTTGTGGTGATAAATAGCAGTCAAGGTCTGATTATGGAGCCGAAAGTGGTGACAATATTCGTCAATAGTGATGAGCAATTTGGGTTTGTTGGTTTATTTAGATGCGGTTTTTGGTCACAAATAGTAGCTAAGGTCAGATGGCAGAGCAGGCAGATGGTGAAAGAAACTCTGCATTGGTGAGGAGTAATCATGTTTGGGCTCACTTAACTTGCATAACAAGTCCTTTATTTACAATTAGTGGCAAGGGTTTGTTGGTAAACCCGGCAGGTTATGAGAGGATTTCCTTAATGCTGAAGGGTAGGTCCAATCCACTTTGAATTTATTTCACTTATTTCATGATTCGTTTCGTCATATTTGATGACCATGCCGTGATAATGGAGATGAAAGTTAGTGACAGATTTTCCTTAGTGATGGAGAATAAAGTCAAAGAAATGAATTCGTTTCGATTACCTTGACGTAGGAAAAAAGAACAAAGTAAATAGGTGGGTCTATATGCATGCGTGTACAAAAGTACAGTCTTTGAACGTGTGATTAGGTGTAAGTCTGTGTTCTCACGATCGGTGGATTCATTACTCGCATGATAATGAATTACACTTGTAGCTCTTCAGTGGACTTTTTAATTAAACACTGATAATTTGGCTTCAATGTTATTCGATAGCTTTTTGATGATCATCCTTGTACCATTTCATAGTTTTGGTGAGTTGAGATTCTTGAGAAGTATGATCGGACATTAAAAGTTGAAGAGAGTGTAATAGCATTTCTGTTACTCGCAAAGAGTTTAAAAATTATGTAGGGAAGTTGACACTTTCTTCAACGTTTACCATCGTGTCGATCCGTCTGTATATTCTTTCTTCACCGGGAATTTTCTTTTGAATATTTAAGTTGATATCGTTGATAATATTATCACTCGGGATCGGTATAATTGTGAAAAGTGTTTGAATAAATTTGAATTAGTTTACAATAGTGGCTGTGTTGCAGAAATCGCGATTGAGTTCAATGAAGTCAGTCGTCTGGTCAGAAGGATATTTGCCTTCGTCTATTTGTAAAAGTTTTTTGAGCAAAATGTGGTGATGTTTCGTCTTTCGATATTTCAACTCTCATATTTTTTGTTAGCCGTAGTATTTGTATGTATGGATTTCGTCTGCTGGTGTTGACTTGGGGATAACTGAAAATATTTGTTGAAAATGTCCTAAGAGTATGAGTAGAACTCCTCCCATCACTTCAAAATTTCCTCACAAGTCTTATAATGTTCTGTCCATGGCTTTGAGTGATTTTTATATGCCATTTTACATTTTTCTAAGAAGATAATTTTAGCTGTTTTAGAAGTACCCCTTTTTTACATACTGGGAATTGTTTTTTGGCTATATTCAACGATAGTCGTAAGACGAAATGGGCCGTTCGTCTTCTTTCCACAAGTGTGGCGGCAATGCCGGATGGTACCAGTGCAAGTGAGACATGTTGTTTAGCACGTGTTTCTTTCGGCAATAGATTTATTTGAAACGTTTTTCCGGTGCCGCCTCGTGCGTCCAAGTAAATCAGTTCCGCCAATGTTGTTGTATATCCGGTCCATGATAACGTTGTGAATTATTTTTTGACTGTAATCGAGGAGTCATTTGTTGTAGGCATATTAAAGTAGTTTTTCAATATTGTAACTTTTTTCCTTTGTAATTTCAAAGTTTAGCACACTGAAGGTATCTTGTCGTTGTGCTGGCATCCCAAATTGTACTAAGGTCTGGTTTTTTTGGGAAATATTTATCTTCTTGGCGAATCAGTGTTTCATTGAAGATGTTGTCGTCGAATGCAATGGCCAGTTCTGGATGAGCTTGTCGGATATGGTGGAGTATATCATCACTCACACTCTCTTTGAAGGAGTTCCCTAGCTGTTTTGGATTCCATGGGTTACACGTTGTTAGTATTATGGCAAATAAGTCTCTGATTTTGCTCAGGTTCTTGTAGTGTTTCTCATAGTGCATTAGTTTTTATGATTCCTGTATGGTCCTCTATTGCAATTCCTTATTTTCGCCGTTGAAAAATTCTTGTTGTGTTCCACGTATAACATTTTAGAAAGTAGTGGGTAAAATAGTATTACCCATTGACTATTTATTTCCAATTCGTCTCTACCTAGCAATTCGTATTTTTGCTTTTTTGGGTCTTCTGTATTTAGGATAGCCATCGTCTCCGGTTTATGTATCATTCAAGTACGGTTTTGGTTTTTTTTGTACATTTTTCATCACGTACACATGGCGAATTGAAACTTAATGGCCCATATTTTCCGCGAATCATGTTTTTCGCCACTATATCGTACAGCTTCTATCTTCTTGCAGATTGGCAAATTCAGCTTGGATGATTTTATCGATATCCGTGGGATGAATTCTATTGTGTAGCAATATGAGGTTGTGTGATTGAGACAGTCCTTGTTTTTGCCATTCGATTGCATATAGCATATAACGGTTCCAAAGTTGTGGTGTTTTGTGATGACTTCAATAAATCTCTTTTGTTTTTGTTGGAAAACTCGGGCTATTATGTCATGTCAGTGCCATGGGGGCTCGTCCGTATTTTAGTTATTCTTTGATTTTTTGGCTACGATAAGTTACATATGAATGTTATGAAGAGGTCAAGTCGTCCGTTTTCTTACGTAGGTCATGGCAACTTGAGAGTATTTGTGCATGTATCTTGGACTTCCTATATAAGATGAGGGTAATAATGCCATGGTCCGATATAATACCAGGAATTGATACACTAAACAGTGAGTGTTTAGAATGTAATTTTGTGGCATTGTCTCTGATTATTCAGCAGTAAGCACAGAACTCTTCGGAAGTGACTTTTTTGTTAATTTCTACGCCTGTTTCAGATGGGATTTGTTTTATTATAAAATAATCTTTGTCTTCTCCGTGCAGAAATATTAATGGATATTGGAAGGCATCATGAGAACGGTGTGTCTCTGCAATACGTTTTAGCCCTTTTATTTTTGTTGTACAATTATGTTACGGCTTGTGTTTTCATTGCCCACAATTACGATGGCGACTTCGTCTATCCAAGGTGCACTAAATCGACGTTCGATCTCTTTTCGGCTCGAAATATAAGGTTGTAGTCATAAAAAAATATTCCAGTCTAGAGATGTTTGGAATATGTGAATAAATTGATTGTATTTGATTGAGATCCTCTGTATATCTTGGATTATTTGTCACCTCAATCCACTGATATTGACCATCGTTGATCAATTTTTATTTTTTCGTTTCCTTGAAATATCCTTGCAGAAATTTATAATCTTCGTTGGGTAATGGTAATAATGATCCCATTTTATGATGAATCTCTGTTATTGTTTATTGAAGTGACACCGACAGAAGTTATTTGGAGTATAGTGAAGGAGGAAAATTGTATGCTTTTATATTTTGAAAAAAAGTGTTTTAGATTCTGGAGTTTCCCCGGCCATGTAATGTAGAAATTCCTGCAGAGGTGGTTACAGTGGTGGTAATCGAATTTTATATTCATGCTACAGATTCCTGGTGTTTCTCTACTAATTTTTTTGCATTGCAAAATTGGTAGATGTTACCCTTTTTTTCAATTGCGATGTATTTTTATTTGTTATATTCTTTCGTCGGTTCGTAGTGGAATGATTAATTTATTAGGTTGTACTGTTTTCTTGTCCTCATCCGCGCTTCTCGTGGGATGATGATTTTTTGTGTGGTTTACTTGCGTAGTTTCTTAATATGAGATTGCGTCGCAATTCCTGATTCGTCAATTCGTTCATTTCGTTGTCCTTCGGTTTCTCTGCTTCTCACGATGCTCATTCTCTTACGTAGGAATCGTAAACCTACTTCGCGCTCATCACCTGTCTCTTTTTTTCAATCGCCTGTCTCAATTTTTTAATACGAAATACACTAAGTATACTTTAAACACTTTATTTTCCATTTATATTCAGGTTCTGTATTACTTAGATTATTCACACTTCACGTTTCTTTTGGTTCACTCACTGTACTTCACTACATATAAAAAAGGCTTCAAATGGTCCACGATATTCGAGAACATCCGACAGTGTTTTGGAATTTTCCACAATGATCTGAGATGTGCAGAGATGTTCCCAAACGTTCTAGAATATTCCCAGAACATTCCACAATATTCTAGAATATCCCGGGATGCTTTGGAATGTTGCAGAATGCTCTCAAATACTCTCTAATGTTCTGAACTCTTCTAGAAATTTCTAGAGCGCAAAAATTTCAGCCCTTAAGCACGCCCTTCAGGTAAAAACGGAAATCTTCGTTATGGATGAGGGATAGGGGGCTACCACAACACACACACACACACATATATATATATATATATATATATATATATATATATACATATATATATAGATATATATATATATATATATATATGTATATATATATATATATATATATATATATATATACATGTTGATTTCACAGATTTTTCTTGTATTTATAGCACAAATTACACGGGATGTCAATTGAAAGAAGAACTTACGAAAATTTCAAAACAGTGTTTCATGATCAATTTTACGCCTGTTAAGTTGTATGTAGAAAATAACATTATTGTTTTTAATATTATTTATCCATAAATATATTTATGTGCTTACGTATTTACAAATTCTTCGTAGTACAGTGACCACTCGTTTTCTTTTCAAGTTATAATCCGTTAACCACTCGTATTCACATGTTTAAACCGTGGTGACTGGCAATTTCGGCCCTTCTGAAAAGATAACGCATAACTTAACAATGTTGTTATACAATTTTCACGGGTATTCAGTAGATGTACATTTATAAAATAGTCGAAGCCCTTGTATTACTTTGTGTATTTAAGAGTTTAAAAAAGTATGAAAACCTAAAAGAATATCGTTTTCATAAAAAAGGGTTCATTAAAAAAAAATATTTGATCAATAAATGATTACTTAATAACTAAATATAAAACAAAAATTTATTTAAACTGTATCACAACCAAAAATAAAATCTGATCTACCTGTATTGGCGAATAATTTCAAATCCGTCCTCAAAATAGGTTTGAAAACAAGAAAAGGAAGAGGTAGCTAGAACCAAATACAGTGTAAAAAAATAATACAATTACTTCTATTTCAGTCCAAATGTTTTACGTAATTCGGATCTATGAAAGATAAGAAGGTAATAACTGAAAATACTTTAAATAATTAAAATATGAAGCTTAGAAAAAGTGGAATAAAAGGTTTTATATTTAGAAGATTAGTTTATATGCGAATTTCATATATTAGTAGTAACCTCCAAAAGTAACCAAACGCAGTATTTATTTTGTCGATTTTTTATTATTTTTATAAAAAATACATTGAATTTGTTAGGCAGACGGGATGAAATTTTATATACGACGATGTAATAAATAATGTACGTATTAATCATATATACAAGCCATGTAATATAAGTACTTACTAAAAATACACAAAGATACTTACTAAAAATACACTAAATTAAAATATACAAAATAATATACTGAAACAAAAATAAATTAGGCAATCCTTACACGTCAGCTGCGTTTCGTTCGCGCAGAGAAATAAAATGAAAAATTCAGTTCCGTAAAATTACACTGGCAATAACACCAAACTTTTGTACGCATCAACATAAAAATTCATATATCTGGAATATTATTTACCAAAGTCAATTCAGGTACCCAAGCCAATATTATTTTACCAAGTATAAATTGCTATACCTTATTCGATATGAAAGTTTTTATATGCACAATTCTATGTTTATTAATATTATATTTCTCAGATAAAAATGACGCGTTCATCAACGTACACTAATAGTTTTAGACCAACCTCATATCTTTTGCCATTTATAAAAATATTATTCATCACAAAACACAAATAAATACAACCAAGAAAAGTCTAATTAACGAATAACACATGTACACGTTTAATCTTTTTGAAATCACAAAGGCAAAGTTAAAAGTAGACCGTCACTTCGTAATAATCGATCAGGATACATGAATTAATTGTTACGAAATTCAGTATGGACTTTGAGTGTGTATATAACCATTTCACTGCCTGTTTTATTATCTTTATTTATTATTCTTTATTTATTATTTTACGATATAGAACTGCGTATATGTTCATGTCAACATAATTCAAATATTTATATTTTACTGGCGCTAGTCAGTGTGAGCGCTAGCGATGATGACTCCTTGGAGAGACACAATTAAAATAACTGACACTGCAGTTTCTTTCCCAGGAAGCAAAATCTGTATGAGAGTGTTTCTAATGTCCTCAAAATATTTTAAT
Organism: Druceiella hillmani; assembly: GCA_039881145.1. NCBI lineage: Eukaryota > Metazoa > Arthropoda > Insecta > Lepidoptera > Hepialidae > Druceiella > Druceiella hillmani. The sequence goes on along the minus strand of JAYKKI010000129.1, from coordinate 24,223 downwards.
TTATGCTAATAATTAAGGTATAAAAATTTCCTTCTTGTGTGTCCGCACTAACCTCTGATACCACACGTCCGATTTCAATCGTATTAGAAAAGCTTTATTTGAAACCACATACTTTGAGAGGTATTACCATAATACGATTCAGCAAAAATATTTCATTAAGCTAAGAATTTTAAGCTAGAGCTTTTAAAGAGAGACATAAAAAAAGTTAAGTGACACTAATTCTAGAGCGAAAAATGGAGAAGGCGACTGACGTCGTTTGGCAAACGGAACGAAGCTCTTTAGTGTCCGTAGGGGACAGTAACATTACTAATTTAAATAAAATAAATTTTTAAGGAACTTCCCAATATCTGCTGCATTATATTAAGCGTAAGTAACGTTATAAATATATACATACACAGGCATATTTTGCACAAAAGGGCACATGAAAACACACATGTCTACATACACAAACTCACACATGCACGCATACAAACATGAACTTATGTACACACACTCGCATGAACGTACACATACATGCACTTACGCGTCTACTCAAGTAAGAAAGGATAGCCAGAAATAGAAAAAAAAACTTGTGACATATTTCAGATTCAATTTCTGTTTTTTAATAGCAAAAATAAATAATTTAATCTGGCTGCCACAAAATAATAGCCATAAATAAAGAGAACTGGTGACCTATTTCAGAGTTAATCACTCTTTTTTGTTCGATTGCTTTTATTTTATGAGGGAAAGTTAAAATAAGTAAAATGACTCAATTTTTAAGAACACCCCAAAAAGATAGCCATAAGTAAAGAATACTTGTGACATTTTTCAGAGTCAATCACTATTTTTTGTTTGGTGGCTTCTATTTGATTTATGAGTGATAGTAAAAACCAATAAAACAACCTAATTTACAGGTTTCATAACAAACCGTACACGCTAACGCCATTATATTGCATATATTATACGCATGTATATGAGGTCGGTTAATAAACAAACATATTTAAAGAAAACTCGATTGGGTCACTTATTATCCTAATCCAAAGCCCATTACCATATAATCCCTCAACTCGTTAAAATGAAAAAGGTATGAGTAATGATAAATAACGTGTCCGCAAATAAAAGGCACGGTGTTCGGGGACCAGCCACCTGGTGAAACCTAAATATGATATATTATACGGATGATTATTTATATTTTATTTGTAAATTGTTGTTTGATACATTATTTTAAATCGACTCTGTGTTCAATGACACAAATTTGATAACCTGATAAGTTCATAATTTTGTTACATATTAGCCTCCTTTCGCGGTTCAGCTATTAAATATTTTTACCGTAACTTATCCGCAAAAGATACGAAATATTTATATATATGTATATAATAAAGAATAAATATTATAGTTTAAAAGAAAAAAAAATTATTTGAGTTTGTAAAGAAATATAATTAAGATTATTATGATGATTATTAATACTAAATATAATAATAAATTAAAAAAGATCATTGAATATATTTGGCGCTAATTTTGTAGAAATTCATTATTCACAATTAAATGAAACTACGTGATGTAGTATTATTTCTACTTTCTTAAATTTCTTTAGCATGACCTAGGTTCCGTTGTATTACATTTTCAGGTGGGCTATTAGCATATTTTCATTATCATATCTTTGCTAATAGCCCACCTGAAGATGTTGTAATACAACGAAACCTAGATCATGGTAAATAAATTAAAGAAAGTAGAAATCACACTACATCACGTAGTTTCATTCAATTGGGAAAAAAAGATTAATTAAGTCATAAATTGAGTTTAGTGGAATATTGAGATTGTATTAATAAATGCACACGGGCTTATAGTAAATAATTTGTGGTTTTAATGTATTACTTTACAGAAGTAATAAAAACAATTTCGATACATGTTTATTTTTGCTATTCAATTTGTTGCCATTTTTTTCATTAATTTTTTAAAAAAATGTTATCAGCATTTAAATTATTGTATTAAATTTAAATGATTGAATCAGAATCTAATATTTAGAAAGAATATATTTTGTTATTGTGCACGGCATCATTATTTTGAGAAAAATTTCTTATATAGATGCAGACTTTTTACGAAAATAAAAAAAAATTATTTCTAATAATACTTTGGAAAGAAAATGTTGTTTATTGATGTTACAAATTTTTTTTTAGAAAAAGATTAGTAAAACTTGATTTTTTATTTACCAAATGCATTAAGGTATCATATTTAAAATAGGAATACTAGAATCATCAAAGTAGGTAAAATATATTTTTCGATATAATGTTGTTTTCATAATAATTGAAATTAAGTTTATTACATATGTTTGTGTAAATTGCGAAGATAATAAAAATATTTTCGTATTCACTTTTAAAATAATTATGTTAAAAGATAAGGAGTGAATTAGTCAGAATAATTTCGTATAAATTTACTTTTAAGTGTCAGAAAAACAAATTTTAATAATTTTCAAAGTCATGTTATAAAATATTATAAACACGAATATTTTTTTATTAGATACATGTAATTCATTCTGAAAACCTTTCTGGAATCTAAAGTTTTAATGTCTTATTTTGAATTAAAAGAAAAGTGATTTTTCATTAACTATTGAAATATTTTAGTTCTTGTTTTATTATGGATTATTATGAAAAATATTATTCTTTCTTACTAAATTTAGTTTTTATCTTATTGCGAGCAATAAAATTGTAATGTTCAATTGTAATATAGTAATTTATTCTTAAACGTTAGCACTGCGTTCTATTATCGTGACTTGTCTTTTGTCGTCGTTTTTACTTTATATAGTACTTAATATAACGTAAGGAAACTTCTTTCCGTATCTTTGCAGAGCTGTCCCTAGCGAATTCCGTTTTTAAGGCTCCATATATAAGTAAGAAATAATAGCAAATGCATAGTATATTGAAGATCTCTTTTACAGCAGTACCAAATTTAAATAAAAATGTAATTGTTAATTCGGGAGAATAATTAACTATCACTATACCTAAATACATCGCAATATGAGAAAACTGAAAACTAAATCAATAACATTCGATGTAGAACAAAGACCTATCTGTTTTGTTGCTTAGTAGTGCCAATAGATATAGAATATACTTATTAGTATAGTTCTGTTTATGATATCAGACGCCAACAAATTCTGTATTCAAGGGACAGAAACAAGTTTTTAGATAACAATTCGAAGTCGTATGTAGATTCATTTATATTCTGGATGGGTAGACTTAATGAATTATTCATTATATTGAAGAGAAGAAAAGACTATCCCGGTTTTAGCCACACAATTCAGATTCTAGTGACCTACATTTTTTTGGTTATTTATGTATGGATTAAAATATTTTTGGTTATTTATGTATGTATTAAAATAATTTTATTTTATAATTCGCTGCTCATAAAAGGAAAGAAAAACTACTTGGTTAATTTAAATAGAGTTTTTCGTATATTATTGTTTCTAGGGAAGAAAATGAGGATATCAAAACACAGTATACTCACTTATTATGATATAATCTAAAAAAAGAATTTTCTGGACGCTAATCACTCTTCTAAATATTTTGTAAGCGTAAAAATTTAGATTTTTTTGTGTTTTCCCGTACACTATACAGTATTTGAGAAATTAGGGAAAAATTGACAAAATGTTATTTTTGGGAATTTTTGTCAATCCCTAATGAGTTTTTGGCCTAACTATTTATTTCATGCAAGAAAACAAAAAAATACATTTTTTGTAACAAATTTTAGCAGCAACATTTCTGTTTTAAATTTTCCGAGGAAATTGCAAAAATATCTTTTTTACCCTTTTTCAAACATGCAAAAGTTGACCTAAAAATAAAAGAATTATATTCATTAAGAGAGTTTATCTCTATTTCGGCCAACTTTTATTTAGTTTTAACTGGTCTAAAATTGTAATTTTTTTTTCCTAAAAATATTTCATATTAATTGCACACATTTTTTCATATTCATGTGAATGTTGCCTTACTTACACTAATTTATTTTAGTGAAAATAGCTAACAATAACAATATTTGTATAATTTTTGACTATCATTAATCCAAAGGGAAAGAAAATACGTATCATGATTATTTTGTTCAAACTATCGACTTCAATTGTATTAACCAGACTAACTTTCTGGAATAAATATATTTCAGCTAATTTATTTAATTAAAAAAAAGAACATGCTATTATCAATTGGAATATATGCGGCAATAATAATTTTTTTTTAGTTCTTTGTTATCAATTACGGTTATACCTATAAGCTATTTCAGTTAAGTAACTTAAAAAAGTGAATGATTTCAACTTCTTCACTCATCCTGTAAATAAATAAAGATATTTATGTATTACGTATATATTTGAACATATATTTTTATAATATACTCGTAGCTTTCAAAAAAATTAACGAAGCGATTTAGGCAAAGCTCAGCGTTTCTTACTGAACCTTCTTAAGTCAGAACCACCATTAGAGTATTTTTTTGTAAATTAAATATTAAATAATAAACAGTAACGATAAGATTTAATGTTAGTTTACAACAAATAATTCCAAATGCTTGAATACCTCATAATTTTTAAAACAAGATTAAAAATGCTTTTATTCTCACTAGTTTTAAAGTAAAAGAGAAATCTTTCCAATTTATTTTTTTGTCCATCTTTAACGTTTTAATGACCTAATCGAATTCAATGAAATTTAGGACGTAGATAATACACTTCTAAGGTTTAATTTATAGAAGCGTAGCAGTAAACATAACTGGTAAAGAAAATATACCCGCGCACGAAAATCCGAATGGGCTTGATCAGAATTTAGCATTGGCAGGGATCTTTTTAATTTGATAAATTCTGTTCAAATATATCTAATATATTATTTATACATGTTTTCCGTAGTTTTACGTCCGCTAAATATGTCAAGAGATTTGTCAATTATTAATTTGAGGTTTTTCAATTATTAATTTCTATCACCGCACTACAAAATATTTTAAAATTCAGGTCTGGCAATTATGTTTAAATAATACTTCTCTCGTCTCTATATAACTGATCTTACTAAAATTTATATTGATTTCTTTGAAATTAATTTTGTTTATATTTTCCCGGTATCACGTTGGCAAAACCGCGGCTAAATACCTAGCTCTTTTATAAAAAAAAACAAACTAAATTATGTAAAGCTATTTCATAGACTTTTAAATGTGTAGTTTTTCCTATTAAAATTCATTAAAATTTGATTCAATTTTATCCTGACTTGCACCCAGCCTACCGCCATTGAATTAATTTTAACTTAAATATCTCTATGTTTTTTCCAGTAGAGCAACTTTTAATTTATTTTGTAAAAAATAAGTGTTTCGTAAACGACAAGGGCCTGAAAAGGAAATATATTATGAAATATATGGTTATAAAGTGTGGATGCCCTTGAAAATTATCAAAAATAATATGTTTAATGTGTGCTATGATAATAAATTTGTTTCTTTTGTTCCTTGGATACTGGCGTGTCCAACACCACGATAACTCTAAATAATACGGTCCATATACTAATCGATGATTTCTCGACACTCATCGAAAGCGTTGATGAGATATGCAGGAAATGCCATAAAAATATAAAAACCGTTCAAGTGCAAACGGGACCACGCAGAAAACATAGTTTCATAGAAGTCTATGATTCCCGAAATAATGTAGAAATATTACCCGAAATGATTTAATTTTAAATTTAAACTTAACGCATTGAGTTTCCACCCTAAGTATCCAATTACAGCAACAAACTAATTTGGATTGCTGGTGGAGACGTATTTATGGTTGTACCATATTTGTTAGGAACGCTTTGGTCATACGCTAGTGAGGTTATGATTTTTATAGTTTTCTGTTTTCTTACAAAGCACTAGTGCTTTTGTCTTCCGTAAAGTTTTATTAATTAGTATGCTTGTTGTATTTTTTATTTATGTTTTTGGCTTATTTTTATAATAATATTAATATTTGTATTACTATTAATAAATTTTACTAATTTTTAGAAATTTTAAGATAACTTATATTTCTAAAAATATTTTACTGTTTAAAAAAAAATATTATCAACATTTTTTCTGAAAAGTCTCAAATAGGTTCATTTATTCAGCAGTTTATGCATTTTTTAATTTATGTTCAAAAATACGTGGTCAATTTTGTGTTTTTATTATTATTATATCTTTATGATAACTACAGAAATGTATTTTTAAAATTTTTGAAAATGCAAAAAATTTTAATTAAAATTGTTTAATATGTTTGAAGGTAAATCTGTTACAGATCACTCATGGTGTGTAGAGATTCGGCGAGGCATTCAATGTGTCTAATGTTATGTCATAGAGTATTTTAAAACTGTTTGTATCCGTGATTGATTACAACGGAGGAACCCTGCACATTAATTAAATAATTAAATAAAAATCAAAGTTAAATAATTTGCAAACTGAAGTTTGAACCGAAAACTTATTTTGTAAAATTTGTCCAATGATATTACTCAATGAAAATCAAAAAAGGCTCTTTTATTCATATAAGTGTTTTTCTGCGTCAACTGTAGGTAATAGCAGGTAACTATATAAAAATTGTCAACCATTTCTGAAAAATCCCTAATTAATTTCCGATTTTCACAAAAAAGGTTTGTCGCACAGATTCGCCTGTATGACTAATGTACATATTTATTATTACAACCTCCCTATACATATATGAAATTAATTAAAAGATATCATCATTAAAAAAATTACGATTTTATTTTAATTTGCTATTCCAAATAAAAAAAATTACTTTTTTTAGAGAAACACCCTTCAATATACTTAGTCTGATGTACAGAATTATTCATATGAATAAATGACGCGTTAATTGGTGGACAACATGAGTACAATGATTTATATACGTATGTCTCTAAATTTTTGAATCTATGACGCAGTGTTGATTGGATGGACCAATAGAGGAACATAACGAAGAGTTTCTTGTTTCATCAGTAACAACATTAAATTTTTTTTTCGAGATAATTACCCTGAATAAAATTTTGGAGATAAGTAAAATGTGACGGAATATTTTTCAGTAATTTCTCATGATTTCAGAATATGACAGAATTATTTCATTTCAAAACTTAGACTTTAACAACTAGAATATTAAGGAATTAATCCTCTCTTTTGGGCCGTAAGCAATGTGATAGAATATTTAATAGCTGTTTTGAATTTTAAATGGCCTGATTTGGTGACTGCTGTACTTCAAGGCGGATTTATTTTTCCTATCTTATTTTCAATATTTATGAACTCTATGGTTAGAAATCTTCATCCTAATAATAATTTGTATAAGATGATTTACAAATTAACATACTAATAAATATCTCTATTATTTTTATCACTAGCTCTAATATTGAATATATTTGGGGTTAATTTTGTGGAAATTCATTATTATCAATTAAATTAAACTACGTGATGTAGTATTATTTCTACATTCTTTAAGTTCTTTACCACGATCTAGGTTTCATTGCATTACAAAATCTTCAGGTAGGCTATTAACAAAGATCTTTGCTACAGAAAGTAGATTCATTTAATTGTCACTAACTCTAATATTAATAGCATCACCCTACTCCTACTTCTTCTATTCAATCCCTTTTCCCTATTCATATTGATAATAAATTATTGGCTAATTTAGTTACTATTAAACTAACCTTTGTTATAAAATTGTTTATCATATTGCAAAGAATTGTAATTTTTATAAAGACTTACTGACGATCTGTGGATTTTTTCTACAAAATTATGTCCTCAAATTCTAAACTTTTAGTTGACTTGAAAGATAATGTCTTAATAAATAAATTAAAAAATATTATTTTCTAGGTATACTTACCACCACAAATAACCATTAAATCCGCCTTTGACCAATTTCATATTAAATAAAAATTTTTATCCATGTACTACCAACGAGTTTTCAGTTACTTCGATCATGTAACTTACAAGGAGTCAGATAACGTGTTAACTTGGAAAAAGTAGGAAGCAGAGGACCTTACAATCGATAATCTAATCGCTGGTTTGATCAAGTAAAAATCATCAAAAGACTTCTTGTAATGACAAAAGAGTATGAACGCAGTTGGTCAGTTTCTCTCTCAAAACATTTCGAGACGGGCACAATCTTCAATAATGAAGATACGACAATGAAGAATAACTTTAAAAACATACGCGGGTTTAATAAAACTAAACTCAGTATCATAAACATCTAACAATTTTCATCTATCTTTTCGACTCAATAAATACAAAACGCATTCCCAGCTTATACTTCGTCATAAGATTTCCGAGCATAGATCCGTCAACCTAAACCTTATCGAAAACAATAGTAGATTACCGAGCACTATCCACGTGTACGTCGGAAGCTAACAAATGAGCTGAAATAAAAAAATGACACGAGGGCTACAAGCGGCAGTGGAATAGAGGGATATGCTCACGAATGCCCGAAATACTGCCGAGGCTTACACAGTTGGCATTTATCGAGATTGACGATCAACACGTTTTTGACGTAACGGCAGCTCGAGGGGAGATATACACGTACTTCTTTTAAGGCGTCGTATTTTAGTTTATGTGGAGATAATGCGGCAATTCAGTATATCTTAGGGGTAAAAAATTTCTTGTAAATTTATTTATATAAACATTTTGTGTATTACGCTACTTGAAGATATATGTTGTTTTGCAACGTTATATTTTTTGTTACTTGCTCTAATTTAAGATTAACGACATCTATGGGTGTTGTGAAGTTTATGTTCTAATAACTGGTTTTTCATTAAATTTTATGACTAAGTAATACTGCGTGAATACAGTAATAATTCGTTAGTTAAATTCGATCTGTAATTCTGAAAAACCAAAAGTTAAGTTTAGACCCAAGACAGAATTTTCACACTTGAAGTGCAAATGTTTAATTAGGATTTTTTTGCTTTAAGTGCACTTTATTTATGCATTCAGAAACTTGGAACTAAGTTTGAACTTGTTCCTTTTATTGTTATAAGTAATTTATCCTCAGTTATGATGGAGTGAAAGGTCGTGTAGGAAATTCTGTATGGGGAGAAATATATTCTTGGAAATTGGTGATAAAGCCAAATGTGTTGAGGAGTAAACATTTCTATAATTCTGTACTAAAATTTTAGAAGGTCAGTATTATTTTATTACATCAATCCCAAACATTCCGATAAAGTACGTTAAAGGTAATTTTCATGAAACAGAGAAAAAAGAATATAGAAGTTGCACAAAAGACGTTGAGCATTGATTAACTAAAGTCAAAAGATAGAAATATTATTTATATGTCCGTACTTATATATGCATGCACGTATGTTTTGTTTATGTATGTATTTATATATATATATATATATATATATATATATATATATATATATATATATATATATATATATAAACGGCGAACACTTGTTTTACTTTCAATAAATGAGGTTTTATTCAATTCTTTGTGGGTTTAACATATTATGAATAGCGTAGGATTATCATATATAGTGAAAATCGAAAAAACAAAACTATAATACTAAAAAACGTTGACCAACTGGACCAAATAAGAAATGTGCAAGGTGTGAAATAATAATTAAAAGTTCGTGATTGAATCTTTCGCTATATCGATTGACGAATATAAACAAATTTTAAAAATTCTGACATTTTTAGAAATTTTTGAAGTTAAAAGTGACACTTTTATACATTTGTGTATACGTGAGAAAGATAAAAAAGGTGCATTTTGGCACCGATTCCTAGAATATTTAACAAGAGCAAAATTTTACAAATCAATTAATGTACGAAAACAATACTAAACCGCAAACATACTTTGTAAACACTTTTTTTTATAATTTTGTACTTTGTAGTGCGTTTTTTGGCAAAGTTTTATTTTTAATTCTTTTGTAGAAGAAACATAATATTTTATATGAAATTCGGAATGAAGTTTTGAAAAAAAATCCAAATACTACACTGCTCATATATATTGAATAAAGTATTAAATGTAGTGTTGATTTAAGGGAGTTATCTATTCCAAACAATTTAGTAAAGTAAACGATATAATTCTCTACAAAATAACAAACTAACTGCAGAAAAACTGGATATGCCTATGTCCCTAAGGGGGTTTTTCTACTCGCACTGAATCAAAGTAATCGGCTGCCGTCGCGGCTTCTTTCACAATATGACTTTATTTCTTCTAAGATATTATTTTTATCCGCGAAAAATTTCGTTACTTTTAGTTGCCCTTTTAAAAATAAAGTAAAAATAAAATATTGTGCAAATTTCCTTTTTTTTTTATTTAAACCCCACTACTACTTTAGACTACTTAGTTGTAATGAGTAAAAAGTCGCGTGCATGTGTGTGCGGAAGTTTCCAGACGCGGCGAAATAAAGCCAAAATTGCGGTGATACCTTTTCTGTTATAAGCGAAAGGTTACTTATTGCAATTAATTTAATCGGCTGGCTGTCGGGTAGTATAATTGGAATTGTTTTTATATAAATTATATATTTAATCTATTTAATTCTAATATTTACTTGGTAATTTTGTTGAAAATAAATTAACCTAATATAATTAAAATTAAATTAATTAAATTTATTTAAATTAATTATATAAAAATTTTAAGTATATACAATTTTTTTTTAAATTAATTAATTAAATTACTATAATTACAATACATTGAAAAAGACACAGTTTCCTTATTGGTAAATACTCTCCATTAGTAACAAACCCTGTATATGTATGGTCCTACTAAACCGTGACTATATACTCCTCTACGGAGACGGTTAGAGGGTACAAAGCACGTCCGTTAAGGGTCTCTGTGGGATGATTGTGTAGATTTGTTAGGTGGTTGATCAAACATAAATTAGTTTTAGCTTACTCAGCTCCTATTATTAAAGATATGAGAAAACATTTCTCATACTGTCAATTTTATTGATGCCACCTTGTACGTTACATTTAACCTTAAGTATATAAAATAGAATATTATGGCTTTATCGAAATACATATTTTACGTGAAAGATAATGAAACAATTTGAAGAAAAAAAAACACGATTACATTAATGTTTTGCCACAAAACCGATTTGGGCCGATATGGACCCTTATATGTCCCTACACTTGGGGTTCAAAGGTACGAAAAAGTTACTTTTATTTTCAGAAAAAATTGTGTTTAATATTTATAATTTTTTTTCTTGAAGTAATCAAGAACAGAAATTAGGCTATTAATTACATACAAACAATTTATTTCCAAACTAAAATAATTGGGTGTTTGGAAAGCTCTGTTTTGGTCCTATTGGACCCTGGTCTGGAGTACAAATGAACAAGTTCTGGGGTACATTGGAACATAATAATTATGTCGTGAAGTATCTCAATAAATATCATAATAAACCTTAACAAATATTTCTTCGTCGCTTCGCCTTGCGAGATCAGAATGGACTCGACAACACCATCTGGAATTGATACTATTCAATGTCGGGTTTCAAAGGAAAATAAAAGCTGCTGTAAATTTTTTCACTTTGGCGCAAATAGTTGATCTCATATGCACGGTTTTTATATAATTTTTTTCAATATTGACTTGACTCATTTAAAGATATATTATCATCGTCAGGAGAGACCTCCAGACTAGAAAACTAGGTAGGAAGTGACCAAGTCACTAGGACATGGCCACTTCCTCAATTTTTACTCTTTTAAAATTTTGTTGGTTCCTTTTTTTTCTTTATTCTTTTTGTCGTCTATCTATTCATTTGTTACAGGGTATCTATTTCATATGTTATAGGGTATTTGTAAGCACTGAACTTTTCTCTTTCTTTCTCTTGTTTCTTTCTTTCTCTGGATAGTCTTTGCATCACAAAAGATTTATTACTTTATTTTCACATTATTGAAGTGCAGTACTTGAGGTGGAAGATTACTAGTTATCAATTGGATGTATGATCCTTCGAATGCAGTTGCGGGTTCTCCTCAGTCAATAATCTGTTCGTCACTTTGCTAGCAAGAAATGCGTCTCCGGTAAAGATATCTCGATCAAAAATACAAATTCCTGCCTTTTGAAATCCGGATTTTATATTGAATATTGTCGTAGCCTTCTCAAATATTCTGCAACCTCAGTTACATTTTAAATAGTCAGAGCCCGTGCTGAGTACCGAACCATCCAAACATTTTCTGCAACATTGTAAAATTTTGAAAAGGGCCTAATACTGACACATCGATTAGTTGTAGTTTATGATCCGTATATTCAGTTATTTTAAGAAATTTTACTCTCTTTGCCTTTGCAATAGTCAAGACTTCTGGAGCTCAGTGATTCTTATAGTTTTCTTTAAGTAAAAAAGTCGAATTTTCTTTTCGTTAATTGTATTATCGAAATCAAATGCGTTACATATTTTGCTGGAGCAGAAAATTCTGAAGAAACATAAGTATAAGATCGTGACTAACAAAAGCTCGGAATTCACAAGTTAGATATTGCGTAAACTTTCTGATCTCAAATTCCTATAGCAGCAAAGATATATCATGGGACCGAAATACTTCGAATTTCTATCTCCGTGTTAATTTCTTTGATTGCCACCTAAAGTGGGGTTGCGTAATAATTAACGAAGTCTTTTTAAACCAAAAGCTGTATCCTATTCAGTTTATCTTCTTTTAAACAAAAGGATATCGTTATCAAATTTTTTCACATGTTGGACTCGACAAGATGGATATAATTGTTTTCGAAATTTATTTTTTGTCACCAGACAATATTAAAATTTAATATTAAACAAACTTTTGTTTTTGCAAAAATTTTATTTATTGGCCCACATCAGTACCTCCTAGATACTGTTAGTATTTGTTATACTATGGAAACAGCTTCAGGTTAAACAAATTAAATGTAGCAAATAAAATCAGCTACTTTACAAACTAATGAATAACGATTAAAAAAGATTGAATAACTTGGATATTTTTGAATTAATCACAAGATTTGGAGGGAAGTTTTTTGTTACTTATTTTTGCTTACTTTATTGCTTATTATTTATTTTTATTCTTTTATGCAGTATACAAACAACGGTAAAACATTACGTGAATAAATCATTTATAAACAGAAATAACGTTACTGAAAATACTTCTTAAGAAGGCCGAGGTTTGATTGAGGGCTAACATTATTATGCGTTACCCTACCTAGGTAAGAAATAAAGTAAAGATAAAACGCAATAATTATATTTATATCGAATCAAGATAACATTTGTTTAATCTGGTTACAAATGAGAAGCAAGCAAAATGCTTAGCTCGGCAAGAGTGGATTAATAAATTGGTTCAATTTGTAGAGCTAGGGGCGTAGTTGCGTCTAGGGACCGCTGGTGCCACGCCCCTACGGAGTTTGCCTTTAACGTGGATAAACATTACTTCCACTATCACTTCAGTGTGTGTATCCTAGCTTTATTTGTTTTTAATATGAAACTTACATCACAAAACAATTACAGGGCGCGTTACCCAACAAAATGTACCCATTTGATATTTTACGTTGGGCTGTCATTTAAAAATGATATGCAGTAAAAGGGCTGTCTATTTTAATAAGCAGTAAAGTGATATTATTTTCTAAATCATCATTTATACCAAAGCAAATAACACATAGGCCCAGTATAGAATAAATAGTTTATTCCGCCTGTACCTGGGGTATTTATAAGAAATTTTTCAGGTTAAACTGCGTATTAATTTCAATATTCTTTTGTTAATAATTTTTCGTAAATCTTTTCTCCAGGATACAACTTCGAGAAAAAAAAATTATTTTCTATGTATTTTTGCATTAAAATTATAAACTTAGCACTTTTATAAAAATATCACTATTTTTAAATGCGTATATAAGTTTAGTTTTTCTGTTCATACAAATTAACTTCAACTTGATCCTGCATTGTTTTCAAATACAGGCGACGAGTTATTGTTTTCAAATTTCCTTAGTTCAAATCATGAAAAACCAAGTCTTTATAAAACACTCACATATCTGTCAGTCTAACTATCACAACTGGTTTTATTTTAGAAATCATTCGACGTGGAAGCTTTATATTTGATATAGTTCTGAAGTTTATTAGCCCTTGTATGTAGAAATATTAGGTACATTTAAATATTGACGAAGGTGTGAATATTTTAACCTTAATGAGCGATATCAGTTTTATTTGGTATGTCATTTTTTGTTAATTTATTTTGATTGCAAACAATTTTTAACGACACAGTTTTTTACTGCCATTAGTATACGATATGCCTGGATTTTGTGTTATTTAATTTAATTTAGTTCTTTAGCATCAAAAATAATTATTTTTTTGGAAGAAGATATATTCTCCTTCTAAGTTTGTTCATCACCAGATTTAAGTCAATATAACTTTTTAAGTTTGTTCATCACCAGGTTTGAGTCAATATAACTATAATTGCTCATATTAAATCAATGTAGTGGTCGAGGTAATTTTTCTTTATCAATAACTTTGAGGGGAGGTTTCGACCGGCTGGAGGTTCATTTTTATTAGTTTAGTAGATATGTTCGACTGAGCGCTTGCTTGGCCGAAATCAATTTGTAACCGAAGTATGGCGGCTGGAAGCGAAAAGTACTCTTACTTTAGCACTTTTCTGCAACTTTGTTCGCACACAATTTCTAAGAAAAATATACGTTTATACTCGTATTAACTGTGCCCCACGGTTTTACTGGCATAACATTCGGAATATAATAAAAATTATATCATACATTGTTTTTGGTTTTAAGCGATTGACATGCTAAATTTCATCAAAATCCGTTCAGAAAATTTCACGTGCTTGTGCAGACAAATATTCTGAAAAATTATTTCAATGCTTCTTTTATTATTCTATACGTCAAATCCAATTACCTTTTCGAAATATTCTCCATGTGCAGAATTTACTGGTTACAATTTTATTATATGTACAGATTTTAGTATGTCATCTATGTATAACACTGTTTAGTAAATACAAAACTGGCCTACAGATTTTAAGGACCTGACATAAATTCAATGTCGGTGCACAGGATGATGGTAGAAACTAGTCTCATTCTTTTTGTGACTACGGGAGTGAAATACAACGTTAAATTCCGAATGAAGGTTACATTATCACTTTGTTTTACATATCGGCTTGCATTATTTACAACCGCGTTATTTGAGAAAATGCACTCACAAAAATGCTTACAAAATTACTTTGAGATACTTTCTTATTTAATTCCTTTACTCAACGAAATTTCCCACAAAATAAATTTTCTCAGGATTTATATGCAACAAATAATGGATTTGTCTTTATAATATTAAATGGACAATTACTAAAGTGCAAGGAATATACTTTTAAACTAAACTGAATTTAAAAAAATTATATTAAACCATTTGGTAGAAAAACGGTTGTGATAGAAAGACGAACGGACACGTGAGTGATCTTAAAAAAGGCCTTTTGAAGAGAGGAACCGTAATTAATTTAAATAGTTTAAACAATATGGATTGTTAAGATAAGAGCTAAAGTTCAAATTAATAAGAGGATGGAGTACCAAAGTAGTTTGAACAACAAAGGATTGAAAATGATAAATAAACAGATAAGCATAACATTACTGCAAGTATACTTTATCTTTTATTAACCCATATTGGAAACTAAGAATTCTATTTTGTACTAATGAATTAGATTTATAAGAAAACTTTCTTATAATTTTGTAAACATAATTGAAAATAAAATTTGTCGTTGAACCATTTATCATTAGTGTAATAAAATACGTTCGACTATCTGCTATTCGCGGGGATTAAGTTCTGAGAAGTCTGCAAATAACGAAAGGAACCTTTTAAGGAATATTTTCAAAGGGTATGTAAACTTTTTAAAAAAATAAAATAAATTATTATCGAGCTAAACTTAATAACATTACCAAATTCGGCTGAAAAGTTTTGAATTACTTTTCTTGTTTTTTTTATATTATAGAATCGCTCAATGGAAAATTTCATTAATTTTTGTCCTGTATATTAATTTAACACCGCTTCTATTTATTCTATATTTCAGAAATTAATGAACTCCTTGTTTTAATAAATATTTTTGAACGATCCAATTATTGATTTATTTACATTATTAGTGCGAGCAAATGAAATAATACTTTTTTGTCACGTAAAATATTAAGAGCTTATAATTTTATTTTTATGGTGACTACTCCTTTGGCCTTTAAGTTAACCTACTGTTTTATCTGGTTACGTAATTCGAAAGTTCTACAATTCTTAGTTACCTTTTTGACTTTTGGTACTTTAATGTATTACAAATAAAATTATGTAACATAAAAAAATTCCACAAACAGAGCAACGGTACAAAAAAGTGTAAAGGGGAATTATAGACACACGAATAGCGTGAGCATAATTGAATTTACTTCACAATTTGTCTACTTAAATATTTACAAAATTTGGTTCTAAAGGGATAATCTCGCTTTGTCTACTGTTTAATTTATTTATCTAACAGAATGTCAGCACCTAAAGCTTGCAATTTGTTTAGAGAATAAAGGTAGTAATTTGTCCCGGAACGGCAAATCTCGACTGACCGTAAGGACAGAGTGCCAGTTTTTTTCAAGGATTCCGGTACCTACGCTTTTGTAAAAGGCCGCGTTTCGCAAAATGCTTCTCTAAGGTATTTGCTACGTGAATTTTCATACATCCATGAAAATAAATTGGGAAATATACCCTTGCGCAAATTAAAGTAAACAAAGCACAACCTACTGGGTTCCAAAAGGTCTTAAAATATATATTATTATATTTTATCTTTGGTTTTCATTACAACTTGTGTTCTCTTCGACATTGAAGTAACCAGATTTATACAAGTATTTTTAACATCCAAATTAGGATTAATATTTTTGTGAACACCAAAATTATTTCTCTTTGGTGGAGCTGTCTCTTATATTTAATAAATTATTTGTAATCGTTCACAATATTTCTATTTTGTTCATATTTGTAAAATTTCCCTAGTTATATCAATTTCGAAATATCTCGTGAAGTCTTTGACGTGGAACAATGATAGAAAACAATGCCTTGTTGGAGCATAACATTTTAACTGCAAGTTCTTCTAAGAATTTTTGCATCGTGTTCTACATACGTCTGTCCTCCAATATAGGAACATAATTCTTACTGTTTACCATTTTTAAAAGGCTTTCTTAATATACTCGTTCCTTTCGTAGTAAATAAGGCCCCATTTTTTTCCTCTTCTTAACAGTATTTTGATATTGTTTTCCAAGTTCCTCTTTCCATATATTAATTTTTTAAGCTTTACACTTTTTTATTAGAGAAATGAACTCTCTTTTTTTTATTTCAATCCAATTCTTCAATTGCTTGCTCAATACAAACTTTTTGCTCAATGCATCATCACGCAAGTTATTTTTGACAGGCTGTTGAAAGTTTCGTTCATTCTCTAGGATACTTGAATACTATATCAATCAATGAAAGCTGTTTTTTATGGGTTCATTTAATGTTTTTTTAATGAAAACTTCAAACTTTATGGGTGAAATGTTTTAATTATCCCCTATACCGTTCTATTGTCGGCGGTAAAGTTGAAATACTTGTAACTGCTTTTTTTTAAGCTTTAATTTGGACTTCAATACAAATGGCAAAGGTTTATATTGCAACAACCTTAATTGTTTTTCCTAATTTTAATATCCCTGACGAAAAATATAAAAATGTACACTACTAAAAATCAAAATTTAGGTTAAAACATAACAAAATAATATATAAACAACTTTACTTTGGCAATTCGCTCATAACTTTAAACATTGAAAATTAATTGTGTAAACATAGGAAAATATGGTTGTACCAAAGTAATTGAAATTGTATCATATGTTCTCGTTTATTTGCACAGGTATATATTCATTTTCAAGGTATTCTATTAAATTGCACACAGTTGTTTATGCAATCATGGATTGAAGCTTCTCTTCTTTAGAATCCTTCAGAAAATTAATTTATATTTTAAATATATAATCAAAATTTGCATCGTTCCCAAGATTCTTGTGTTATTATCCCTCTATATGCTTGTAACTTTTATCAAAAAAATTCATTTACGTTTATGTAAGAACTTTGCTTTCAAATAAAAGACAACTAAAATTTTGGCATTTCATATCGGAATACATTTTTGGAATTACTTCATTATCATTGATGGAAAATATTGATCTTGTAATGATAATTCCAGACTATGTTACATTAAAGATATAATAAGTAAATAAATTTAATTTTACAAATATGAAATTTTACCCGAACTTTTTACCTCTGAAAAGTATGACAATAATAAAACTGAAATTGAAAAAAAATCAATTTAAAATTACAATATAAGCAAGTAATTCAGGTGTACATTTCTCTTTCCGCAAAAAATTTAACTTATCACGTAATTTTGTGCATCATATACATAATTCATAGGGAGGAGCGGGCCCTCCGACCACCTTTTCCGCATCTGCGCAATCTTATTTATTGCCTTTTATATGGATGGCTTCATTATTTTTCAGACCCTTAAACTTTCCGAGGATAAATTCATAGGACTTAAAGATGTTTTTTATTAGGCGGGATGTGACCGGAATTGTGTGAAGGATGAGATATTTACGAGTCGTACACGTGTTGGTATCTAAACCGTTGCTTTTATCAAAGATTTGTTGGCTTTCAATTTATTTATATAATAAACAAGTGATTCAGTGACAGTGTTCGAAGTGAATAAGAAAATATTTGCGTAACATTGCGCCTTCTACCATGATATACGAAACAACTTCGCTTTTCAAAGCACTAAAATGTTAGATGCCATTTAGGTAAACTAATTTCGAATATTGAATATATTTGGTGTTAATTTTGTAGAAATTTATTATTTACAATTAAATGAAACTAAGTGATGTAGTATTATTTCTACTTTCTTTAAGTTCTTTACTACGACCTAGATTTCGTTGTGTTACATCATCTTCAGATGGGCTGTTAGCAAAGATTTATATTATCTTTGCTAATAACCCACTTGAAGATGTAACACAACGAAACCTAGGTCGTGGTAAATACTTAAAGAAAGTAGAAATAATACTACATCAGGCAGTTTAATTTACTTGTAAACTAATTTCAATAAATTTAAAAAGATGCATTACGATTGATGCATACTACGTTTATTACTTTTGAATAAGTTTATTTATAGTGGTTTTCAGAGAAATATAAATAATAATTTTTTATGATTGTATAGCTAAGATATGTCTCACAGTTTGCCTTGCGGCCACGTTATCTTTTACCATGGCGTCCCTTGCAAAATGCAAAATCCCTGTATCGCACCTGTATATTATGATACAAATTCTTTTATTTAGGATTAAATTAGTTTATATATATATATATATATATATATATATATATATATATATATATATATGTATATATATGCAAATAACGGATTTATAGTTCGTGGAAAAAATTAAAACAGATGATATATATTAAATAAAAATATCTGAATTTGTTCGTGATGAAAATTTGGTAATTACTCTACTTTAAAATATGTTTTCACCTCCGATATAAACAAGCTTTTCCCAACTTTCCCTTAAAAATTCGAGGTATAGGCTCTTACATCATTACACGCATCCATGCATAAGTTACAAATACTTTTTTTTTCATTTCTCAAATTACGGTAAAGCCGGTGCTTAAACTTGCAATGAATTTGACCATTTGGAGAGAAAATTCTATGATATTTCAACGGATAATAGAGTTAGTAATTCATATTTTCCGATCAAGTTATTAAAGAATGCGATGATAAAATACAATATCTTCATAACTATGAGAATTAAAAAGCTCATGGGTGTTATAATCTTAAAATTTTAATTTGAGTGTGGTACCGAGATATCTTAAAAATATAATTTTCCTCAAATAATTTTCATAAAATGAAAACATAGGCTTATATACTTTTACATATAAACATATTGAATTTAACTCCCATAACAGTAATCTCATAACAGGATCGTATATAATCAATATTTGATATCAAGGATACAAATCAATATTTTGATATCAAGGATATATGGAATGTATTACACATTAATCTATTTTTCGGCAGGAACAATTGGCATTATAATTAATGTGGATATCGATTGAGAACTTTATTCGATTATCGTGATATATAGTCATTGTTTCATAAAAGGATTTGTATTTTGTTTTAAAGTCTATTGTCTAAGAGGGTATGTCATTATTAATTTTCTATTTTAAAACTGTCATCGTCTGGTCTTTCATTTAAAATAATTAAAAAATTATTTAAAAAAGTATTTTGTTTGTGGAAGTGTTTGTACATTTCATACTAAAAATACATTGTGATTAATATTTATTATAAATTTAATTCTTTTTGCCAGTTTTGTAACCTTTTGATAAATTATTATAATCGATATCTTCTAAAAGGATTCCCTGAGGTTTGGAAATAAATGCATCCTTCTCCGGCCAGATCTTCCATTTCCAATTATCTTGACTATATTATTAAATCAAGTACATAGGATTCTACATATCCACTATATTTTAGTTTAGTATTTTTTTTATTCCCTGCAGAAATATTCTGTTTCAAACTTTATCAATTAAGCATATTGGCGAAACTCTTGATTACCTCTACATATCATAATTTTCCAGTTTTCTGAAAAGTCCGTTAGCACGATGCCTTGCAAAATAATATATCGCTATAACTTGAAATGGACAAAAATATATCACGTCATCCTCACTGCTTCTTTTTGTCGCATTTGAAAGTGATATTGTTGTACTTTTAGAACCAAAATAGTGACTTTTGTTCCGCAATTAATATAATTGCATGTACAAAGCAACGAAAATTTATTCAAGCGGTTTATATCTCATTTGCTTTTTACTTGGCATACCATGAACGTCCATTCTCTTTCCGCAAAACTGAGTAATGAATTTCAATATTAAAAGTTTATACGGTGGGGTTATTGCTCGGCTCCATAGTATCATTACAGTGGCATTTATATTTCATGGTAGTATCATTTTTAGGTTATATTCTTGATTAAGAAGAATCGCGTACCGTACCAAATTATTTAGATTGAAAACAAACTGGTGCTATGATAAGGTACACGACTTCTAGAAACAAAAATGAGGAAGACATCACAAGCCCTTGCATTAAACGATTCATATGTAGAAATTGAAGCGGAAATAGTACGACATACTTCAACGTGAAGTGAAGTTAAGGAAAAAAGACCTGATACCGTCGAACTTTGAGGAAATCAAATTGCTAAAAAATATTGTGAATCTTTCGGCTTAACTTTGACATCAATATGAGCTAAAAACTGCGAAATATTTCGATTGTGAGAAAATTAAATATAATTGTTTCTAATCTTTCAGGTTACTTTACACTGAATTATTTATTGAGGAACATATCAAGATATCATACACAGTACACAGGATAGACAGTATCAACTTTTATTAATGAGTAGAAAATTGCCTTGTACCATTCAACATTTTTCTTTCAATATTTAATGCGCTGTGCTTTCTAAAAAACGGAAAATGGCTACATTACGAAAAAGGAAATATATTTATGTCAGACGGCAACAAACCAGATATTTCACTAAGGAAGATGTACTAATGTGAAAGGAAGTACAGACCGATTGTGATTGACTAAGATTTATTTTATTTGATTTACTTGTTGAGAGTTGAATATGTTTTAGAATCGAAACAAAATTGTACAAAATCCGTTGACATTTTGAGAGAGGAATTATACGAGTATACAAATAAAATGTGTAAGTAATATTTATTCCGCACCAGTTGTAATTCTTTCGGTTGTTATTTCAGTTTTTCCTCTTCTATACTTGACGTTAGCTGCTATATTTGATTTAATATTAACTCGTTCAATCTATTAACACCAAACTATAAATTATATGACGGCTCTAAGAAAAAAAAATCTTCATTATTTATTAATACAAAATAAGAAAACGTAAATAAAAACTTTCCTCATAGTGGTGTGGGCACTCAACAGGAATGGAAAGTAGTCTTCAAGTCTAGACGGAAAATGGATTAGGTCATTGTATCGAATATAATATACGAAATATGAATGTATGAAATGAAGTTACGAATTCTCTGAAAATGAGTTGGTGTATAATGAGGAAAGCATGTTTCTATACTGGGTGGTAAGGATTTGCCACCAGCACGGCCCTGATATCGGCAGAATAGTACTGGAAAAATCTATGAAAAGATACGAATAGGTTTTTAAACTAGACGACGCCGGAAAAAGAGGAGCGATTTCTTGCCGGTGCCAGCGCTAGGAAGCTTCCCATTGGTGCTCCTTACAGTAAAAATATATATTATGTAATTGCGTGAACTATATTAGTGTGCTATTTTCATTTTAATCGCAGGCTTACACGCCTTCACCCATACACATATAAATGCACTTGTTCACGTTAATGTACATGCACAAACAAACATAAGTGCAAACGCACGCACGTACACCCACGTACACAAACTTTCAGTGAATTTGAATTTGGTGCATGGGAATATTACTGATATAACAAAATCACCACAATATGCATTTACATTAAATTTACGTAAAATGGTATTTAAATACAGCGTTTTCACATTAATTTGTTATTAGTTTCTTTATTCTTTCTTCGGGGTTCTTTAGTAGGTAATAAAATGAACTTTATTCACGCGAATCGAAAAACTACTCCGGTTAGTTTACTATTTCGGATTCTGTAACTTTGCTCATGGCCTATATATTTTATTTTCTATCTATAGAATGATCAAATTGATTCCAGATTACGTATTTCTATCTGCGCCTTAAATGTAACGGGTACAAAGTATAAACTTTATCCCGGAATGAGATCATATTCTGTCGGGTCATACACAAGTGTCCTATTTTTTTTTAAAATTGGGTATGGGTTTCTTAAGGCTATTCAAAACATTTATGTAAAAAGACTTGCACCGGTGTCGTACTGTTGCCGACAACATGCTATTACCGGTGCCGTAGCGTTAACATCCAGTAAAAAAACGTTCAAAGTAGCTTCATTATTTCCCAAGTAGAGGCAGTTTAAATATTTACAAAAGCTTTTATATGAGACAAAATTTAGTAAACAAACTTAAATTTGTACCATAATGTTGGCATAATTAGTGAATTTATTGAATAAACCAACAATTTTTTTTAAATGTTTCGATCATGTGGTTTACAAAAAATTAAGACCATGAAAATTCCTATGTTTTAAATATTGCAGAAAATTCAAATTAAATTTTTGTAGGTTTTAAGTGGTAAAACATTGTTTTATGAAAGCAGTATACCTTAATTTAATTCATTTATTAACTAACTAGGCCGAAACATATAAACATTTCCTTTGATAACAGGTTATAAAATAATATACCTTATCATAAGTCGATACAAGTGAAATCAGTAAACCGATGTATTCCTTTCGATATGCGTCTCCAACTAATCAAAGTACCTACAAAGAATTAAATAGAAATTGATAGAAAGCCCAAATTTAACTGACTACTTTTGAATATGGCGCTAGAAATATAAAATGATACCACATTAACTCACCACGGAAAGCAATAGCGGGAATCAATTGTATTTTTTTACTCAAACAAGTTCCTGCGCTTAGGAAATGGAATGGAAAGCCATTTTTCAAAATATAAATACTGCAGTTCTTACGATTTCAATACATGTTACTTAGCAACTATATATGAATACAAAAATATTTGTTGAAAATAGGTTTTAAATTATTTGCATTGGTCATCTTATCTTTGAGGCATATTAAAAAGAAATGTTAATAAGTTTGTTTGAAACGAAACCATTGATATTGTTTTTAGTCCAAAGAGTATGACAACTGCTAAATTAATATCTGTACTCACTTGACTTTATTTCGAACAATAAAATAGCGTTAAAATTGTAAAGGAGCTAAATTAAATAACTTTTAATATTACGTAATAATTCGTAACTTTGACTTTAACTGTAACGTAATTGTACGTAATAATTTGTAACTTTGAACATATTAGAAACCTGATTAAAAACATACAGAAATAAAAGAAACCTTGAAATTTCAAAACGACTGGAAAATACGCGTTTTCACAATCATGCAGGGCATTTTTACAAATATTTTAGGTGAGGAAACTTATCCTGAGGAAATTTGAGTTTGAGCGTAGGAGGTACACACAGTCTAAACCAAATAATGACGTTCGAAGCCTAAATATCCTACCTCGTTCCTATTTACTTCTACCCCGAACGGAAAAAATAAACACACGAAATAAAAGATTTTTAAGCGACTTCACAATATTAGATCCTGGAAAAGTTTTTAATTAATTTTTAGTTAGGTCAAGTCAAATTTGATTATCAGCTAAATTTTTAACACTTTTCTCATAAA